>JARLTB010000074.1:660000-1167500 GCA_030141615.1 Unio pictorum | reverse complement strand
CACAAAAATAAGTGTTCGCTCAAATTGAAGAGATGAGCGAAGAGTTGAGCCAACACCATTCACATCTTCGACCAGACCAAGGGAACTGATTCAAAACCAAAACCCACCACTAAACCCTGAAATGTCTTACCACTGTAGGAAATTTATAACTTGGCACACGAATGCTACATTCAAAAATACTATTTCAAACAAGAGGAGTAAGATGACAAGAAGAACGGAAACTTAATCTTTTTCGATTTTGAATGCAAGAGACCGACAGTCACATTTTTTCTTAATTTATGTGTGGCTCATCGAGCACGCGGGAAGTGCATCCAATTTGCTCATTGTTCTCACTGCAGCAAGATTACCTGGTGGAAGTGAAACATTATTGCGGGTACCAAACACGCTAGCCGATCTTAGACCCCATCGACGAGACCTTGAACGTTACGGAGACTGTCATCACCATGTCACGATAATGGCTCACACTTTCTCGGGATACGATGGACAGTTTCTTTTGAGATACTATACGGTACAAAGTACCGAACGTCCTAAAATGAATTTGAACAGAGCAAAAATCATTTCCATACAAGTCGACTGAGTGCAGTTTCAAGATTTGATGATTACTTGGCCATGCATTTGGGTTGAATGATTAAAATGTTTGGAATGAAAGAAGAGGCCAAAGGCTACTTCCGCACTTTTTCAATAGCGAAGCCAAGCAGCACGCCGTTCTACCCCATTTGCCTGAAGCTCAGTACTACGACACTGACAACATGGTTACCGAACAACGAGAAGCTTTCTACGCTTAGTACGACACTCACCCCCTCAAACCAGTTCGACTTTCGGGAAGATTTGGTAGAGTATGTTCGTTCTGACGTGGACGTTTACAGTATTGATGTGGAAAGTTTGAGAACGAACTGTTCATAGAACACGTAGGGATTAATCCTTTGATAGAAACATGCACCATTGTCAAAGCGTGTTCTTTAGTCTACTGCCACCGAGTCATGGCCGTAAACACCATGGCTGTGATAAGCCTTCAAACGACCAATTTCATAAAATATCAATACTCGGTTAAAGCCCTACGCTGGGTGTATTACTTGAGCGACAAGGAAGACAATGGATCCAACTTGCCCGAAACAGAGGGGGCACAAATACCATCGGAACGTATTCAGTGGATGGTTGAGGCTTAAGATAAGAAACCACAAGATCATGTACGAGTTTAACAAACGTGTAGTTCACGGATGTCCCATCTGCTATCTGCAGCGTGACACCAAAACTGAGCTTTTACCATGGAAAACCTCTACGAGGCCACTTGTCAGCGGTGCTTGAAGTTAGAACAGAAAGGATACCAAACTTGTAAATGTGGAAACACGAGTAAAATCGCCGTTTGAAACCGATCCCGAGTTTAAACGTTGTCGTGAGGACCAAATCACGAAGAAGAAATGGAAAAGTTACCGTTCATATGGCATACATTGTACCTCCGCTGATCTGCTTACCCATAAGTGTACCTAGCACGATGGACATTACATCAGATTTACGAATGAAAATAGAGTACATGGTGGGAAAACTCTACGTTGGGATAAGAGCAGTAGCTGACCAGATTTTAAACAACGCGTGTAATTGATATAGAGACAAACATGACCTTTGATCTTTTTCAATGCTGCTTGTTTTATTTTAGTTCTTTCTTATAAATGAACATTAATTGTAAATACGTTGTATATGAAGTGATTTTTAGAAAGACGCGAACATTAATTTTAACAAGTAGTTGATTAAAGCCAAGAACTAAATATCTCGTAAATAGGTTTGTTTTATGTCAAAATGTATGTATTAAATGGATAGTACTTAGACCAAAGCCAGGCCAGGTAGTCTATGTATATACTTGAATAAATGCTTTGCACCCATACAAAGACCTTTCTCTTTATCGAGCCTCTATTATATCTGTGAATATTTCTTTAGAACTTCTCTGTCCTCTTTTCTATGTCTTTCCGTGTTCTTTGTTTGAATGTGTATTTGTTTGGTTCTGTATGTATATGATTGTCCTTATCAACCTTCGTGCATTTACATGCATTTCATCTTATAAATAATTTTGACCCAATAAGCACCATAACGTCAACCGTGTTCAATTCCCCAGGTGTCATTCCCATGTTAAATTCCCATTGTCCCTATACATGCCCACCAATGTTAAGTTCCCAGAGACCCCATAAAGCTTTTTGACTGGGACTTCAATTGACCATATTCAACCCCACGGTTTTGCCTCTACTAAATTTTCCATAGATCCTAAACAGCCCCAGGACCTTTTGACTGAAATTAACTTAGACTCTAAACAGCCCCCATTTACTACCTTTGTGGTCCCATTTCGATTGGACAAATTCTTCATATATATATATATATATTTATTTTATGCTCAGCAGTGAATTACTTGATTTTCTAGTTAAAATAATATTGATATTTCACTGCAGTGAAAAAATAACAAGTGAAAAAATAACAGTGAAAAAATAACAATATTTTTTCACTACAGGAACTACATTTTTGGGTCAGAACATACTTAACTCCCTTTTATTTTCTATATAAATTTATGTGAGCATAAAATAAAAAGAATATTTGCTTGAAACGAGTGAATAACGGATACATTTCATCTCTTGGATAAAAAACTCTAGTATTTTCACTCGTGGCTTCGCCACTCGTGAAAATACTGAGTTTTTCATCCACTCGATGAAATATATCCGTTATTCACTCGTTTCAAGCAAATATCCTCTATTTATTTTATGCTCAGCAGTGAATTACTTGATTTTCTAGTTAAAATAATATTGATATTTCACTGCAGTGAAAAAATAACAGTGAAAAAATAACAATATTTTTTCACTACAGGAACTACATTTTTGGGTAAGAACATACTTACCTCCCTTTTATTTTCTGTTAGTGAACTACTTTTTCCTTGTGTACATGTCATATCTGTGGCGTCTGCAACCAAAATTAAAATGGAAAAACTGAGTACTGATGAAATTGCAGTACAACTATTACTGTCAGATGTGACAAATGATGATGAAAATCTTCAAGAAATAGATTTTCAAATGATACAGCCAAAACATTTCTTTCAATGTGACAGATTTAAGAAAATTACTTCTGAAGATGTGGATGTTTTCTTGGAAGAACAGGAAAATATCAACACCAAGAAAAAAACTGAAGGTGACTTGAAATTGTTCATGGCTTTTCTTCAGAGTGAAGGGGAACAAAGATTCCCTGAGTTTATCCCACCATCAGATCTGAACCAGCACATTTCTCATTTCATCTTATCTGTCAGGAAAAAAGGAGGTGATGAATTTGAACCATCATCACTTAGAGGTATGATATCATCAATTGATCGCCATCTACGCACTAAGTTGTATGGTGTTTCCATAATAAATGACATTCAATTTGACAAGAGTAGATCTGTTTTAAAAATGAAGATGAAGGATCTAAAAAAGATGGGAAAAGGCAACAAACCAAGGGCATCAGACCCAATTTCTGACCAGGACCTACAGAAGATGTATGAGGCTAAGACTCTGGGTGGTGACAATCCGACTGCTCTTTTACATTCAATGTGGCTCATCTGTACCATGCACTTTGGAATGCGGACAGGAAAGGAAACACACAACCTCCAGTGGGGTGACATCTCCCTGCAAGTAGATGACAGCAACCAGGAGTATATTGTATATAACACTGAAAGACAGACAAAAACAAGAACAGGAGTGAATGAAAGAAATATACGGTAACGAATGTTATGGATCCTTGCAAATACTTTGAATACTGTTAAAATAATTACAATATAGAATTACCATGAATAAGTGCATGAAGTAAAAAGAATAAATGTCATACATTTATGGAAATTTGCTTAGTGTATAAAGTAAGCAAGTTTGAAACGTTATACCTGCCAGAAAACAAAAATAATCTTTTATTTTCTTCCGTCACTCTGATGTAACAGGAAGTGTCAAAACTCACTGCCAGTGCTGCACATTAAACACTATGCTGGTTATTGAGTTCCTGGTATACTTCAAATCAAACAGCAAAGTACCCCAAAAAACTCAAGTTAGCAAGCATAGGTTTCAGTTCATTATCCTGGTAAAAGCTGAACGAGTTGTAGAGATCTGGAAAAAAAAATAATGCATCATCCTTGAATCAATCAAGTTTTTAATTTGTCATTAAGACTAATGATTGTACATGTGTAAAAGTGAATAAAATGTAATGAAGTCATTCATTCTATTGTTTCAGACTAGCAAAACCAAGAGCATACACCATACCGGACATCCTTCAGAAAGACCTTTACAAACTTTATAAAAACAAGCGTCCTGCTGATATGAATGGCCCTGAGAGTCCCTTTTTTCTCTCAATAAATGTGGCAAACCCCAAACCTGGACAGTGC
Organism: Unio pictorum; assembly: GCA_030141615.1. NCBI lineage: Eukaryota > Metazoa > Mollusca > Bivalvia > Unionida > Unionidae > Unio > Unio pictorum. The sequence goes on along the minus strand of JARLTB010000074.1, from coordinate 1,163,125 downwards.
TGGTACAAAAAGACACCAATGGGGATCAACAAGTTATATGGCATCATGAAGAAGATGATGACTGATACTGGTCTCTCTCCAACTGACAAGCGTATAACTCCTTACAAGTAAATTCTAAATACTTATCACACGAAAATGTCATCACATTTAAGTAGATGTAGTCTCATTGAAGTAATCATGTTTGGTTCACAGTATCATAGATATTCTTTGCTAATTCTCATTTGCACCTTAGCATAAAATGAACACAGTTGTAACAAGTTAAAAAAATGCAGTAATAATGCAATTTACCTGTATCAATTCAAGTAATTTGGTGAAACAAGTAAAGAATAATGTAAAACTACTGTAAGTTACGAAGACCTTCATGTACATACCACTTACATACATATAATTATACTGTTTACAATTTACACTTTCTATTTATAGCGTTCGGAAACACCTCATCCAGAAGCTCAATGATGAAGGAATTCCAGCGAATCAAATAGTTCAAATATCAGGACACAAAAACATCAACTCGTTAAATAACTACAGTAACTTAAACCCCACCCAAAGTAGAAATATTTCAAACATTTTGTCTAACGTACCAGCATTGCCATATATCCTACATCCTGACATACGTGAAACCGCCCCACCAGTGGCACCAGCGACCGTCAGCTCCTCTACAAATGAATTTCAATCAACTCCTGGACATGAATTCTCTGGTATCTTTAAACATGCAATAATTCACGGCGACGTCCATATACATCTGCAGCAAAGAAGCGAAACTCAATCACTTTCACAGACTACAAAGTACGTCAGTGGTAAAAAGGCGAAGAGCAGGGAGAGTGTGTCTTCACAGCCAAGTAAATGGCGACGTATTATCTCCAGTGACACAGACAGTGAATAAAATACACTTGAAATGTCCACTATATCATGTATATATGTTTTAAAGTTTCTCAGGTGATCCTGTAGTCTTGCTATTTTAGCCAAATTCAGCTTCATTCACTCACTGTTATCACCGATTCGAATGTTAAAAAATGGCGTCTCGTCAATTTCACTCTGGTTTAACATTTTTAATATTTTCTTGCGCGCTAATAACGAATTTTTTTTAATTATACATTGATGAATTACTTGTGGGGTTTTTTCTTATTAATAATCACTGTCTGTTATCCTTGAAACTTGTAGTTTATTATTCTGGAAATAAAAGTTATTTATTACCAATCTGATGTGGAACTAATTTTGTGCGCAGGTACACATAGAACAACAGAACATGTACGGTAAACAGCTGACATTACCGTAAGAAATCTGCTCTTTCACTGTGTCACAAACTTGAGGTACCCAACGTATGTGAGCATAAAATAAAAAGAATATTTGCTTGAAACGAGTGAATAACGGATATATTTCATCTCTTGGATAAAAAAACTCTAGTATTTTCACTCGTGGCTTCGCCACTCGTGAAAATACTGAGTTTTTCATCCACTCGATGAAATATATCCGTTATTCACTCGTTTCAAGCAAATATCCTCTATATATTTTTTATTCATTTAAAAAAAGCGAACACACGAACTATGGTCCAAATTGCTCTCGGGGGAACTACGATGACTTAATAGTTAACGTGCCAGATTCGCGAACAGAAGTGTGGGTTGGACCATGGTTAGACCACGTGCCAGATTCGCGAACAGAAGTGTGGGTTGGACCATGGTTAGACCAGGAATGAGCAGCAACAAACTTTTAGTATGTCGCTTTAGTTGAAACGTCACGGCTCGCTATAATATTTCACATACTGATGTGTAGTTAATTCCCAATGAAATGCATAAACTAAACAATTTGGGTAGGGTAATCCTTTCCGTTTTGCATCATCTGTAATGGTTTGAGGTATATATTGGGGTTGTCTTCGAGAATACCGTTTACAACTCGTAAAATCTGAGGCAATGCGTGAAGTTATGACTGACTAGAATCAAAGAATTATTCCTCAATTAAAGAAAATGAGACAAATTAAATAATGAAGTTTAAAACACACATTCGAACAACCCCGTCAAACATGTATTAGTATAGGGCTTCGCTCTGTAACTTCATTTCCCGCCTATGTCGTGTTCGTTTTAACCTGTAGATACATAATAGTCAGTGACCTTAAAACAAGTCCTGTATATTGACACGTGCTCAACTGCACATTTGTTATATTTGAAAATTAATACAGTTCGAATTAAAGGATAACGGCTCAGTTTAATAGTAAAACATATTAAAGAACGTAAATTAAAAGTAGAGAAAACAGTATAATTTGTATGAACATTAATGTAACCGCTCTTTGCTTCGTGTTCATGTTTTTACTTTGTCGCTAAAATAAAGATATTACTGCCTGTTGTGTATGTTTCAATATGGCTGATTGAATTCATGAATAGCCAGTTGTAGCCATCGTACACTGATTATACCATTAGGATACAAGAAAATACCAGTTTTAAATCTACGTGTTTTAATCTTCACAGGAGATGCAGTGTTATGATGTACAGTGTTCGAATCTTGCTGATGTACGTATATAAAATGGTACGAGTATAGCAGTATCATTTACAATATCTGAATTGGAATTGAAAATGACCTCTTTGAGTCACCATACCTTTGCTGCCCCACGATTATTAAACAGATCTGATGATTGATGAAAAGTACGATATGATTGCATAGACACATTTCTGTATAAGTTGCATACATAGCACGGTATTAAAATCTGTTACCTGCTAACGTAACCTGTCATATATATGGAATGTCAGTCACTGCATATAGAATGTGCAAAACATGAGCATGCGACACAGGCTGCTGAATAGAGACCCCAAACATACATGATGCACGGAAATTTTCTAACCGTAAAGATTATTTGATTAGCGATGAAATCTGCTTGACAGGGTTAGTAATTTGCAAGCTGAAAAAGCTTAGAATGTTCCGAAACGTAACGAACATAGGAGGCTGGCTAGAGAGGAACATCTGTGTTTGTTAATACTATAATGAGATGATGATCATGATGATGATGATGATGATGATGATGATGATGATGATGATGATGATGATAATGATGATGATGAGGAGGAGGAGTAGGGGGAGGAGGAAAATATTAGTGATAATTAGTGCAATTGTCTATTTATGTGTGCGCATTTATGCATATATTGCAATGTTAAAAGTAAGGAAATTATATTTTTGGATAAAAGTAAAATCTAATAAGTGCAAATCTAATAAGAGACTAAAATTATGAATATCTTGTAAAGGATTAGGTCCCTTTGTGCCTTTCTTAGCACGAAAGCAAAAACTATGATTTAAAATCGTTTGTATGCCAATGCACTAAAATATGATTTTTCAAACATTTGTCTCGCTGATATTGTCAAAGGTCTTTTAACTGATAGAAAGTATTTACCCATATAATGTAAGAATGAAATCCATGATACTGTCTTACAAGGTTTTTCTGCCTCTTGCAACTTAACAATTAAATGTAAGGTACCGTCTTTAAATTTACTACTCATTAAAAACACATACACATAAATTGTAAAACTGCAATGGACGGCACAGTGTTAGAAGCTTTTTAATTTTATATGTTTATTTGCTTATTTATTTAATATAAATAATTATATTACACGGGTTAAATAATTTGTAATTCATACTGTACGGATATTCAAAACCAGGTGCGCGGATTGTCACAGAATTAGGCGAAAATTTGAACTGATTTTTGTTGTTCTTCAATTGCAAACGAAACTCACCATTTTCTTGATTTCGTCGTACACGCATTACCTGGGGTGATTAAGTGGCGTGTAACGATTTGCATGTGCCAATTTGTAATTTACATGAAATCCGAAATACTCGTTGTACGTGGTGCACGTCAAGCTCGATGTGATTTATGTTCACCTATTGAGAGTATATAAGGCGATGGATTTCTCATTATTATTTACGGGAACCAAAATATCTAATCGAAGGATAGATAACCTCGTCTTGCAAATCTCCAGCCAAAGGGGTGAGTGTTAAATTTACATTTCGTTTTATTGTGAATTTTATTCAGATTATCGTATAATGATGCCTTTATTGCAATGAACGTGGAATATTTGAAATTACTAGTCACTTTTAGACTTTAAATACAATATCGTAATCTACGGCTTAGATTATTTTTGAGACCACTATTATTAGTCTGGTTTTGTTTATTATAGTTGATTCCGGAGATCTAATAACATCGTTGATTCCGTAGATCTGATAACATCTGACAATCATTGATTCCGTCGTTGATTCAGTCTGATTCCAGCTGATTCCGTCGTTGATACCGTAGAAGTACATCACTGATAGCGCATCTAATAACATCGTTGATACCGTAGCTGCTAATAACATCGTTGATACCGTAGCTGCTAATAACATCGTTGATACCGTAGCTGTTAACACATCTGATACCATCTTTTGATAAACGTCTTTGATATCGTCTGATTTGTTGTGGGACATCTATTGTTTGTTCTGGAACATCTCTGTATAAATATCTGAATGTGATTGTGCCGTTAATTTGTGCAAACGGAATTGAAGTATCTGTCTGTGTGTCGAACTGTCTGTTCTTCAATATCTGTGTAACGTGTAAATATCCGGAAAGCTAGAAGTCCGAGTGTCGGAGCTGTCTTAGAGTTGTAAAACGTCCGGGTAGACATCTAGGGGAGTGAGGAACCGTTGGTTCGGGTAGATGTTGTATGCTGTCTGAACGTATAACTGTGGTGGATCCGTGAAGGGTAACGTCCGATAATAGTATTGGTCAACCCTCGGTTCTCGGGGAAACTGGGAGACGATTCAACTGTTGCTGAATCGTGCGGTTATACAGGGGAGACACATAGGTGTATTGAAATTGTAATATAATTTAATACATTGTTGTATTTGCATGCTTATGTCAGATCACAATAATATTTCAAGTGATCACATAGATATCAATAAAAGCTAGCAACTTGATTGAATACAAGTATATGATCGTGCTAGTTATCGCAATCCATCGTGCGATAGATAGTTTGTCGTTTGTGTTGATTTTTTTTCGTAAATCATTCTTGCATTTATTTAACTTTCGTAAAGGATTCTTGGATCTGTGTATAATCAAAGAGATCCCTTTACATCTGAGATTCCTTTTGTATTGTTATTTAATTTATTCATGTATTGTGAATGGTTGTGAGTGTAATTGTGGGTTGAGTGCATGAATTATTGTGTTGTTACACCTGTATTTTTTTCATTTATAATTTATTACATAAATTTATATTTTCTTTCACAAATTGTGTTTGTATTGTTCATTTAATCCACCCTCCTCTCGGTAACAATTCTGTTAAACGGCACCCATCGCCTTGCCTGCACACACGAGCCCATATTTCATCACGAATACGCACACATCACCATGAAATGCTGCTACCCAATCGGTGAGGGAATATGGGCATATATACACATATACACAATTTAGTTTTTTCATTCGACATATTTATTGCTTCTTAATCAAGTGATGAGTTGGTTGGATTGTTGACACTTTTAGACAGACGGAGCAGCACAATCCTTTATCTTGTCTATTCTGTACACAGAACAGTTGAAATGTAAACTATACACACGATTTATATTTGAATATTTATATCTAATTTCTATTTAATAATATGCTCACCTTTTCCAACATGATACGTTCAATTTACGTTCGCAAATATATATTTGTCACCACGGACAAGGATAAAATACAGAGACTGACTTAGACTGATCAATGTCGTCTGCATGCTAATGTCGCTTGCATGCATTTGCATGAGGTCAAGCATATTCGGTGTTAGGATAACGTAAGATTACTATACGTAAGCAAAGACAGATGAATGTCTTATTATATCACATTTAAACGATGTTCCCTTCTGTGTCAGTGTTCAGGAATCTTGTATTGTATTAGTCTTTCTTAATATCTTAAAACAGTAGTCCTCTTAAAGAAGGGCTTGCAAATTGGAGAATAAAGAACACGGTCTTCGAATATTTTCCTGCTGTTTTGCTTTTTGTATAATTGTTTCATTTCCTGCTGATGTTGAACTTTTATTTCAACCGATAATACCTTATAATTTCATATATTTTTTATAGACTGTGTTAATAAAGCATACCTTTGGGGAATATTCGGATGCAAATAAGTGGCGGTTGTTCACAACATAATTTGAGACATTGAGGTTGGGAAGAATTCGTTTGTTGTCAGTGTTGGAATTTTTCACAAATTTATAAAATTAAACATCTCTCCACCAGCACGAGATAGTTCGAATATCAACAAGAATCGCCCGCATGACTATGCGATTAACACTATAAACACGACGGGAAAAATCAATGGTTAAAATATTAAAGAACACGAAACATTTAAAGGGAGCAACAAAATGCCCCACTCTTTGCGAACCCCGCTGCAGTTGCAGCTGCTCTCAACCGAACAGAGTAACATGAGGTTTCTGAGATTAATGACATTTACAATATTTTGCCTTGGTACGGAGAACACTATATACAGGTTACTACATTTGTATGGGAAAATGTGAACGAAATGTTAGGATGGAAATACTGCACGACCTTGTTATTGCAGTATGTTCATCCGACAAAACGATTTCATATTTTCCCATGCAAATTTAGTAACCTTTTAATTATCATGCTCATTTTCTTATTCTATCTAAGGCTTAATTATTACACAAAACAAAGTAGCTGAATGTATGCAGTATTCCAGGCTAAATACACAAGCACAGATTCATCATTACACAACAACAACATTATTTATGCGCACATAACTCATCCCAGATAAATTTGAGCTTAGTTGCGCTGTAGACAGAACTTTTGAACAAAATGGCGTTTTGGTCAACTTATATTTGAAATTTAGAGTCATTGTGTGAATGAATGTGCATTGCATCAAATTTTCCATTTGATCTGGCATGAACAGATTTTTTTTTTGGTCGTTTCTAAGAAATTTCGTGATTATGTACTGGATTTATCCGTGCCAATTCTACATGAAGTAAATTGGATTTCAGCGGCGACGGAGCAGCGTGTAGCAGCAGAGAGGGTGAACAGACCAAATTTGTAGGCGTCAACGATGCTTCCTTCTAGTTAATATTTACTAGGAAGTCTCAATTTGTCAAATAGATCTATCTAGTAAATATTAACTAGAAAGGTCCATTTGGTAAAAAAAAAGAAGACGCCAAATATATGGCGTTCACCCTCTCTGCTGCTATACGCTAACCGAATTAGCTATAGATGCGGTCTAATCCAACTCGATATCGTGTCCGAGGATCTGATAAATTTATCGTTATAAATCCGTGAGGGGTAGCTCTTGCGTTATTGAAGAAGTTTTTAAATTTATTAAAATCCATATCACCGTCACACCAATAATTATAAATATTTTGTAATGTGTATTTTCCAGTACCGTTAAACACACATACTAAATTGCAATTTTCTCTTATTACACTCGGAATCTGTGCGTATTTTTGAGTTACATATATCACGTCAGAGTTTTTGTGACGCCCTCGAGAAAATATCATTGCAGGATTTTTTTGTTTTTCCAACATCACATCTTCGTACACAACAAGATTATTAACGAATCCATCCAAGTCTTCCACGGATGGCGCATCGTCGATATCAGTAATAAATTCAATTACATTTCCACCGTAAGCTTCTGAAGCAGTTTCATTGTAATCTTTTAACACTTGATAGCAATTGTGATCGTCTACGCTTGGGGCAATCAAATATAATTTATCCCAGGTGAGATACTTCATTATCATCGTAAGCAACAATTGTGTTTTACTACTTCCTGATGGCCCAATAATTATCATTCTGATTGAATTTGGTAGCATTGGATGATGTTTTATCGGCTGTTGCTTTTTCAACGCGGAGAAATCGATTACTTCCATTAGATATAGTATATATAATATTATGGATTTATATTGTGTGAAATGTAGGAAGCGTACACCAACGTTAAACCTTGCAAATACTACTACGAAAAATAATCGAAATGCAGTTGTTGGAAATTGTGAAATATGCGGTACAAAAAAATATCGATTTGTGAAAAATCCTTTGAAGGAAAATCCTTTAAAAAAAAAAGGAGGTGATATCGCCGCAAAGTTAGCTAAACTCCCAGGGTTACCATGGGCAAAATATCCAGGTGAAAAACATCTCCGGGGGTATAGTTATTGTGGACCGGGAACACGATTAGATATAAGACTTGATAGTCTTGATAATCCTAATCCGGGAGAAAATCCTATAAACGCTATCGATGAAGCGTGTCGTGTACATGATATAGCTTACCGGAGCGGTGATTTACAACAGCGTCATCTCGCAGATGTAGCGTTGATTCACGCGTTGAATGCTATTCCAGATAAATCGTTCAAAGAAAAATTAACCTCGTGGTTAATAAAATCCGCCATGAAAGGTAAATTAATATTTGGTGCGGGTAATTAATAATATGGAATCTATTTACTATTCTCCGAGAGGATACTGCAGGGGTAAGGCAGCAATCAGTAAACTCGCTAGCGCTGCAAAAGTAAAAAATACTACAGCGGCGGATTGGTTATCCAAACAGGCGATATGGCAAATTTATCTACCACCGCCTAAACAAATTAACTTCTCGCATTTTGATGTTACAACACCTAATGAAGTTCATCAAGCTGATATACTATTTTTACCACATGACAACTGTTACAAATACGCGTTAACGTTAGTTGATGTTGCAAGTCGATACAAACAAGCAGAACCGCTGAAGACAAAATCATCTACTGAAGTAGCTTCTGCATTTGAAAGGATTTATCGACGAGGTCCACTACGCTGGCCAAATCTGTTACAAGTTGATCCTGGCAAGGAATTTCAAGGCGTTGTTTTAACAACGATGAAACATCATAATGTCACCATCAGACGAGGACATACTGCACTACATCGCGATCAGGCAATTGTTGAGCGATTTAATCGGACACTTGCTGAGCGGTTATTTAGATATCAATAAGCGAAAGAATTCATCCAAGAAAAGCGATCCCGTGAATGGGTTAAGAGATTACCAGGTGTAGTTACCGCAATCAATAATGAGATTACTAGAACAATAAACATGAAACCTAACAACGCTATTAAAAAGAAGTATATACCCGTACAACCACAAAAAGATTTCCGAGAACCAATTCTTGGTAGTAATGTCACTGTAAGGTATTTATACGAACCAGGAGAGCTTGAGGGTGGTAAAAAAAGAGCTACCGATCCTATTTGTAGCGTTACTACGCATAAGATATCCGGTATAACACGATCAACTGGTGAAAACGCTAGTGTTTCTAGACCAGCAATCTATAAACTAGATTCAACTGCTCCTCAGCGAGGATTTACTCGACAACAACTACAGGTAATTCCCGAGGATACTCAATTACCACCGCGTGGTCTTAACTAGCACCCCCCTCCCCCCAGAGGCATTGTGCTGGCACCCCGGCGTCTGTTGCACTCAAGACAAGTCAGCATAACGTTATCGTTGGTATGACCTACGCTGCTATTCTTTCTGTCTACGGTAAATTGGCGAGGATCTTTATCCGACCAACTCCAACGCATTATACAATTACAACTCGCGCAGTGATTATTCTGTTGTTGCTTCAGTGAAATTATTAATTCAGCATCAATGTCAAATTTTCTATTATTTTTTTTATCCTGTTGTTTATAACCAGAGAGTTTTTTTTCTGATTATATCCCCGATGATATCATCGGCGCTGATTGTAGTGTCATTATCGTCACTGACTTCGTCAACAACAAGTCTTCGAAGCTGATTTATTCTTCGTACTCTGGATACTGCGAGATAAACTAAATTTGACCACTCAATGCGATTATCTACTATCCAAACAATTGTGTCTGTGACAGTTAATCCTTGTGAAGAGTGTATTGTCGCTGCGTAACCTAACTTCGCTGATATCAACCAGCACAATATCATTTAACACTTGTCCAGGAATGTCAACGAGGATATTTTGTCGTCGGGTATCTTTTGGTCTATAACAGAGCGGTACTGGAAGTGTTGCATATTTACATTTATGCAATTCAAATAATTTCATCTGAAGTTTGACTCTGACTATTTTTCTACTTGCGATTATCAAATCGATTGGTCTCCACGTTTCCCAAAAATCATCATTATTTCACATTGGATTCTATCCGGTTGTAATCTGATTAGTTGTTTAAACTCACGTAATACTTCATCTAGAGCTCTAAAGTCATCATTAATCTCTTCGTAATAATCAACGTGTTTTTTGAGCCAGTCATGAGGAGATTCACCTACAAATGGTGGTGGCTGACCTTGATCACCACACATAATAATTTTTGTATTTTTCGTTGACAGCCATTCAAGAAATATTTTTAGTACTTTCAACGGTACTGTACAAATTTCATCCCAGATTATCACCGGTGGAATAAATTTCTGTCCCATTCTTTCAGGGGTCCGCTTATCGCCTTTCCATCGGAAGAAGCTGTGATAAGTACCAGATTTTACATTTTGTTGTTTTATGTCTCTGGCAAGTTTATGAGTTGGTGTTAGCACAGTCATATTTGTGAAATTTGTAGACTTTTCTATAGAATTTTCTATAGGGGTTTCCGTAGAATTTTCTATAGGGGTTTCCATAGAATTTTCCCCTAGGATTTGTCGTATGATTTCTTGTATCTGTTTTTGATCATCTGTAAGTTTTTCAATTGGTTTTTCAACGGATTTTTCAATTGGTTTTCTTTCCCTATGAAATAAATTAATTACTCGTGTTGTCTTTCCTGATCCTCCACAACCATTCAAATAAACGATTTTGTATCGCGTAATCGGATCTGATATCGGTAGTGCATTAGAAAATTCTGATAATTGGCTGCTTTTCAAGTATTTATCGTCGTTGGCAACGTCTGCGGATTCACAATACTCATGTAGTGTTTCTTTTTTAAATCGCCAACGTCCCCAATTTTCCTCGGGATCTTTGAATGCCGCTACATCCGATTTGTATTTATTGTGTACATACATCGAATCAGTAGCTACTCTAACCGCGGTATTAGGAAATCTATTTATCATCGAAAATAGATTAATAGTAGAATAACCGAGCATAGAACTTCTCAAATGTGTGTACTGGGGACTATATCCATCACAGTAGGTAACAACCGTACCTAACTTAGTCCCATTGGATAGAAAAGCATCTTTACGAGTTACAAGTTTTCCATGTTTCGTTAAATCCGCTATGATAAAATCGTATTCAGCGACGTCTATGATCAACCTCGAAGAGTATTTTGCATTGTCAAATCTTCCACCTTGAGTAAATTTACCAGTTATTTTTCGTCCAAAATCTTTTGCTAGTTTATTTTCATTTTCAAATAACTGCCTAGACAAATCCATGATTTGTTATTCATTGAAAATCTCCGATTTTCCATTCGAAGAATTTCCATCAGAAAACTGTTTTCGTTCGCGTATTATATCATCTAGATCGGGTTTTGGTTGCCAAACTTCTTTCTGAGCTCGATAGCATATAATTGCTTCGCTGATAATCAACGATATCAGCATACCACTATCAATCATATATCGTAGTAACACTATTGGCATCCAGTGTTTCACAGACATATGTCTACCAATACAAACATAACTACATGGATGTAATCCTGACGCTAATTCAAATGATACCACACAAGCGAATCCAGTTAAATCAAAATCAGGCAATGGACCATTAACAGAAACACGAGTGATTTCATGTGTGGGATGTCCAAATCGTTTAAAATACTTAGCACATTCTCCATATCCTAGAAAACTCCCCGGATAACACGCGGATATACCAATTGAAATCATACCCTCGCGGTGGTATTTTGTATTCCACAGTCCTCGATGGCCGAATTCTACACAGCTTGATTTGACATCTTCGAGAAAATCACTTTGTGTTGGACGCCATGAGTTCTTTTCTCGTGCAAAATGAGCTACCACTGATGGAATCGTAAAACTATCCGTGAGTAGTTTTTCATGGAAATTATTCGAGTATTTTACAGCGGTTTTTTTTCATCTTCGAGTGTAACTCTTCAGTGCGATATAATTCTCCATTCGGTCTTACAAACTGATCAAATCCTGATTCGGAATCTTCAGCGCTGCGAAGTAGCCACACTGACACAGGATCATCTTTACACAACGCATGAATAGCATCGAATAACCTCTCTTCGTGGAAAACATCCTTACAAAATTCCCCGGGGATAAATCTCACGATTCGTTCTCGTGGAAATACATTTACTGCAGGTGTCCACGCGTGTTTGTTATGATCAATAATTTCAATTGGAGCTCCTCGCGATTGATATTTCGGTTCGTATAATACTTCTCCGGTCGCTACCGATATTGGAAATTTTAATAATGCTTCTAATTTGGTTATATCTTGAATTGTTTCCCCGCGCTGTTTCACTGTTAGTTCCCATTCAGTTATTTTCCTACGTCGCAGATCAGTTAGTTTATTTCCTCGGGATGCATTTGTGAAGTGTTCCATTACCCGTGTAGCTACACAATTCAGTGTTGAATCACCTTGTGATTTCGACGATAGTTTCATAGGAGCTAGTTTTGCAATATTTGGTTTATCATTTAGCGGATATATTCCGTAAACAACTGCTGTTACAGGGTAAGATCTCTCGTAGTATGGTTTGTCAATTCCAGTTAGAATTCCTGGTTTGGAATCTCTACTCACAATGACAAATTTTTTATCCTTGAGAATTGGTTCAAATTTATCTCTGATAATCCATTCACCTTCGTCTTCGATAATGAATTTTATTCTGAAAAAATACCGTTTTCGAAGATGTGAAATTATCTCAGCTGCTCTTGTATCGTTCATAGTAGCATCGATTACGGGTACATTGACATCTTCATCAATAATTCGAAATGTCGACCACGTATGAGATGCTCCATCGCGCTTAAATTCATTAAAACAGTCGCTGATTTTACTCAACAGGGTTTTGTCATCTATTAGACTTTTTGGTTTATCAGAGATTCTATCGAGATTAAATCTAGCATTTTTCCAAGGCGTAATTTTCGATAATCTCTTGAATTCTTTCATATTATAATTAAAACAAGTATTTAAATAAAAAAAGTATTTTATATAATGAATCATTGCAAATGGCTCATGATTGGATCAGTAATCCCGTGTAATAAATCATGCAGAAATGAATTCTGTGGGTATCATATGCAAAGTTTTCGTCGGGGGAGCAATGGTCCTCTTCCGTGCCTGTATTGTGGGGTAGGTGTTAGAGGCAAATCACATTTATGTATTAGTTGCGGTGGTAGGCATTATAGAGAGTTGAAGCGTTATTATGACAAAAAAAAATAAAAAATCCTGACTCTGTCAATGACGTTGCCAACGGCAAAATCATAAATACTGCTCAGGACTACATAGAAAGATTTTCAAATAATATATCTCAACCAAATAATGATTTAGACAAATAAAATATTATGTATATAAATGAACCAAGAATTTCAAAGACATCCCGTGATCACTAACTACGAAGCCTCTCGTGATGGTGTTGTTAGACACTGTAGACTCAAGAAGCCAATTGGTGTTGTGAATAATCAAGGGTATTTGACGTTTGATACTGGAGGAAAAAGATATCTCAATCATCGTTTCATCTTCGAAGTATATAACGGATTGATCAAGGATGGGTTTGTTATTGATCACATTGATGGTATTAGGAATAATAATTCTTTATCGAATCTACAAGCTATTACACAACGCGAAAACATCAAACGAAGTAGGACTGGGAAACACTCGAAAAATGCTAGACCCGTAAGATCGTTTAATACTGAAAATAACACGGAGATAGTATTTCAATCTTTGTATTCAGCTGGTAGGTATTTCGATATTTGTATATCATCAGTACGATTCGTTGCAGAACGAGTACAAAAATCGGCGATTTCCAGAAAAAATGGACAAAAAATTCAATTTACTTATATGTAACTATATAATCTTGCATTGTTCAAGGGGAATAACTCCCTTAGGTAACGCTCGTGTGATAAATCACCAATGACACAGTTACGGATCTTAAACACTGTCATTGATTTCTGATTGGTTGGTTTCGCTATTATGAATCTCAACAGAATATAATCAATTTTGTCTTTTTCAAGTATTAACAGAACTGTTTTATATACACGTCGTATTTAATTCTTTTTTTTAGTGTGTTTTTCAAGTATTATGTGTTACTTCAACGTTGTCAGTGATCATTATTAAACACAACAAGGAATAAAATCACCACACCGCGCTGTGCTGTTAGTCTCTAACAGCGGCTTATATACCATAAAATCGTCTTATACTATTGGGGGTTTTAAGCGTTCGAAAATCATACATGTGATCATTACAGCCCATACACTTCCGGGTGTATGGATATCTTTTGGTATTCATACAACCTAGGTTTTGTATAGGTTGTAATGATCACGTATGAATGTAGACCCACCCCCGTCATCCATTGTCATTGAATCAATTCATTGTACATACCATAATCACCCCTATAATCTATTGTTGTGCCGTCGTCATTATCATCCTATAATCTATTGTTGTACCGTCGTCATTCATTGCATTTGTATATAACCATTGTCATTGAATCAATTCATTGTATTATACCATTGTCATTGCATCTGTATATAACCATAATCACCTATAATCTATTGTTGTGCCGTCGTCATTCATTGCATTTGTATATAACCATTGTCATTGTAAATACCATAATATAATCTATTGTTGTACCGTCGTATACAATCGCCTACACACTAGATCATGGGGTTGTAATGTGCCGTATGTGCCGTCCTATGTGTATACAATCGCCTACACACTAGATCATGGGGTTGTCGTCATCGTATATATACCCATCATCATCCTATAATCGCATTAAGCTTCTGGACATGCTAAAATGACCAACACCTTAGCGGGTCCAGAATTCATTTTGTGAAATCCTTTGGATTTCCAACTCATCAATTAAACAAATATACTTTTTAATATATATGAATTCTGAAAATCTCAAATATATTATTTCGGAAATTAACAAGCTCGAAAATCAAAATATTAAACTATGTTCAGGGTTAGATTGTGATCAAATAATGACCGATTTTGACGATATTGAATTTGCACAAAACAACGGAAAATATGTACTCGCTAAGCAATATTATTTAATTAAGCGCATACAAAAACTTATCCGTGAAAGTTTAGTTAATACCGAAGACGTTAATGTGTTTGTACCATTATGTAAGATAGTAGAAGATATACGGAAACAATTAAGTTCTGAATACGAGCAAAGAAAAATTATTAATTGTAGGGTTAGACAGATAAAAGCTTTAATCAATCAGGCTGATTCCCACGCGTAGAGAGCCTCCTTGTTGTACAACCGGTACACAGGTAATGAATGCGTCTCCGATTACTGAAAACAAATTTGTAAAACCTGTGTCAACAACAGTGAAGTAAAATTGTCATGTATAATACCTGTTAGTGTGTGTGTGACAACAGGGAAGTATAAAAGTTTATGCAGTGATTTTTTTTAGCTGAAAATTCTTTAGAATTTCAAAATCGTGAATGGAAAATTTTAGAAAATATGTAAGATTTTTTAAAGATTTTGTACGGATAAGCATGAATGAGCATACTGCATTATTTGATCACGGGATAATCTCACCATGGTTATAACGTTTTGCTGAAGATTTAACATTTGATAATCCGTCAGCAAAAACTTTTCCGTGGTAAAATTCGAAGAATTTCCAAGGTTATCTATGACTATATCCACGTAGAATTCACTTGCCCCCGAATACCTCTCTGATAGTGTCCACAAGAAGTTCTTTGTCATGGATAGATACTCTCGTGTGCTGATACATTATTAAAGCAGTTTAGTTTTTTTTTAATTTGTAATGAAAACCGTTGTTGAAATCCTTTCACGACGAAAATCCTTTCACGACGAAAATCCTTTCAGGAACTCTTCACATCTAGCGTTATTTGTAGTGTTTCCCCGCGAAGGTCAATTAGGTTAAATTCTTGGTCGGTTATTGAAAAATTCATCCTGGACAGAAATGGATTAATGGGCTCCAAGTAAGTCAAATTAGGCGGGTTTTTCACTATAAGACTCCCTGGTGAAACGTCCGGAGAAAATGTATACATGATATATCCTTGGTTGGCGTTGTTTGATTTTGAAGTATCAATTGAGAAACTTCCTAAGATACCATCACAGATAACGTGTATTGCAATAACAGATGATATATCAACGTTACCGGGAGATCTGTGTTTGTTATTACGATACACTGAATTCGTTGACGTTAAGATTTCCTTGGGAGGATTTATCTTAAACCATAACGCGTGAATCTGAGGAAAGAAATCGTCAATGACTTTTTTCAATGATGCTTTCATCACTGGTACATCATATCCTTGAAATTTCATAAACACTAAATTATCATTGGTACGTGAAAACACTCTTTGGAACTTTTCTTTGTTTGGCGATTTATCCTCGTATACAAACGAGATTAATCTATCATTGAGGAAGTTCATATCAGCGATAATTTGATTTAATTGTTGTTGTTGCTGTTTGATTGTAACACGTTGAGTTGTTAAATCTAGCAACAGAGATCGTTGTAAGTAATATCGAAGTTGATTTAATTTCATCTGGAACATTTGCTTCATCGAGTTGAAAATTCCAATGAGACTTTTCTCGGTAATCACAAATACACCTTGATCGCCAAGAGCAAATCTCCATATTATTTTACCGTTTTCGTTGTATTCGTATTTGCTAAGTGCATCAGTTTCTGTTCCGTCGTAGACGTTGTATGAGTATTTTTGATAAATATCTTGAGGACGTAGAAAACTAATATCGAAGTTGTAGTTGAATTTAGGATCTATCGCTGGTGGATCATCAGTGAAAAAGTCGGATTTGCTAGGTTCCGGCAATTGATAATGAACCGCGGGAAGACTATCTAACCATGCTTTGTGAATCCGTGGGAAGAATTCATCGATGGTGTCATTGAGTTTTTTACGCATCCATGGTACATTATATCCTGGAAGTTTAAACGTGGGAATATCTTCGATGCGGATTTTATAATGTGCTGCAAATTCATTACTATGTAATACATTTTGAATAATATTCCCATTATACTCTTCCATGTCAGAGATAATTTTATTACACACCTCCATGTATTTGATGACATCATCACGGTTAGGTGGGATTTCAATTATTGCTGTTACTAAATAACGGATAAATCGCTCAAAATCATTATGCATTAATCTAAGCACATCAGCAATAATCCCATGATCAATTGTTAGGTTTCTAAAATTATCTAGCATGTACGTTAATTTGGTTTCATTATTGGGAGCAAGTTCTTCACTATGACCATTATAACGATGAATTATACGAATATTATAACCATGATAATCTTCTTTCGTGGAAACATAGTCAGATTTCAATGGTTCCGGTGGTAGGTCCGCTATATCAACGGTGCCCGGAATAAACTCAGGATACCCTAATAATCTTCTAATTGAGCTGTTATATATATCTACGGCGTAGTCAGGTGAATTTACTTCGATGACAGTTGACAACAATGGTTCATGCCCGTGAATCTCAATGGGGTATTTATCAGGTTCATCCTTGATGTCAATTTTATTTGGCCCTGTGATTGCCTGGATTGATTCTATGATTGCATCATTGATATCTTCGATATCGTATACACCAGTTGGTAGATATATTGTATGTGTGATTGGTTCGGATTTTGTTCCATCTGGGTTAGTTTTTCTATACGTGAATGTGAAACTGTTATTGGGAGGTTTACCATTGAACGGTGTTGATCTTACATTAGGCCAACTGTAGTAGCATCTTAATTGCGTTAACGCGATTGAAGATACCGCCAACGGAGGATTAAATTCAATGCTGAATTCTGGTGTTTTCGTTACCAGCGAGATCAACTTTGTTTTTGTGTTGGCGGTGTTTGTTGCTATTCGTTGAAGGATTTCTTGCGACGATGTTGCCATTGTTATTATTATTATCACGTTCCAATTTTGAAATCGTTGAATCATACAACTTTACCATCTTCGAGAATTCCTCGTCGGATATTATTTGATCGTCAATTGCCGACGAGATTAACATTGATAATTCCGAATAAGCGTTTGACACAGTGATAAGTTTAATAGCGTAATCATTAAATTTACATTGAGAACACGATGATATTTTTTTTGTTATCGTGGTAAATACTCCTGTGATTGTTGCCGCCGCGGATATTATCACAGGGACAACAACTGGAGCTATCATTACCACCGATGATAGTATTATTCCAGCGCCGGCAATTACACCTGATACCGAGTAAACAGCTACATCTAACGCGGCAATTCTACGCTGGTATTTTTTCTTGTTAGTTTTATACTCGGTGATTAACGCTTCAAGTTTGTTTTGAAAATCTTTGACGGTGTTATAAAGATATTCAAACACTGTTGGTGCCAATGACGTCGTTGACATTTTATCTATTAACGTAGTCAACAATTCTCTGAAATCATTTCAATTGAAACTTCTAGTTTATCTGTTTACTTAAATCAGCTACAAATTCAACAGACCATATCATTGAAACCCTAGCTAGATTATTATCAGTGGATGTAATCGTGAATTGTTCAATCATATCCTTGTCGATGATCGTTGATATCGTGTTATTTACCCCGGTTGAACTCGATGATGATATCGTGAATTGTGTTGGTGTCACCAATGTTAATCGATAAATTCACTTTACGGCTGCAGTAACGTGTACAATATTATTTGTAGGTGTCCACGTATATGATCCGTATTGAATCGTGTATACGTTGTTGACAATGATTTTTTTTTCATGAGGGATTTTTACTTTTTCAAGTATTGCTATCATCCTTGTTGCATCTGTTATGATGCCATTAGTGGTCGTGCTAAGATCATCGATGGATGTTTTAAGATCATCGATGGATTTTTTATTAACCGCGATTAAATCTGAAAATGATCTCGTATCGCGAATAACACCTAACCGGGTATTAATCGCGGTTATTTCATCGAGTTTGGTAATAATATTTCCGAGAGTTGTTTTAATATCATCTGGTTTTGCATCTTTTCCGAAGAACTTGTCGACGGCGTCATCAGCCTTTCTAAAATTTCTTCGTAAACTAGTAAATTGCTCAACATGAGAATCAAAATCAGTTCGTAATTTTGATAAATTATCAACGGTGGCTTTTACTTTTGCGATGTGTAAATCAGCGTGTGTAGGTGGGACACCAAAGAAATTATTTATGATTCTAGATGAATCAATGATATCCTGTTTGAGCTGATTAAACTTGGTTATATGATCGTTAAATTCACCACGTACTTTAGTTACTTGTGATGCGGAATCACCAGCAGTTACTTTAATGTCATCGATAGTTTTTTGTAATCATATAATAGTATTTATTTGATCAGATAATTTTTTTAAATTCATCTAAGTTTGCTATCGATGAAATAGCTTTGTTGATTATTTTTTTTACCTGTGAGATAGTAACTGATTCAGGAACACGTGTTACTGATCTTCCAAAAATATCTGACATTGTTATATACTACATATTTGTTTGTTAAAATCATTCTTGAATTACTTAGTAATTCGATTTCATCATCGTGTACTCGTGGATGGCTTTGTGAGGTAATTTAGGATTTGCCGAGATAATCATCAACGCGTTAAGAGTTTCTCGGCCACATATTGGAGGATCTGTTAATGTTTGCGTGGGCAACGTTGAATACCAAACTGAAATCTTCGATTTTGGGATTGGTTTACTTCGCGATTTTGAAGAAATCGTGGACACATATTTGACAAATTCAATCGGAGGTGGTAATCCATATGAGTCAAAATAAATAATTGACGTTGGATATATCGCGTAACAAACCCAATGAGTTCCAGGTCCAGTGTTATCATCAAGATTAATTATTCCAGTTTTTGGTATTTGTGGTTTTGCTGGTAATTGATCTTTCATGAATACACCTCTGAAATGCTTTATTGGGAGTTTTTTTTACTGCGTCGAGTAAATCAAAATTTGACATTGGTGAAATTTTGTTGAAATTCCCTCGTAAAAATCCCTTGGATTTTCCTGGTGAAATTTCGTTGGATTTCACTAACTGGTTTTGTAGTATCGCGTGAATCGACTTCCTGGTAGTCTGAATCCCTTTCCCTTTTTTTTCTCGTTGATTTTAGACCTTTACCAAGTACTTTATTGACAACAGTAGAAGCAAGTGCTCCGGCTGCACCAGTTCCTAACGCTCCAAGAATTGCCGGAGCCGCTGATGCAATCAATCCTGGAATTGCAGCCAACAACGGGAAAAATCCTCCGATTTTTATCATATTTGCTATAGCAGCCGCAGATAGCGTAATCTGAACTCCCCCTTTTCTTTAAAAGCGTTATTAAAATGATTAACCTGAGTTTTCGTCAACGATAGTTTATTTGATCCGCCGGTCATTTGATCATGTTTTAGCGTAATCGTAGTTCCACATTTTTTAGCTGAACTCGATTGAAGTTTTTTTATCTGACCGGGTGTCAATGTGACATTAATAGTGTTATACGACATTTTTATATAACATTGATTGATTCAATTACAGGTTTTCCACTGGTGCATCAATGAATTTCATTCTTCCACTACCACCTTCAAGTATCATAGATTTATCACTGAGAAGAACAGCAACTGCCCTAAATCCATCATCGGCAACACCAACACGAGCTTGAAATTTTACATCAACGGTTGAGTGTTTAGAAAAGTCAAGATGTTGCAACGAAACGTAATAAATCGGATATAATTCTTTAAAATCCACCTGTGATATTTAAAGTCCAGTATCGATATTTTGATCACGACCCATAAACGACCACAGTCGATGATAAACTCGTCCTATTTGATTATTTCCGTAATCGATAATAAGATTTTCCACGGGTTCTTGTTGGTTATTATCCGCAATGATACTTCGTTGACGCTAACTTTATCAAATATCATATGAGATCGTAGTTGTAAACTGTCATCTGCAGCTGTCTTTTGAGTTCTATTTTGGTGTTGTAATACAACAAAAACATGTCTTGGCGCGGAAATGTTTTTCGTCAACGCAAGTTGCCAAGTAAAAACTCCAGGAGTTGGACTAGATGTAGTAGCTGTTGTAACCTCACACCAACTCATCATTGACTTTCCTCCTTGGTCCATAAATGATAACAATTGAGTCTCAACGGTCAACGATGGAGTCATAACTGGCATCCACAACGCTAATTTTGTTAATAGTACACGACCATCTGTTAAAGGAGCAGGACCACGCCAAAGAGCATATTCATCAGTTGATCTTCGTGTAAGTGTTACAGTATGACTAGCACCAAATATTACTCGCCGAACATCTCGGCAAAATCCAAATATATGAGATAGTGGAATCGTACATGAAAATCTACCATCGGCATCAATATTCTTTTTTCGTAACGCAAATCCTGCGTTGTAATCAGGATTACCACTCACAACAACAGGTTCACTTTTAGAACCATCAGCAAAGGCAGAGTTATCTAGCTTTGCTGGTGTTCTTATAATAAATTGACGATGATCAGCGTGATTGGTAGTATCCTTGGAAAACATCATTGAATGACCCGCAGATTTAATAAAATCATCAGAATATCTAGCTAAACCTATAATTGTTGTTGCAATATCAACATCGTTATCGATGGATTCTATTTTAGAAGAACCAATCGATTACCGGGATTTGCTAAATAACGCCATTATTCCGTTGTTGACAAATCCAATCCGGGTATCTTTAAGATTATCGCCGGCTGCAAATGGAGTATCGTCACCTTTCCGCAGTTGTCCTTCTATTTCGATGAATGCTTCACACGGCAAGAAGTATTTAGATGTATCATCGAATTTAAGATCAATTTGTGACTTTACGTTTGGATTTTGTGCTTGATATGAAAAATACTGATAATCGCGTATAGAATTATTTCTTGCTACGGGATCATTTACTTTAAAAGCATCATCGATTTTGTCCTTGAACATTTTATATTAACGTAGTTGATCTAAATGCTTAACCGCGCCAACCCTGAACCAGCAATTAATCTCAACCTCGCTTTTGCAAGTTTATTAATCGCACTGCCTATTTTCGGTGGCATTTGTTCCGTAGACTGTAATTGAAACTTTCTTCGTTGAAATCCATTTCCACTTTTCTTTGAATTTCTATTTCCACGTTTTGCCAACGACATATGTTTTTCTTTTGCGCTACCTAACATATCAAATGCGCTATCACCGATAACTTTACCAGCTCGGTCACCGAAAACCCCAATAGCTTTTGACGCTATTTCCTTACCAACAGGTAAAATCTTTGGAGCAATTCTAGTAAATAATCCGGTGACAATATCACCAAGCCCATTACCATACGTGAGTTTATAAACCGGCAATCTTGAGTTTACAACATAAACAGGTCTTGCTCTGTTCATACTACGCTGTACTATCATTTTATTTAAATGCTATATATCTAATCAGTGATCAATCACTGTAATAATCATCGGTAAGTTCATCTATGAAACTACGATATAGTCCGATATCCATTACATGTCCTTGAAATAACCGTTGACAGATTTCAGTTGCTTCATTAATTATTTTCGGGGAATTATTTCCAGCTCGTTTTCCTCCAATAAGAATTTCTAACCGTGATATATCATCGAGGACACTTCATGAACAGGGTATTGAATTTCTAATTCCACCCAACCCCTTTCCAGTTATCGGATATTGTTTGGTAGGTTGTGAATCTCCACTTGCCGCTATTTTTATCTCTGTGGGAATCGGATCTGCTGTGTACGGTGGTGGTTTTGGTCTTGGCTGTATTAATCCTTTTAATATACCAATATATGTGTTATAATTAGGTTTTAAGCTTTTTATAAGTCTAGTTTCATCTGCATTTGCCAAAAAAACCTTTCTTTCCCAAATATCCTTAGTTGTTACAACCCTTTCATACCCATCATTGAGGTAATTTTTTCTATCTTACCAACTTGTTTAGTAGCGGCAACAACCTTTTTAGTTACTTTAGTTATAGGCGCAAATAATTCTTTAGCATCAGCGGTAAAATCCATCTTTGCTTGTTGACGCGCTTGCAAATTATCTCTAAAAGAATCTCTCACCGGGAGAAATTTCTTAATCGCATCCAACCGTTCTCTAGTTAATCTAGTTATTTGTGCTTCTCCGATGTTTGACATTTATATAAAAAATATATCGCTAATTCATCATTGTATCTATAGCTGTATCGGTTAGCGTAACGCAGCAACGAGGGTGAACGCCATATATTTGGCGTCTTTTTTTTTTACCAAATGGACCCTTCTAGTTAATATTTACTAGATAGATCTATTTGACAAATTGAGACTTCCTAGTAAATATTAACTATAAGGAAGCATCGTTAACGCCTACAAATTTGGTCTGTTCACCCTCTCTGCTGCTCGTGTTAACATATGCAAGTGTGTTTATGTTCTGAAATCATGATGCGAGAAAAATATGAAGTCTTTCAATTGCAAATATAAAAAATACGCTGTGGAATAAACTGTTTATTTCAATTTGATTGCTGTAAGTTGCATGTAAATGGACTTGCAATAAAGTCGAAATTACAGTAAGTTTTGAAATGTGTAATCAAGTTTGAGAACCCATGACATCGTTCGTATTTCGGATTTGCAGAACTAAGAAAGTACATTTTGAGGAAATTCAGTATGCAAAACTGTAAGTATATCTTTTGACATTCCTATTACCAGCAAAATAATAAAGTTTATCCCTTGTCACGTGCATGTTATTTGTTGTTGTTGTAGCTGTTGTTGTAGAGTTTAACGCCATTTTCAGCACACAACAGGCTATACATGGCGGCCAGTGTGACTGGTGGAAGAACCTGAACCTGTTAAAATAAACCCGGTAAGAACCACCGACCAACGAAAAGCTACTGGCACGTTTTCTCACATACCCACATTTGCCGAATCTGAGACACGAACCCACACAGACAGAGGTGAGATGGCTGTGATCCGTAACGGAGAGCACTTTAGACCACTAGGCCACTCGGGGCCCCCATGTTATTTGTAGGGACCCATCAATTTTATGAAATCTAGCGTCTGTCGCCAGCCTAAAAAGGAAACATTGTGTCAGAAATATTAACGCGGAATGTAGCAAAGCAACTGGAATGTGGCAGTCCACGAAACAAAACGTAAAACGCCTACTTCTTGAGTGTACATGATTTGTTTACAAAGTAGTTAGTAATACAGCCATTGCTGCACATTTCTAATGTCACGTGTTTCGCTGATTGTTTCATTTGTGCGCATATGAGTTCTATGAAATATTTGGCATCTCTAGTTTCAAATGGCTCAAACTGTTGGTTTCCTTCATCCACAGGCAAATAAAATACATCAAAAGTGCTGGCATCTGGGTCCATTGTTTGTCTACAATAATATGTAGTTTCTTTATAAGTGCAGTATGAATTGTTCGAGTGAGTGCAATATCATAAAATACTGAACGGTTCTGGCAATGTAATGTTAAAGGAAAAAAAGAGAATATAACCAAAATGATTTACTGTTGATCTAGCAACGCGCCATTTCCCCGGTTACGTGAACTCTGAATGAGCGCCAAAAGAAAGGATATATTTAAAGGTCCTTCTTATAATAGAGCCACCGAATATTTATGCTAGCTATTTGTCTCTCCTTTTCGTAAAACCCGGCATTGTATATTTGATTGGTTTAGTTTAATTACTTTTGCACAGGTGATGGAAAAAGTAGCCAAGGAAAGAACACGTCTAATTTTGAAGAAAAACAATTACGACTTTTAACGCCTTCACGAGGCTAAACTTTATACCGATTTTGAACAGTTAACAACCTCTTACACTTCTACTAATAATTGCAGCGAAGAAAAAACTCACTGAAGTGGCGTATCGTTATATCTAACGTAATCTCATGGGCGGAGCAGACAGTTAAAGACAGGTAAGTCGTTACACCTGTCTAATAATGATTGACATATGTGTGGGCTGTGCTTTTCTAATTATCCACTCCGTTCTCCTAGCTTACATTTTTGTAATGTCTGCTCGGTACGACGGTTTTTTAAACTTTTATTTTTCGCACGTTCAGATTCACAAAATATTTAAATAAAGTCTCCGGCTATGGAATCTATGATAATAATGGACGTTATGCGGAAGGCAATTTATGCAAGTTGTATTATCAAATATGGCATTATTTACTAGAAATTTTATGATACTAAGAAACTAAAATGTATTGTTGTATTTCATATTTAAAACCTTTTTATGTGGCAGTCTTGGTGACGCCTAAAATCGATTATAATCTATGATTCTGATTTTATACCTTGATATTCACAACAATAAAATCCCAAATGTTTGAAAACAAATTTCTTCTTCTATTTTACTTATGTTGTACTTAAACTATACATTGAATAATTATCAGGTAAATAAACAATTTTCTGGAAGTTCTATTAATTTATTATATAGTGCGAAGATGTATTTAATTTTGTTTCTTATTTTTATTATAGATAATAAGAAAATTTACTATAGATAAAAAGAAAATTTATTATAGATAAAAAGAAAATCAACCATTTAAAAGAATAGGATACAAAAAAATTAACGTCGCATGCGTTTTACAGTTGTTATCTGATACATTATAGTTATCAGAGGATATGTGTAAAAAAAATATGTGAACATCAGTTTCGATTAGAAAAAATACATATGATTTAGTATGAATAACATTTGCATTAATTTTAGAGAAGCAAAAACATTAATTATGTTGATGAAGATTATTTGGGCAGATATTTGAATATATTTCGCGGTGAAATAAAAACGTTGCATTTGCTCTACTGGAGAAGACAATAATGTGTTTGCTTTTCACCAGTAAAATATTTCCGCATATTTACTTGGAAACGTAGACTTTTATTTATTATATAGTTTTAAAAACAAATACCGTCGTTTTCCCTTAATTTGTTACCGTTCTGTGCCAATGCGTTTAAAATCTTTATTAAAAACAAATTTCCTTAATTTTTGGAACAGCGATGTTTTTCAATTGAACTTGCACATATCATGCTTCAAACTCAATTTTCGTCAAAATAATGACTGTAGGAAAATGACTTTTGTTTGGTTCACATACGCAGATTCATGATGTTGGGGTGGGATGATGCTGAAACATCACAAAGCTGATGAATGGGATACACTTCAGAGATTAACATCTTTAAACAACATATTTTAATGATTGTGAGTTAATTTGAACGATTTGTAAACTTTATTATTTCTACACTCAAAAGTGAATTTGTTTATGGCCGTGGAAATTCTACAACAGACGATGTATCCAATTCTTGGTTGTCTCTTAAAATCTTTTTGCTATTAACATTATACATTGTTTTCAAACAACATTGTCATGGAAGTTAAAATTGTTACTTAAAAATGTTAATTGTTGCATTGAAGCACGGTTTTTGTCTCCTAAATTTGTTCTATTTGTCGTAAAGTATTACAGTATACAATATTATAAGGGCGACACATATCATGAAAAAAGTGTTTTAGGTTCAGTGAACGATAATTTGCAGGATTCCTGTCAAAAGAAAATTTGAAAAAGGTAATGCCCGATACAGGTTTTTGATGATTAGAGATCTGTAGTGTTACTTTTCCTGATGACTGTATAATTATACACTTGAGTCTACAATCAACATATACGATGCGTAGAGTCTGATGTGTATAAAGAAGAGAGAGAGAGAGAGAGAGAGAGAGAGAGAGAGAGAGAGAGAGAAGAAGAAGAAGAAGAAGAAGCAAACAAAGAAGAAAAAAAGAAGAAAAATTCGAAATAAGAAACTGCAGGTTTGAATAACATACACAAGGGCCGATACATTACCTAAGTGGGAAAAAGTTCAAGTGATAATGCCTCATTGGCGTTATATTACTGTTCTCCCACTGATACATTTCAATATCTTGCTATGACACATACAATAAAATCAAAATCGTGGTGCCAAGTTGATAATAAAGCTGGTTATGCGTCATTATTATTATTATTATTATTACTAGTAGTAGTAGTATTACTTGACACTATAATAAACACGTCATTGCTGTTGTTCCTATTTTAATACTACAACTAGATGGTTCTTCATTAATGATTACAATTAATATATTCGTGGCAGCATAATGTTCACTTTTATCGTGTGTATGTGTGTGTGTGTGTGTGTGTGTGTGTGTGTGTGTATGTGTATGTATGTATGTGTGTGTGTTGCTGCTGCTTTTATAAATGCTGCGATTCTAGATCTAAAACTATGTAACAGAAAGAAGTGAAACCAGCAAAAATTCAAAAGCGACAAGCAATTTATTTCAAGAGAAACAGTATTGTGAATTAAATCGACAAGTAATTTATTTCTGCACAACACAAAGTGAAAATTCAAGAGAAACAGTATTTTGGATTAAATCGCAAGTAATTTTAAATATTCTATCACAATTCCAAGAATATAGAATGTTCAATGTAAATTCCAATAGTCTTGAATGTCCTGACATAATACAATGATGCAATCCAGAAGGAGTTCATAAAAATAAAAAAGTAATATGTATAAATCGAAACGTGAATGAGTACTTTATTTAAATAAATAATTCACCTAGATTTATATTCTAATAGACTGATCTACAACATAATTTAATTATTTATCAAATCCCTATTAATATACATTTTCACTTGGCCTACAACATAATGAGTGGAATGCGAAGATTTCCAATGGAGAAACCTGCAGGTCCAACTGCAATCAAGAGGGGCTGTGAACCTTTGATACGTAAACATTATGTGGACATTCTATAGTCATGGACAAAAGTTAATTACACTATCTATCTATCTATCTATCTATCTATCTATCTATCTATCTATCTATCTATCTAACTTCCTATCTATCTGTCTGTCTGTCTGTCCGTCCGTTCGTCCTTCCGTCCGTGCATCCATCCATCCGTCCGTCCGTCCATCCATCCATCTATCTATCTATCTAACTTCCTATCTATCTGTCTGTCTGTCTGTCCGTTCGTCCTTCCGTCCGTGCATCCATCCATCCATCCGTCGGTCCGTCCGTCCATCCATCCATCCATCTATCTATCTATCTATCTATCTATCGATTCATCCACCCATCCATATATATATATATATCTATATATATATATCTATATATATATATATATCTATATATATATATATATCTATATATATATATATCTATATATATATCTATATATATATATCTATATATATATATATCTATATATATATATATATATATATATATATATATATATATATATATAAATTCAGATGTGTGTGATATGGCTTTTCAACGTAGCTTTAACAATGTTTCAGTCATATCGGTACGATGTCTTCGGCCGTGTGGCAGTTTATAGTGATATCTAGCACTGGATTATCATGCCGCAGACATGAAGCATGATGTCCCACCTAGTGACATAATCCTGACACCAGGTCGAACAGTCCTAACACTAACCTCTTAATGTTGAGCGCTTAGCGAGGCAGCTATTAGTAGACAGTTGTTGGTACCGTTTTTGTAAGTCTTTGCTATGACTTGGCTGGGGTTCAAACCCGCAACCTCCCGCATACGGGGCGGACGCTCTAACCACTTGAGCGGTTTATAGTTTTTGAAGCTGGCACTAATAATGTTAATATAGGTCACGTGACATCAGACTCTGCAGTGATGTTTACTTTGTGCCATTAACGTTGGATTGCGAAGTGTCAAGGTAATTTGGGTCAATTAATAAGATATAGTTTATGTTTATCAATACGTTTTAGATTGTCGTCAGATTTATAAGTGTATAAGGCACATCCTGAAAGGTCTACTAGTGCACTCACACAACTTTCGTTTATATTATAAATTTAACCTTCACGAAGTGATTTGCATATGTATTATGTTATATATCTCATTATTAATGAAAATAATGACTGTAGAACATAGATTCTTTTGTCCTTGGAGACAAAACTATCCTAGCTGATTTCGCGCTCGGTAATTTCGTAAATCAAAGCGGAAGTGACGCAGTGCAAGGAACACAGCTTTTCAATTTTCATTGTAGTTGCGTTCAACAAGTGGAACCGTGTGTGAAAAAAAGATGAAAAGGTGTATTGTTGCAGGTTGTAGCAACACCACACGAGAAGGGGTGAGTATGCCCTCATTTCCGAATAGTCGTGTTTAAAGGAAACAATGGATTAAGCAGATACGAACAACAAGAAAAGGCTGGATTGAGCCGACTAGTAACAGGCGATATAGTCAAGTTGTCTGTATTGACCACAGAGAAGACGATTTCGATCCCGTCTCTCAACTGGAACAGTGATTTGGGATTAAGACCATTAGACAACACCTGGCAAATGCAGTTCCCAGTGTTTTCTCATCAGATAACCCAGAGTACATGCACACGATTGATCCAGACAAATGTGATTGTTATTGGATAATTTGCTTTATATTTTTTTTATAAACTTGTTAGGAGAATTACGGGTTCATATCATGTTCTTTCACATCTGGACTGTTTCATATTTATAATGGCGGTTTACATGCCTTATGATGTCATGGTTAATATTTGATCGCCTTTTCTTTCTTGGTTATACTATGGTTGTTTAAGTCATGACCTATTTCTTATCACAGCCTTTGCCTCGTGGACGCCAATTTAAATATTTGGAATCTGTAGCAAAATCGAAGCAAAATGATTCTAATTAAAATTTAACAATGGTTAAGTCAATTTATAGTTTGAATTCCACGATCTAAACTCGTGACGTTAACTTTGGAATGCTCACAGAATTGTTATATGTTTTAATATCCTATTTGTCATATCAGTGGAACACCAAAAGCGGAACTGTTGTTACATTGTTTATACATTATTTTTAAAAACTATTGACCGTATTTGCGAGTGCATATTTACCAATATTTGCAAAAATGCCTCATAATAAGGTATGTTAATGTCGCACAAACACTATGTACCCATACATATGCATCCAGTTATTGGTTGATTCAAGTCATAGCATTGGTGTGGTTAAAGCAGACGTTGCTTCTTTGTTGAGTTCTGTTACTATGACACAACACCTCCCTGTTACTATGACACAACACCTCCCTGTTACTATGACACAACACCTCCCTGTTACTACGACACAACACCTCCCTGTTACTATGACACAACACCTCCCTGCTCGAAGCCTCAGAAACAGCGTTGAAACCACAAAATTTCTTAGATTAATCAACAAAATTTCTTAGATTAATCAACAACATCGTCAGTGTTGCCTATGCCTTACTTGGATGCCATTATTACTGGGGTTTCGTGTTATTTTGAGGAAAAACTATGCCGTACGTGCTCGCTTAAAAACCGAATCAAACTTCCAACAACAAAATGCCTAAGCTACCGTAACTAGTCTAAGTTATTTGTTCTGCTGATTACTCTGACCAAACTAACGGACGACAGATCTGGGTCTGTACCATTTGAAGTTCGACGCGTCTTATAAGTAAGTACTTATGGTATACATGTATATACATACAAACACCGATTCCCCGATCAAAGTCTTTGAACAAGTAAACGTATTTACAAGTATTTCTATCTTATAATACAAATCACATTGTTTTGAAATACGAGGTGTTTCCAAAAGAATTGATTATATTTTTTTTTACTCATATCAAGCAATACTGTGACGTAGACAAACAAAAATAATTGACAAAAGTTGAGTGATAAAGTAGCGAAAATGTAAAATATTTAAATGGATTCTGGTTGAAGAAATACTGATGTTCACCCTAATTGTGTACGGGAGATGGGCCTTCAAATTTTTTTTTCTATGTGTTCGTATAATACCTACACAAAGCTAGTTTAAACCAAATATCACTGTCCCACATATCTCGGAGTATGCAATATAGCCATATTTCACCTCACACGTGAATAATTTGGTTAAGTCTGCTTGTTTTAAAGGGACCATTAAGACACTGTTGGTTATACCATGCCGACGAAATCAGAGGTAAATACTTTCTACAAAGACACACCAAGATAACTGAGTCAGGTTGAGCCGGGAGAGGATCGAACACTAGTACTTCCAACAGAACGTCGTCTGTAACGTTCGAATCTTGCTTACAAAATGCTTTTTCAGTGATATTATTCTTTGTGAAAATTTGCAAGTAAAAAAGAGGTGAGAAATTGCTGATGCTTAGCGACAGTTAGAACAGAAGCACACCAAGTGAAACTAAATGCAAACTTAATTTCGAAATAGACATTTCAATTCGTTTCCTGTACGATTTATACAACAGGAGAGCTTTGGGAAAGCATGTATAGTTCAGATGCTGATATGAATGAGAAATAAAAAAAATGCAGGAAAGATGAATATGCAACCTTTAAGAAACTTGATTGAAAATTATAAGTCCCCGATGAAGATTGAGATGTAATATTTAATTGGTATAATATATACTGTTCAAGTAATTAATTAACAAAGTAATTAACTATTACAGAAATATAAAGATTAAAAGAAATGAATATATACGCTTGCCTTAGGGAGAATTAGACTTGTATATGCTCATCTGTTTCTCCGTTAACTCTAGATTGTCAGATTTATGCAGTATTATT
Source organism: Unio pictorum (assembly GCA_030141615.1). Taxonomy (NCBI): domain Eukaryota; kingdom Metazoa; phylum Mollusca; class Bivalvia; order Unionida; family Unionidae; genus Unio; species Unio pictorum. The sequence goes on along the minus strand of JARLTB010000074.1, from coordinate 1,131,633 downwards.
TCCATATTGCAGTTTCATACTGCATAACACGTGTGCATAAAAATAGTATAGTATATTAGGAACTACTTCGTAAACAAACTATGTACATACGCGTCGTAGACGCATAAACTTTCGGTTGATTAGATTTTGTTTGTAAATAAACTAAACAAGTTCGTTCTTTCACGTGAAAGTAGAAAAGTAGTGAAGATACGTTCACAATCTGGACGTGTTTACTGAGTCACAAACAAAACTTTCAAACAAGCCAACAAATGAACAACAACAAACGTGGAAGACGCAAGAAATATTTGGAACTTTTTGCAAATGGAATGTTTTAGAATATGAACAGTGCTTTCTAAGGTCCATAAAATAGCATATAAAAAACATGCTGAGGCCTAGGGTTATGGCATAACGAACTGAGACGCACCATTTTACAAGTAAGTCAAAACAATAAATTCAAGAACAAATGCAACTGAAATATTTAGTAAGAAATTGAGCTGCAGAGCCAATAAGCCAAGCAGGCTAAACTGAAAGCGGGCTAAACGGAGAGCGGGTTAAACGGACTGTTACACAATGGCTGCTTTGCAGTTTTCCCTGTTGTAACATTTTGATACAATGTAAAGGTAGCGATACCGACCATATATGTCGAAGCTGGGGTCCCTCCAAAAGCGACCATGCAAGTGTCTCAGTTGGTTGGTAATACAAATGGTAATAAATATAACTACATTTATGTATCTTGATGTTTCTCAACATGTGCTTTCTAGTTATGAAAATCCGATTGACATGACTCATGTCATGGAAATCCTGATACACACCGAAACTGTACTGTAATTTCGACTACATTTCCAGATAAAATCTCATTTTCCTGTACTGCACTGATTGACCAAATAAACCCAGTCATTCATAAGCAGAATAGTAGAAATGAGCTGGATCAACAAAATATATACGTCTATTCATTATAGACCAGTTTCTTCAATACATTCATTCAAAATATGACTCTAAATTTTAATTTTAAGTCGACCAAAACGAGATTTGTAAAAACTAATGTCGATCTTGCGATAAAGTGCAACGGTGGATGGACGGTGCAATGTGCACATAACTATTGTTACTGTGTATTGACGAATCTACGAAGTACAAAGTAATTAAATTTATAAAATAAATACACAACCGTAGATGTGTCATGTAGTGTATTCCTTTACTGTTAAGCCGAAGGTAGGAAAATGAAATTAGTATATACATGTAATAAAAATGTTACTGCATTTGTATGGGAAAATATTAACTCAGTTTTCGCTGTAATACTGTATTATTACAGATTAAACTCGTTCATATTTTCCCCTACTATTAAAGTAACTTAGGATTATTACAAGACAGGTATGCTGTTGAGATTATCCTCGTCTGATTTACTTGCCTGTGCATGTATGATTACAAAATCTTTTCGTCTAATAAAGTAATTTTTACACAAGTCCCTTAAATTAAACTTTTCACAATATATGCCGTAAACGTTATCAAGCGATATTTAGTTTCTGAAGAAAGCGTTGGAAAAAGAGGAGAACACTTTATTTTGCTAATTAATAATACTGACTAAGTAAACTCCCAAACATATGTATTTAAGATTCTTCGCAAAGATATTCTTTTCACGGCTTCTTAAAAGAAGCCGCAAAGTAAATTTATTTTGACCACAATGTATTTTGTTTTATAAAAAATTGATTAAATTGTTTGATTAATGAGTACCACATAGCGAGTGGTCGCTGGACTTCCAATAAATGAGATTCTCTTGTATCTCTTAGCTAATGACATTTTTTCCCGCAAGATGTTTATCGGCTTTCACACCAGAATCCGAGCAGTCCAGGCAGTTGGTTAATTATTATAGAAAACTGAGATAGGGTATGCATTTTTATAATTAACATCTGTCACCACCATCTGTTATTCAATATTTTCTTTCTTTCTTTATTTCTTTCTTTCTTTCTTTGTAAAGGCAAATGTTACAATTTCGCTAAACCTTGGAGAAGTCTTATTGCTTCATTATAATCACCTTTAAGAAGTTGATTTTGATAATTACGGTATCTTAAATCAAGTTACGGACAAGAAAGATAGTGTATTTAGAATTATAAAAATAATTATTCAAGGAAGGATTCTGAAGAACAAAAAATACATTTATTCCTTCGGACATCGTCTGACTTTAAAAAATCGTTATATATGTTATTTTTCTTTAGGTCAAACGATTACAATATTAATCAAGTATTAATGTAATTTCTTCTTCTCGCAAATATTGTCTATGGAGATGTTATAGCATAACAACCCTATGGAAACAATACTATTTAATACTCTACTGCTAATCAGTTTTATGTTCTTTCATGTAATTATACAAAATGCTTTCTAGTTCGTAAGTGTAGCTAAATATTATTTAGTCAACTTTATACTTTACGTCATCTCTATTTTACATTCTTAGCTGGATACCAATTAATGACCAAATTGTTTTTCGAAAAAAAAACCTTTAAAATACTTTCATACACTGAAATAATTTCATGGCAAAGTAGGTATTTGTTTTAAAGCGTGAACTTAATATGAGCACAATGAGTACACTAGTTGTACACAAGGCGAAAACAAGATTACACAAAGTGTAAACGTACAGGACTCAAGGATTACACAAGGCGTACACAACGAGTACACAACAAGTACACAAGAGATACACAAGGCGTATACAAGGAGTTCAGAAGGGCTGCACTACAAGTATACAAGGCGTATACAAGGAGTACACGAGGAGCATGCAAAGAGTACGCAATTCGTATACAAGCAGTCCACAAGGCGAATATAAGTAGTACCCCAGGAGTACACGAGTCAGTGTACATTGTAGTTGTGATACATGTATGTGATTACAGTATGTTTAAATTGTGAAACTTGTATTAATTTCGGATATAATTGTTCCTTTAATTCAGTGAAAATTATTATTATTATTAGTAGTATTATTATTATTATTATTATTATTATTATTATTAACTTTTTTATAGTCATTATCAGATTCCGCGTTGTACAGGCTAACGGTCTGAACCCCAAAACTGAACCTAAGGTCAGGTTTTCGTATTTAGGATATTACAATTAGACCGCGGAAGTACTAACACGGATTCTTGCTTACAAATTCACTTTATGTAGTGTTAATATAAAGACAAATCCAACACGACTGCTAATCTGCATCCACTCAACACAAGGAGTCCATTCTATGTCTCTTTTAATGGCACTTTTATCACATTATTGGCTGTATTTGACCTGGGCAATGGGAGATAAGTATCTCTTTTAATGGCACTTTTATCACATTATTGGCTATATTTGGCCTGGGCAATGGGAGTTAAGTATTTCTTTTAATGGCACTTTTATCACATTATTGGTTATATTTGGCCTGGAGAATGATTGTTAAGTATTTCTTGTATTGGCGCTTTTATCACATTATTGTTTATATTTGGCTTGGTGAAATGGATATAAGTGTCTCTTTTAATGGCACTTTTATTACATTACTGGTTATATTTGACCTGAGGAATTGTAGTTAAGTATCTCTTTTAATGGCACTTTTATCACATGATTGGTTATATTTAACCTGAGGAATTGTAGTTAAGTATTTCTTTGAATGGCACTTTTATCACATTATTGTTTATATTTGGCTTGGTGAATGGGATATAAGTGTCTCTTTGAATGGCACTTTTATCACATTATTGTGTATATTTGGCTTGGTGAATGGGATATAAGTGCCTCTTTGAATGGCACTTTTATCACATTATTGTGTATATTTGGCTTGGTGAATGGGATATAAGTGTCTCTTTGAATGGCACTTTTATCACATTATTGGCCATATTATGCCAAGGGAATGGGAGATAAATGCCGTTATCAAGGACCTATTGAGGTATCTGACAAAGGCTTTCCTATGTGGGTATCAAACCTGCAAACCCAGGACATTGCACCAATTACCCAGGACATTACACCAATTGAGTTTCCGAAGCTATCAGTTAAAATGTTCTTTTGATATTTTTGTACGAACAATTTTGAGGACCTATGTCACAACCGTACATAACCACTCAGATGTGTTTCATCATGCATTTTTTTGTGGGGCAGGCAATGAAGTTACATGCCGTTTTTAATTGTCTTTTGCCCCATTTTATTTTCACCTTTGAAAAAAAGAGATAACTAACAGTATGTGTCATAAATCAGTCAAATTTTAAGGTCACTTAAGAATGTGATATTTTAATTAACAATAAGATGAAAGCACATAAATATCTTTAGCTGTAACAGACATACTGCACTTAACGAAGGCCATAATATAATTGATTGGTTTGTGTTAGCCGCACATTCATAGTTTGTGTGCTGGTATAAATCAACGTACACTTCTTTCTCAACAATACGTATCGCTGCAAAACTATTTTTAAAAAATTCAATAACGTAGGCCAAGGAATACAGAAATAAATATTGTTTCTTCAAGTGTGCTGTAAACGCTAAATTTAATGTGCTTTCAAATATTTACATTGTCACAGTTACTGTACATCGTACCAAAACTAACATTATTAGAAAGGAATGCTAAAATTAGTTATGTCAAATTAATCAGCGATTTCATGAAAGTAAAACTTATCAGGTACTATCCTGTTTTTCTTATGTAACCCCACGTCTCTGGCACTGACCTTAGCGTCAAGAAACTCATTTGTTTGAAAGTATTAATTGTAGTTTGCGGTCGGTCTATATAACATCCACCAGGAACAAAAGAAACCCAAAACTTACTTTAACTTCTGAGGGCTTACGTTACATTAGGTGGCATTGTGCTTATTATTTGAATTGGAAAAATACTTACAATTCATGATAATAGAAACAAGAAGCCATTTTGTAATGTTAAATGAATTGTTTGTTGAATTATTTAAGCATTACCGTTATGATACAAATTCTTAAATGTTATAACGTCTTCTGCTGAAAGAATACAATTTATTGCAACATTTGTTCATTAACGACATACAGGCTGGTATTACTTTGTCCATGGTTTCAAGGCAATATATTGACACATTTATTATCATAAAACGCCAATTCAGGCATTTCTGCAGCATATAGTCACTGACGGGCTTGACGAATAATTGCACGCTGTAATTTACGTCATTCAACTACAATTGCAGGTAAGTACTGACGAAAAGTGAAAAGGGATTTAAACTGAAGTGAATTTCTATGCACGTCATTATATGGTCAAGTGATCGCTGCCTCACAGACTCTCTACCTCTATACGCCTCTCAGAATGTTTACCTCTCCATCTGTCTTGTACCCGCGCAGTTTATTGCAACGAGTCGCACGTGCACACCAACATATCTATTCTTTTTTCCAAGCATTGAAAAAAGTCCGAAATAAACGAAAGTTGATCAGGCACATTGAATAACGACCTTTTCGCAAGGCAGCATGATTTGGCAAATCTCGGACAAAGGGTCAATGCATTATGTCACTTTTTCTTTTTTATATAAAACTTTATTTGAACAAAGACAACTGTAACGTCACCATACCAGGTTAAGGTAAATAGTTTGATACAGATACCGTTGACACTTGACAAAGGTTTACAATCCAAAGACAGTTCGGGTTGGGCTATATGCAATAATTACTCCATTGACTAGCCATGACATCATATTATCCTAGTCTGATAATATATATGAATATAATTTCCTTTCGAAACATTCAATAGGACAAAAAAATTATAAACTATATAAACTTTGAAATATTAATGTCTTACAATAACTTGAAACCATGAAATAACTCTTTTTCTTCAACTGAACACAAATCAACAAAAACAAATCTGCAAGTGTTATGTGCAGAATGTTTCGCAACTTTATCGTTCAAAGACGAAGTCTACTGAAATGACAAAGAAGATAAAACAAGCACAAAATATCAATACAGCAAGTTATTAATTCGCTAATATCATAACCGTTACATACGGAATAAGCGAAATTATTTAGTGCCGCGTGTATTACATGCTAGTACCGCCATACGTGCTCTGACCACGTTGCGACCTGGTCCGAAGTCTAGAAAGGTGACAATGTCACTCAAAATTGGAAAATGTTGTAAAATAATGTATACAACCTGTAGAGGAATGATTATCCAACACAGTAATTCCAAATTTAACTTCGGATGGTTCGAATTTACACTAAGATGGCTTGGATTCATTGGAGGTCTAATTGTACATGTTTTCACCGTACAGCGAAGCTTAAAACTGGCGACACCTAGTTGGTGGCAAGGGGAGGTAAGGGGCAAGAGTTATTGCCCTTTGTGACATAGACAGAAAAGACGAACTTTCGTCTTTTGGTAGGGCTGGATTCGCGAGGTAGCTGGCTTATATCCCTAAAGTAATGTGATAGGGGAACATATTCAAAGGAGAAACAATACAACTGTGCCACCTATCGATATACACATTGTCATACAAAAACTGCAAATATATTAATGACACATTATCAGATCATCTTTAGAGGAATTGTAAATTAAAGTGCCTTACAGTTTCAGATGTGTTTACACATCAAACGTTCAGCATGCCAATTTCAGATATTCCAAAACTGATCCATTTTTACTGGTCAATCTCATCTATCCATAAGGGTTTAAAGTTGTCTCTTTGATAAATCTGATCCAGTGCAGCTTTCTTGAGAAGGATACATTTCTTTTAATGTTGTTTCACCATCCATTACGGCTCAGTTCATATAACTGATAGATCCCAAGATATATTTACCAGCGATCTACAAGTATCTTTACTTCCCTTCTTGCTTCTCAGAATCATCTGAGCAAAAATGGTTGCCATAGAGGTACACTATGAGAAACCTGTAGTTTACTTTTTCACTCAGAAGCCTTCAAATCAAACCTATTTAGTTGAATACCATAACATTCACTCTTTATGTCCTTTTTCTTTGCAATTAATTTCTCCTGCAGCAGGTGATGCATATCAAGTTTTCTTGAGACAGTCTAGCAAAATTGTCAAGAATAATTGTTTGCTCACGAAATGCAGGCAATATATAAACTTAGTCCAGGAATGCCAAACTTGGACGAGTTATGTAGTATCAGAAGTTTTAGTGGATCACAATTTTGATGGGTTATGTTGTTGCCCTGAACCATGAATTTAAAGACAGTGAAAAATTAGCTATGTATAATGGCTTCCACACGCCCATTTTCTTACTGTCTTTTGTTCATCAAGATTAACTAAGCTACATGCTTTATCTGATACGTGAAGGTCAATACTGTAATCTGATAATAAAATATTTGTTTTTACATGTATTTGCTTTTATTAACCCATTGAAAAATGCATTTAAAATGCAGTTTATATAGTTACAATGCACAAATTTTGATAATGTATCTGGTAGCTGTAATTGCCTTTTATTGATATTTGCAATAAGAAAGGGACATGACAAAGTATTTAAACACTAGTACAGTAAAACCTGTCTTGAAAGACCACTGTTATGTGAGACCACCTGTCTTGAGAACATATTCTCAAAGCACAAATTTAATGATTATATTGTGTTATGACTTATGAGACCACCTGTCTTGAGAGACCATAATCTTATGGCAGAAGGGGTGGTCTTTCAAGACAGGTTCTACTGTAATACTAAAATAAATGAAAGTATAAAGATACTAGTATATCAGACCTACCAACTTATATGATTTTGATGCATGTCTTACGAAAATTATCCTTAAAATACAGTTACGGCATACTAGCAAAAACTACAGGAAAATGATTGTTACCAAAATATCTGGAAAATTGGTTCATCCATGTTTTATTTGAATCTGGGTTTAATCTTAGAATTAGTGAAGTTAGGGAACCCAACTAACTTTACAACAGCACCCTGACACTTTAAAATGCACCTATTTTTGTTCATGCGAAGCATCTGCATGATCAAATTTGATTATAGAATTTTTTTAATAGCCTCCAGAAAGCAATGCATGTTTAAGACAAAAGGAAAAATAATCTTCTAGAAAAGTGTTAATAATCAAGACAGAATGATTCATATTCTTGTGAATAAAAGCTGGAAAGGACACAGTTACGTTTATTGGACAACACTTGCCAATTTGAATATGTCTTGTGGTGGAAGATATAATTGCTGTCGTCATGTGAAATGGAAAAGAATTTCCACGAATTTTATCAAGCTGAGAGACAGCAACAAGCCATTGAGCTTCATAGGATTTGGAACTAAAGTTTGTGCAACTGTACTAGTGGTAAATAAAGTCTACACATACTTTACAAACTTTTCAGTTGAACATAATGTTTATCATCGATGCATTGAACTTTTAATTACGTTTTCCAGCTTTACAATAGCAGCTGATATTTTAATACACCTTACTGAAAACCATTCAATCATACAGAAAAACATCAACTGCCTTACTGAGATGGACTCATCAGGGTTGGCAGGTCTGGTATATTATTCATTTCTTTTTGTGATCAACAACAACACCCTGAATGTACTTGAGTTCTGCTACTCCGCATGTTGACTAAATTAACTGAAATGATCTGACAATGATGACAATTACCAATGGCTTAAAACACTAAAGTTAAGAAGAGCAACACAGTGTGAACTGGAACTGTAATACAGAAGAACCTGTCTGGAAAGACCATCCCTTCTGCCACAAAATAATGGTCTTTCAAGACAGTTGGTTTCTCATAACAGGTCATAACACTATATGATCAATAAGTCTGTGTGTGGATATTCTGGTCTCTCAAAACAGGTGGTCTCTCAAGACAGGTTTTACTGTAGTTTTCATTGCAAATACAAACAGCAACTCTACTCTTATTACTCGTCATTTCAAACCTCTACAGACCCAGATCTGTTGCTGCATAATATACTCGCAAACCAGTGTCTATGCAGTTTGTTAGGAGTAATCTGTGGAACATAAATAGACCCCAATCTGAAGGCACATTAAGCCATCACAGATCAGGGTCTATGCAGTTTGTTAGAAGTAATCTGTGGAACATAAATAGACCCCAATCTGATGGCACATTAAGCCATCACAGATCAGGGTCTATGTTGACTGCAGTTAGAAGGAAGTATGTACTGTAGTATAATTAAGCAAAATGTTCATTTGTATATAGCATCAGTCATTATTACCATGGCAGACACAACAGTTTTAATCTTTTGACAAAACTGAAGTAGCCATTGAGAGGCTAAAATTTTTTATAAGAACGTCATTTTTCATTAAATATTGATGATCAGCAAGCCAAATGTGCCTTGTTGTAAGTGTAGTTTGTATGAATCTGCAGTAGCGCATATGAATCGATTGCTTTCAATTTTGAAAAAACTTTTTGGCGCATTCTGCACAAAACTTATGAGCAAACTTCTTTTGGATATTATTAGCTGGTGCTTCCATTTCACCATTGGAATCCTCAGAATCACATTCAGAATCTATATCCATAGATCTAATATCTGACTTAATACTAACTTCCTTAATACTAACTACTTTGTTACAATTATTGGGAGTAATATTTCTAAATAAAAGGAGCAGCTATAATCACTCTTTCTGAAAAAAGTCAGTAATATGGCAAGACTTTCTTGCTGATTCCAAGACAAATGCAAATTGTGTGTTCTTAATGCAAATTAAAAAAAATCAAATTCAAAAGAAATCTTTCATCAACCAAAAATAAAATGTCGAATAGTAATGTTAATGTGGAACAACATGAGACAATACCCAGCACAAGAGCTGAAGATTCCAGTAAAGACATAATGAACATTTCACTCATGTTGATATGTTTATTGTTTGCTAAATTAATAATGTAATTATTGAATTAAGTGGGTTTTTTAAAAAGGAAATAAAAACCAGCATAAATTTATTATCATGTTCTGATTTTGCTACATGTATAGAAATTGCTCATTATTACAATACAAAATAAGCAAAATTATTTTTAGAATCATAGATGCAGTCAACGACCAACACATATTGATATGTACTGCAAATATAAACATGCTGTAATGTTTCTTCCTGTCAGTCCTTACCCAATCACAAGGCATAGGTTTTACACATAAATACATGTAACATGGTAACTACGTTTATATCATAACACATGTATCATGCCCTTTAATGATCACAACTAAAGCCAGAACTACAACAGACAAATGCAGTCAAAGGCTAACTAATTATTATGGTACCTGTCCACCTTCCCGCTTGTCCCATCCAGCAACAAGGATGCCTGCAGTAAGGGAGTCTCGATAATTGTAACACATATCCTTGAATACATGGCCTGCCATCTTTACCAAGGGTTCTTCTCCATGTTCCATCCTAATGAGAGAAGACATCACACTGATATAAATGAGATGCTTATGATCATACAAACTACACCAAAACAATAAAGATCAAGCTAGTATCTCAATTCTACAAACAATGTAGAGTACACAAAACAAGATGCATTGACCATGGTTTATCATGCTGGTGAGGAGTGTTGTCAAGTGAAGTTCGGTGACATATACTGGTATGATTCAGGTAATTCTTGTACACTGCTAATTCCACTCAGTATCACAATATATGAACTGGACAAATTTAATAAATTTTTGGTCAACATGGCCAGTTACTGAATTGCCTCATTTTATTTTAATTCCATTTTCATTGGCATCACAACAGATGATAACCCCAATTGTTATAAAATCTATCACAGTTTAATACCATTATCACAGCAGAACCAAAGCTTAACTAACACCTGGACATTACCCTGTGAAGTGAGATGTAATTAGGTGAAACTACACAAACAAAAGTGAACAACAGCCAATTCACTTTGTGCATACTATCCACACAACTAAAATACTCTAAAGCCAAACAAGTAGTAAAAATACAATAATAAAGACAGGTCAATATTGTTTCATTTTTGAAAAGAAAATGGACATGCATTGTTATGGAAAATCAAGAATTCTCAAGACTATTTTTAAAAATGATGTTTATTCCAAGTTATTTCACAGTAATAGTAACATGATCTTTAACATAGTAAATAATACAATCGATGTAGTCCAGACAAAATTAGTTTGAAAGATGCTATTCTCCATGCATATTGATGTAGTCCACTGCACATTAGTTTGAAAGATGTTGATTCCCCCCCCCCATTGCATATTGGTACAGTCCAGCATAAAACTAACTTTTTAAAAAATAGATTCTAAAGGGGGAAGGTATGGAAATATTTTAACCAGATTTTAAAGGGGAAAGGGAGATCAAAGATATGTATAACTTGGACTCTAAATGGAAAATAGAGACCCAGGACACTTTTAACTGGACTGCTAAAGGGAAATTTGTGGTCAAGATTATTTATGACTGGACTCTAAAGGGGCAAGGGAGACCAAGGATATTTTTAACTATACTTTAAAAGGGGAAAGGAGGACAAGGGCTATATTTTTCTAATAGGGAAGGGAGGGCAAGGGATATTTTTAAATGGGTTATAAAGAAAGAAAGAAAGGCACCAGACATTTCTTAACTGGATTCTAAAGGAAAAAGGGATGCAGAGGACATTTTTGTATAACTGCATTGGGTAATGGGCAATCTACACATTTTTTTATTTCCACAGAGAGTACAGCAACTAGGGTCACTTGGTTCCCATTCTGATATTCTTACAGCAGTGAATCTAATGAACTGCAAACATTTCATTTTCTAACAAATATTGGAGTGATAAAATATTTTGCTGCTGCATGTTTTCTGCCAATTATTACCACATATTATAACAGTATTTATATTGCCAACCAAGGATTATTTTCCACATAAAATAATTAAGCTGCTTGGAAAGACCAATAGAATAAATGGTCATTGGTCTACAAGAAATATTCAAGGTAATAGCAGTTTATTAGGTAAAATTACTAGTTAAACTTTTTCTTCTTAGATAAATTCTTTAATCAATGCATGATTCTACATGTTTATAAAGCAAACAATATCAAAGTTTTGCAGTTTTGGTAAATTGATACTCTTTCTCTTCAGTTTTATTTTTCTTCTGTTCTGAATAGTGTTAATATTTGCATTTGGGAAATGTATGGCAATACCAACACAGTTAATAACTTTGGGTAATTCCAGGTTAAAGGTCAAGCAATAAATAGAACTGCCAAATCAAATCAGCTGTTACCTTTCCCTTGTTTCTTGGAATCCACGTTTGCATACATCAAAAAGTTAGCGTTTTTATTCTGTTCAAATTTTACAATAGGTTCAAATTAATGTTAAGTTTACTTTATAATTTCCAGTTGGTTTTTTTTAGAGTTATACTGGTTTATTATTAATTTACAAGTTTGATACTTTATCTTTCTAATTAAACTTTGATGATTTGCCAATAATTGTAATATCATTTTGGTCCAATCAGATTTAACATAATTTGAAGAATCAAGTTACAAAATTGTTCGATTCAATATTCATTTCCTTGGATTGAAAATTTGAGACATTGATGTTTACTTTAGTTACAAGTTCATCGTTGCTTTTGTTAGTACATCTTGCCATATGGCCAAATGAACTTATGGGTATCAATGTGCAACTCCTATGCATTGTCCATTTGTCAACGACTGCTGTTTTTAGCTTCCTCTCAAAACCAACAAGACCAGTTTCAGCCAGTGTCTGTAGAAAGAATCCTATCCTAAAATGAAGGGTTGTCAGGTTTGTAGAATTAATGTCAATCTATCATCAAAAATGTCCATTACTAACTAAAGATATTATTTTAAATGTCTTTTTTTTCTAAGAATCACTCAGCAGTTTTCACCAAAATCTGACAGAAGGCATCCTTACCTGAAATTGCCGTTTCAGATTTGTACAGGTGAGAGGGGCACCAGTAGCAAAAATAAAAAGTAAAAAGCACTTTTAATGAACTTGTTTCATATACTGCTCAATAGAATAATAGTAAGAATCCTTGCAAGAAGGGCTTTTAAATATAGGTAAATCCTTCAACTATAGAATAAATCAGCTTTAAAAATTTAACCAGAAGTGACAAAACACGTTCTGCAAGAGCTATCATGCTGTTAGAAATAATAGTAATGCATTTAAGAACCTTTTCTCAAAAGCCATTTAGTAAAATTTTACTAAATTTGATTATCCTAGCTTGAAGATCTTTCAAATTTATACTGATTATGTTAATCCACAGTTACAATTGGATTCTGCTTTTATAAAACACATTTCAACAACTTCATCTCAAAAACTGCATTACAGAATTGGACAAACTTGGCTATTTGGTGCATGTCAATCAGGTGAGCAATGTCAGGTCATCTTGGACCTCTTGTTCCATGATGTTGCCATGGTTCTTAGTGATATCCTTTACATTAAAATATTTTCCTAATACCAAGTTCACCCCACTGCAAACAGTATATATACACAAATCTGCCACTGCATACTGGGCTGGTAGATTCTATGAGACTGAAGGATTATATAGGCATCAAATCTTTAGTTGATTGAACATTGTAACCTAGGTGATCGGTCAGCACATTGTGTGATGACAGATATGGGTCTACATTTGTGTGATACATATGGATACATGATGGTACCCAAAGTTTGTGAAAGTTTACAAATGTATTTTTTTTTTAAGTTTGCATGACTATTTTGTTATTTAATAACAATCATTTAATATCTACAAAAAGTTGTTGAATTTAAAATTCTTTATAATTAATTTCAAAATAAAAGATCATTTGCAATTCATTTTGGTTTCAATATTGTTCCTACGAGATCACATTGATTTCAGTGGTAAACCCAAAACTGGCTTTGCTATTTCACTTATTATACCAGCATTTGCTATTCAAGGTTCTGGTGTATTAATCTACGATAATTAATTAACATATTGGAGTTTTGGCAAAAAGCTGTTATACCAGATAAACAAGTTTTACAGGTACTAAGCACCACGCAGAGCAAATTAACAAATACGTTCAGAATGGTACCTCTACTTGTAGAATATGTTTCTTTTCAGCATAATACCGTAGTATCTTGATTATGGAAACTAGACATTGAGATACCATATGAAATAAAGTATTTCATGATTGGAAGAAAAAAAACATCCCAAGTAACAAAATCTAATATTTCTTTTAATCCACTTGCTCTTGTCCAAACAATCAAACACTACAAATATAGATGTGATTGAAATGTATCATACTTTAAAATAACAGGTGAGACAAACTAGCTTAAATCATCTGGACATTATTATTATTATTACACATTTTGCAGGTCAGATGATATGTAGTTTTCTTATGGACTAAATATTTCGATAATTGCAAAACATTTAGCTGCTTCTTGCAGCAATTATACAATAAATATCGTATTTACTATATATATTTGGACATAATACAATTATTTTTTTCCTGTCGTAGAACTTGTGGTGAAACTTTTCCACCTAGGTCATGTGTCCCAAGACTTAAGAAATGAAATATATTTGTATTGCATTTGTGTTTCCCCACCACCACCACCACCACCACCACAGCACATTGCAACAGAATGCTTATTTGATAATAAAAAGAAACTAACCTTGAATTGTTAACATTTATTGCTTTTTTAAAACCTGAATATTAAAGAACAAAATATATCCATGAAAACCGTAGGCTTCAATACTGTAATGTGTATTGCTTACGTCTGATAATGCATGCCATGTTGTTCATTTAGTTGCACATTGAAAAACAAATTGTGCTTGGTGGAGACTGAAAACTGGATCCAACAAAATCAAAAACAAGAGGAAAATAATCAACCAATATCTTGAAGACAAATATCATTCATGCATAGCATGGTGGTAGGTGCAAAAAAAAATCAGGATTGAAGTATATCGAGGTTTACTATATGACAGTTTCAGGCAAATCAGTCATTACCCAGCACAGGGTTGCAAAAGTATTATAATTACTATTTTGCAGACATCAGTGCTCCATGTGTTAATTATTACTACATATGCCAAGCACATAGAAGCCCTAGTGGTGAATAAACAACTGGCAGCGAGCAGTAAACTCCTTTGAACTTACCAAGAGGACATCAAAGACAACGGTTATTTTTATTACAAAGCATGCTGACCTTGGAAGCAGAATTTGCATACTCTGTAAGCAAGTATATTTGGTACACACAAGGTTGTGACTTTGTGTTAGATGGGCATTTTCAAATTCATTAGTTTGATCCATTTATCTACATTCAAGAAATTTTAATCACATTTTAAGCCAATTTGCTGTAGCTAAGTCACTAATGAAAACTAAGTTAATTGTTATGATGTAATTGGATTTTAAAACGTTTGCACATTAGATGACAAAATTTGTCATATAAACCGTGTACACGACAGCAAATTTAGATGGACAGCACTGAATCTTTATTAGGTGATTTGTGAGGTAAGTAGTTTATTTTTCCTAAATGTAATGTGATAGGTGAATGTAGTCTTAAGGAGGGGAATGTAGTCTTAAGGAGAAATGACACTTGTTTTTTATGCACACTTTAACATATTGGCCATACTGAGCTGAGGAAATAGGAGCCACGTTCAGGCAGCTGACCTGATCACATATCAAACTACTACCATGGCATTATGAGCCCAACGATCTACCAGTTGGTTATCATGGCTTGCAAGTTGATGTGCAGATTCTGAACTACAAATGTGGGTACCGGTAACTTTCTAAAATGTATTATCAAACTGCAGGTAAATAGCCACTGACAGTGAAATACTTGTTTTATCCAACTACCTGCCATGTATTTTATAATTTTGTTGAGACATGGGGTGCATTTTCCATTTCATCTTCTTGTTATGGGTTTTAGATACAATGTGTTATACATGGCAGCTAGTGTAACTGGTGGAGGAAGAACCACCAACCCACATGAAGCTACTGGAAAACATACCCCAATCGGCAGAGCCCACAAGATGATCCCATGCACAGAAGGCAGTATGGCAGTAAAGGCAAGCACTTTAGATTCCTCATCCACCCAGTGCTCCATTTATCATTTCATACAATGCTTACATACCCCATTATGTATTGATGTAGATGCTGACAATTTTAAAACAAAAGAGTAATTATAAAAGTAGTCATTATTAATATATTACTTTATGTATAGTGGAAACAAAAATTATTAAATTTATTTTACAGATTTTTCATATGTATAAAGAGATGCATTGTAATTACTGTGATCTAGTACAAACAATATCATATTTCAGAGATTTCAAATCAAGCTGCTTCTTCTGGGCCTTAATTGCAGGTGCTAGTTAGTTATTATCAGGGTTCCCATGCTACCAGGAAATAAGGAAAATTTTTAAAGAAAGAATAAGTTTGTTAATAACCAGGAAATGTCCTTTAATTTTGCAAATAATACTCAAAGTTGATGCAAAAACAAAGTATTTTCAGCTTTCACTTAATTGCATAAAAATAATCTAGTCATAACTAAATTGTTTGTGACTTAAATTTTTTAAGTTCTTTCCAGATATTTCAGATGTCAAATTCTTCATTAAGTTGAGGTATAATTTCTGTATGGATCATTTGAGCGCTTGACTCAAAATCGGCTACTTTTGAGAAAAATTTATAAGTTTTTAATAAAAAATAGTTATTTTACAAGTAATACTTTAAAAATTAGATAATTATTTCAAAGGATGTTGGTTCTGTCTTGTATGAAAAATAATTAAACAATTATATTTTGAATACTGTAGAGTTTCTGAGGTATATTTTAACAGTTAGCTTACTTTCTAGATGAAAGCATCATATAAATTCAGGCCAGTTTAATTTCACATTCTTAGGGCACTGAGTCATTTTATTATTTTTTTCTTTCCATAAGTTCCAATGTATAGCCAGAACCAATTAAGAGGTTACTTCATTAGCATAAAGTAATTATAATTTTACAATCTATTTCCTGCTCAACATCATTGGTACATACTGAATTGTTAAGTGCTGTGATGAAACTTACACTATATTTCCAGCATGTAAAAAAACTTTTTTATTCATTAGTAAACACTGCAATAAAAAAAAAGAAGAAATAATGCAAAGTACAATATATTTCATCTCAAAGGTAAATGTTACAAGGTACATGTAAATAGTATGGTTGATAACATTTTCAATAAACAACTAAAACACCTCATGATTTCAGTTTATTGTGTCCATATTGTATTCATCGTTAAAAATGTTCAAGAATTTAAAGCAAAAATGTACATTTTGAAGAAGAAAAAAAAGGAGAAATTTCATAGATATAATTAAGAGATTCTAACTGATTGACATGTGGAACTAGTAAAACGAGAAAAACAAATTTGCCTTAAAATCATAATGAAATCAGTATTTCTTCTTAGAAACAATCTCCTATAATGAATAAAATGTGAGACAGGAAAACAAAAATAGTTGTCAACAAAAGTAAACAAAGTACAAATTGTCATAAATGTCTTGCTGCTACAAACCACAAGTTTGCAGGCACAGCAAACAAGGATCTATCAATGAAGATGACGGATATTATGCCATTTCTTCCTATTATATGGTAGCATCAATACTGATGTTAGTAAGAATGGTAACAAGTTTCTTGGAATTCAGACCGGGTCTGTTCTTAGGTTTAACACAGTTCCTCTGATGAAGTGAACACAGCATTTCAGTATAGAAAAAAAATTATATTTCGGGCTAAAGTAAAGACCACTGGTTCCATACCCCTAGGCTGCAACCCTATTAGAGTAACAAGGACATTCTGGAGGGTTGCAAGGATTCTTTTTTTAGGGTGGCATAACTTGTCAAAATGTTGACTGGCCTTGTGAGGCACAGAAACATTATTAGATTGTGGCCTACTTGTGTAGGCTGAAAAAAAGAGCTAATTATTTTCCATTTTATTCTCAGTGTTTCTGCACATGTTGGCTAGCAGCATGCAGATACTGTGCTGCACTAGATTTTTTTTTTATTTGGTCCAAAACTTTAACGACTTGATATATTAAATTGTGAACTTGTAAGTTTCATTTACACTGCTTGAATTTCCAACCTTGTTATTGGAAATAACTGCAAAATATGTATCTTCTAGTTTCAAGGAATTAAATGGAAGGAGAATTATGACTGAAAAAATCTCTTGTGTCTTAGTTGTCAGATTTGACATTTTTTGATACAACATAATCTGGTTTATGTCTCTTTGGACAGATGGATTTAAATCAAGATACATGTACCAAGGTTATTTAAAACACTGCTTTGTAATCATACTGGATTTGTTTTATTTTTTAAGTGTTTTGATTGTCTAATAACTTGGGTGCTTAGCCCAATATGCAGTCAAGCAGTAACAAAACTTGTGCACATGAGACATTTATCAATGATCTCTTTCTGTACTATTTCTGGATGTGAATAAATAAAATGAAGAGAGGTAGATTCAGGCATTAATGGGCAAAGTAGATCAAGAAGAATGCAAACATAACACTTGCCTGATTTTGTTTTAAAAGAACTTGTGCAGAACTACTGCATTTAGGCTGTTCCATTAAAACATACCGGGCGATCATACATTAAAACATACATGGGATCCAAGGAAGGCCCTTTTACAGTGGGATACTCGCTCATAGATGTAATTTATAAATTTGTAATAATTTTAATATGAACTCTGTGAAACCAAAGTACCCTGGCATATGTTTTTCAAAAACTGCCTTCCCTGGGTACCATGTATGTTTAGATGGAACAGCCCTTAGAAAACTTTACTTGTCTGATAATGAACAGTCTGGCTATTGAATTTGATCAGCCCCAATATCACTGTGATCTATCTATGTTTGTGCTGAAGTTCCCTCCAAAATAAATACAACCATCAGGTTTCATGACTAGATATAACATTCTGAGAAAATATCATAAACGCAGAAACGTAATGCAATTGCTGGAGAGTTAAAAGTAGGTCACAGTGACCTATGTTTGCTCTTGGTAAGTGGTTTAACATCTTTAACATCACTAACTGCTAACTGTATCTTTAATGTAAATAAAATCTTGCTTGAAATAAATTCATTTACAGCAGTGGTAAGCATGGGATTAAAATTTTATATCCAATACAAGTTTGTCAGCAAATGCATTTATAACTCGAAAAAAATGGAAAACAATGATTTGACTCACTCATCTCAATTGATAAATATTCAAGTTTAATGACTGAAATATATAAGGCTAATCTATAATCTGTCTATATTGTCAGGCAGTGGGTGTAAACTTTAACACTGATCACAATATGCTTCTATCATGGAAGACAGCTCTTACCCATGATTCTGAAAAGGATGTCTTCTTTCTGCAAACTTTGATGTATCCATGGACAAATAGGATAAGTAATTAACATATGCAATTAATGAGTAATTATATATATATATATATATATATATATATATATATATATATATATACCATTTACATCTCCATTCACTCAATTCTTCATTTACAAGTCAAGACAATGCATCTAATTGAAATACAAAGATAATCAATTTGAATATGATTGTAACTTTTCTCATCAATGTCTTTACTTCATCGCAGAAAGGTAATAATAAATAAGTACAACAATGTGACAATGATAAACCATGATTTCAGTTACAGGGAGTTTTCAGTGCTGTTTAAATTATTTAAGTTACATCTACCCAGACACAAATTACAAATATTAAATGCACAACAGAATTAAATAAACAGTAAATTGGTGAAAATTACAATGTAGAGGGTTTTCACATAACTGTTAACTCTAAAGCTATTCCATTCAATGTGTTATTTTGAGATTTGGCTGTAATATTTAGTCAACATGAATCATCAGAAAGAAGCATATAACTCCAATAAATGAAAACCAATATTTTAAAAGTGTCCATATAATATTAGATAAAGCATTCTTAATAAAGCTCCGATACAGAAACAGTATTGCTCTTCAATGCAAAAATTATTACATGATAAAAATTCTATCACATGCACAGAAAAATATTAAATTACTATGTGGCATATCCCAGGCTCTGCATTCACAATGCTTGTTAATTTGCCTTTCTGCATCTGTTCTCTAGAATATCATTTTAAGATCAGAACCCAAATATTAGGGACAAAAAGCATGTGTGAAAAGGTATGTTTAATACAATTAATATGTCCCAGATAATTACTAGTGGTAATAAAATATAGTGGTATTCCCTGTGGTGACTGGAATGGACTTATAGGCAAGGCTGCTGCTGGCTATGAAGAGGTACATGGTGGATATGGTTTTGGAGTCCGAAATACAGAAGGTGAGAGGATCCTGGAGTTTGCGATGGCCAACAGCTTAGTGGTGGGCAACTCCTGGTTCTTGAAGAAAGACAACCACTTAATCACATATGATTCCGGAGGGGCTAAAACACAAGTGGACTACATCCTACTGAAAAGGAGAGATCTTAAGCGAGTAAAGAATATCAAGGTCATCCCAGGAGAGGAATGTGCAACACAGCACAGGCTTCTAGTATGTGATTTCCTGGTAATGATATGCCCTGAAGCACGCTGCAAGTTTCAACCCAAAGTCAGAACCTGGAAGCTGAAGTGACCAGGAAGTGCAGAAGAAATTTCAAAAGGCCTTTGTTGAAACCATAAGCGACTATCAGGCAGCTGGTGTAGAGGAATGCTGGCGCCAGTTCAAAGAGGGTCTGCTGAGTAGTGCTAAGAGTGTTTGTGGCCATACAAAGAAGCACATATGGAGGAAAGAGACTTGCTGGTGGGATGAAGAAGTCAACATCGCAATACAGAGAAAGAGGAGATGCTACAAGGCCTGGAAGAAGGGTGGCAGCAGAGAGGAGTACACACAGGCGAAAAGTGCTGCTAAAAAAGTTGTTTTCTTAGTCAAGCAAGCTGCCGCTACAGCCAAGTTCAGCCACATTGACCCTAAAGGTAGTGATATATTCAAGGTTGCAAAGCAGATGAGGAGGGAAAATCAGGATGCTCTAGGTGAAAAAATGCATAATAGATGATGAGGATCAGCTTTCTTTAGATGATAAAGCCAAACATAGGGCCTGGCAACAACACTACGAATCATTGTTCAATATTGAATTTTCTTGGAACCCTGACCACCTAACAAAAGAACAACCGGTGCAAGGCCCACCAATAGAAATCAGCCCAGACATGATATAAAAGGCGTTAAAGAAAATGAAAAATGGTAAGGCAGCAGGACCTTCTGGTATTGTAGCAGAAATGATGAAAGCAGCGGGAAATGAAGGCAGTCAGATCATTTCAGACCTAGCAAATGCCATCATAAGAGAAGAGCGTGTGCCAGAGAGTTGGGGAGAGAGCTATATCATCAACTGCTATAAGGGCAAAGGTGATGCCCGGCTTAGAGGCAGCTACAGAGGCCTGAAATTTTTGGAGCAAGCAATGAAGGTTATTGAGCGAGTGGCAGACAGTATCATCAGACAGCAAGTTGACATCAATGAAATGCAAAATTGGATTCATACCTGGAAGGGGCACAACTGATGCGATATTCATCTTGCGTCAGATGCAGAAGAAGTATGTTGGTGCAGACAGAAGACTCTACATGGCATTTGTGGACTTGGAGAAAACTTTCGACAGAGTTCCCAGGGATGTGATATGGTGGGCAATGCGGAAACTTCGAGTAGGGGAATGGATCATCCGACTGGTAAAATGCATGCACACTAATGCCAGGAGCAGAGTACAGGTGAATGACACATACAGTGATGAATTCAGTGTAAAAGTCAGAGTCCATCAGGGATTGGTCCTCAGCCCCCTGCTATTCTCCTTGAAGCCCTCTCCAGAGAGTTCCGGACAGGATGCCCATGGGAGTTATTGTATGCAGATGATCTGGTCATCATAGCAGAGACTATGGAACTATTGCTGGAGAAGCTGAAAATGTGGAAAAGTGGTATGGAAGCCAAAGGATTGAGAGTGAATCTATCTAAGACAAAAGTGATGGTCAGTGGCTCAGAATTACAACCATTGAAAGATTCCGGTCAGTACCCATGTGCTGTGTGCAGGAATGGTGTCAGGTCCAATGCCATACTATGCAGCCTATGTGCCCTATGGGTGCACAAAAAGTGTAGTGGCTTGTGTGGAAAACTGATACCAGACCCCAACTACAAGTGTAAGAGGTGTCTGGGGCAGGCACGCCAACTTGAGGGCCGACCTTACAATGAGGTGAAAGTGGAGGATTACACTCTGGAGGTAGTAGACTCCTTCTGCTACCTAGGTGATATGTTGAGTGCTGGAGGTGGATGTGAACTCAGTTCAACCATAAGGGTAAAGTCAGCATGGGGTAAGTTTCGTGAACTATTACCTGTACTAACATCAAGAGTTGTCCCCCTCACCACCAGGGGAAAAGTGTATAGCAGCTGTGTTAGGGGCGTTCCAAAGAAATATCAGCCACATTACATCAAAGTAGCATTGAGATATGCCAACATTATCTCCAATAAATTCACTGCAGTTTAGAACTTAAATGTCTTTACATTCCAAATTCTGCTTTAATTAAGCGGCTGCAGGTGGGCTTGAGAAGAGTTATGTCCCTTGCTATTGTACACAATGCGACATAGACTAGTGGCAATTAGAAACCTGTGTGTGTCATTGTTTTTAAAAATGTTTCATTAATTTCACATTTCTCAAGGAAGATGCTATCAGTTCTTCTTTGAACTGGTAATAATTTGGATATTTTTCCCTGTTTTTTCATTGTCAAATTAAATTATTAACAAAATTTATTTTCTTGGTATTAAATAATTTTGTATTGACATAAAAAAATTTTTTTATAGTATCATATGGTCATGATTTATTAAGCTAAGTCAGAAATATTTCAAACTAAATTAACAGTTCAAGATATAATGACATATAAAAGAGCTTCAACTAAACATACACAAGTCTGCAGCAAGTGTCACATTTGGACAGGCTCACATGAACAACATGGTTATGGAATAATTTATGTAACCTTTCGTGGGAAAAGAAAGATTGCTTTGGCTCACCGACTAAGGTTCTATGTTGAAACTATGGTAAATTCACTACCATATCAGTGTGACGTATCACATAGATGCCATACAAAAACATGATCATTTATCACTTGAACCAAAAAAAGAGAAAATTTGGCTAGAAAATCATGTAAAGCCTATGGTGAATGCCAAGGCAATATGGGCTAGGGGGAGTGGTGTATACTGTGATAGTCAGGTACATTTAATAATTGTTACATGCATTCATTTAAAGGATTTAAAGTGTATGGATGTTCATTGGGTACAAAATTATTTATTGAATTAGCAAACATTGAATTTTGTACAAGTTTTCTGTTGCTTTTTTGTTTGCGTTTGATGTAGCATATGTACTTGTACTGAAGACTTGATTTCCTCTCCCTATCTTTTACTGTTCTATGATCTCATTCTGCTATGAGCTGAAATACTGGATCAGACTGAGTAGAACAATTCCATGAGACTTGGTCAGTGGGAGTGTAAAGTTTCCTGTACCATACTCAGAGCTATGAGGGAATGAATGACATAATGCATCAAAATGTCTGCTCCATACTGATATTTTAGGTGCATAGGTAAAAATGGTATTGTGCAAGCTCTCGCACTTATTTGTGTTTAGAAAGTGTGAAATTTTACTTAGCTTGACATCTAAGACAAAATTTCTTAGTAAATATTCAAGCTTTTTAATATAAGAAAGATTTAAATGTTTCCCATATGGCAGAAATTTTGAGTAATAGGATACTGAATGGGCAAGTCAGTCACTGCAACTTTGGCCTTGTAGCAAGAAAGTGCCAACATTGCATTTAAATTTCCTGTGCTTGGGCCTCACTTTCTATGTCCTTTTCACTTTTCTGGACAGGCAGCCTGTTCTGCTTCCTGCAGATTGCAGTTTGCTTTTATACATCGGTGGATTATATCACTTGCAATTTCCAGCTCAGTCATACATTATGCACAATGTTCCCAATATCCTAGTTAGTTTTGGTATGCTTATAATTACATTTCCATTGATGTTGACAACACGCTGCAACATGTGACCCAACAATTAAGTTTTCTTCATTTCTTTCTTTCTCCAATTCAGGGCAAAGCTTGGGTGCACTTTATTTGGGCCACAGGAAGATAGTGATTCTTCATATACATCAATTCTTGGGCGCTTTATTTGTGGAGATGTAGAACCAGATTGCAACCTGAATAGGTTGGTCACTCTTGGATACTCGTAATCCATAGTCTTATGGTTGACTGTGTTGTATGAACTCTTGTGGACAAATAGCTATTTTCTTAGCTCTTCCTTTAACCATGTTTTCTTAGATAGTGGCTAATGTGGGTTGATGTAGTATTAGTGACATCATGGTTACCAGTTGTTCCTGGTTGTGATGTATCTTAGACAGTATGTAACATCATAATCAGGCTGGGGCTTGAAATTGTTGGGAAACACACCTACCCCCTTTTTTGGCATACAAGTCTGCATGTTTTGGTTTTATAATTAATTTCACCATATAAAGCAGTCAACATATTTGATTTTCATTGTAATCAATTATGTATGTAATCATCAATCACATTCCTGGTCCATGGAATGGTCTCACCAGGAGTTAATTCCCCTTGACTTTTCATTTCAATTCTTTGACATACAAGCATTAGTGCAGATTCAAATTAGATTACTAGTGCCGGGGAAAAAAGTAATTATTTACAAACAAAATATATATTTATGTCTACTGTTATGAATTTATAGCATCAAGGACTTTTTTTCTTAATCCAATGCTGGACAATTTTTGCACTATTACCTCAAACTTTATGGAATTTTCCTCACTTTTCTCACTTGATTTACATGTATACATGACCCAAGTATAGTTTGCAACTTTGGAAATGATCTAAATAAATTTTTTGATGTTTGGATTGAAAAATAAAACAAATACTTCATATGCATTTATTCTTGAATGTCTTTCCTTAATGTCAAAATAATAGCATTTCCCAGTGACGTTAAAATACAGTTTTGATGTCATGAAGCTACATTTAAGTTACTTCAGAGGGGTATAGTAAATTAACTATGTGTTTGTAATTTTGGAAGTAAATACCATGTATGATATATCAATATGTTTGAAATTGACTGCAGAATATGACAAGTTTTTCAATAAGTTGAAAACACATCTTCAGTGGATCTTTAAGGTGGCGCTCTACAGTTTCGTACTTTGCATAGGGTTAGAATTTTAAAGAAAAATAATTTTCTGAGATTTATTCACTGGTTATACTGGCAATATAATAAAGACTTTGTATATCTTAGGTGTTGGGAGAAGAACTTTCAATTCCCTTTATTTTGATGTATGATTGATGGGTGTACTTTAGGTTCTAGAGTATACAGCTTGGGCTAACATAAGATGTGCTCATGTAAACAAACTGCTAGCTCCGCATGGTCATTTTCACTCCCTGGACTTCAGAGGTAAATTGTAGAAAAATGGTACGATAACTTTTTTTACTTTTAAGATATTTTGTAATTTGTTCATTGCACTTTCAGAAGCTGCTATTGCCTACTTCAGCAAAATTCGTTTTCCCTAGTTTAATAACTGCTAAAGTTAGTGTACTTTTGATTAATTCTGGCTAATTTTTCAAGCACATGGGAGCATCCATTTTGTTATACCATGCGCTTAGATCATTTGCAAATCCCACAAGGGCAGTATCCAAAGAAACATCAGCCACATTACATCAAAGTAGCATTGAGATATGCCAACATTATCTCCACTGTGCATGTTACAAATGCAAACAACTTCACCTCACATACGTCACTATCTGAAAAGTACATATTAACTGGTGAGCGCCCCCTAAGAAACACCCCACTATTTGACGAACCTTTCTCGAGAGTGGCACTGGACTTGGTAGGTCCGAATAAGCCGGCGGCAGAAAGTGGTAATCGTTACATATTAACGGTAGTAGATTACGCTACCTGGTACCCGGAGGCAAAGGCCTTGAAAAAAACATTGACTCAGTCACGGTGGCTGAGGCCTTGTTAGGTGTGTGGTCAAGAGTTGGAGTCCCAGAGGAGATACTGACTGACCAGGGGACGCAGTTCATGAGCCAGGTGATGAAAGAGGTAAATAGGGATTGGGATCGATACCTTCCAGCGACACTGTTTGCGTATCGAGAAGTACCACAGGCAAGTTTGGGTTTTGCACCTTTTGAGTTAGTCTATGGAAGGACGGTCATGGGGCCCATGGCCGTGTTGAAACAATTATGGACGGATGAGCAAGCATCCGAGGAAGTGCGAACAATATACAAATATCTTGTTGACCTCCGTAACAAACTGGAAGAAGTTTGTGAATTGACTCAGGAAAATCTCAGCGACGCAAGGGGACGTCAAGCCAAATACTACAACAAAGGGACGAAGGAACGTCACTTTGAGGTGGGTGACAAGGTGTTGTTGTTGTTGCCGTTAGAGCAGAACAAACTGCAAGTCTCGTGGAGAGGACCATTCGAGGTAACGGAGAAGAAGGGTGGACAGAACTACCGTATCCGAGTAGGAGATAAGGACAAGTTGTACCACATGTATCTCCTGAAACGCTACCGTGTAAGAGAAACACCCACAGAGTTCGTGGTTGCTACAGTTGTAACGGAAGAACTCGACGACAACGCAGGAGAGGCGGAAGTACTCCCTAGTTGTCCATTGACGAGGGAAGAAACCTACGTCGAGGTTGTACTTGGCGTTACGTTAACGTCACATCAAGGTAAGGAAGTGGAGTCGGTACTCCAAGATAATTCAAGCGTCTTAACAGAACGACCTGGCAAGAGCGAGTTGGAAAAGTTCACCTTGAAGTTACTGGATGAGAAACCAGTGAAGTTAAAACCATATCCCCTACCCTATGCTAAATTAGAAACTGTCCGCAAGGAGATTCAAGCTAGGATAGACTTATGAGTTATATAACCACGTAAGTCGGCATATAGCTCTCCTGTTGTATTGGTACAGAAGAAAGACGGTACACGCAGATTTTGCGTCGATTACAGGAAGTTAAACAGGATCACGGAATGACCATGAGTCCATTTTTGCCGGAGTGACCAATGCAAAATATTTGTCAAAAAACGATCTGTCCAAAGGATATTGGTAAATTCCAGTTCGAAGTGACGACAGAGCAAGACTCGCCTTCGCAACTGCAGATGGGACCTATTAGTGGGTAGTCATGCCATTCGGGGTCCAGAATGCTTCGGGCGTCTTCACCCGTATGATGCGAAAATTACTTGAACCATTAAGGGGGACGGGAGTTTCGAACTTCATGGACGATTTACTGTTAGTAACAGCTACGTGGGACGAATACACCATTTTGCTGAAAAACGTTTAAGAGCACTTCGACAAACCGGACTGACCGCACGGCCATCTAAGCGCTATATAGCGTTCAGAAAATTAACCTATCTAGGTCATACCCTCAGCGAAGACACGTTAACCCCAAATAGTACATAGGTCGACTAACTTAGGAACGCAGTACGACCGACCACTAAGGCGGAAGTTCGATCTTTTAGGGATTGGGCAGGGTATTATGCTGCTAACTTCAGCGGTATTGCGAGCCCATTGACTGACTTGACTCGGAAAAAGGCTCCGACAAAAGTAGTTTGGACAGACGCATGCGAACGTACATTTCAGACTTTAAAGAACAGACTGACGTCAGACGCCATAGTTAAATTGTCTTACGTGACACGAGATTTTGTCTTAAGGACAGACGCTTGTGATAGAAGTTTAGGGGTAGTGCTATTGCAAGAGCACGAGGGAAGCTTATTCCCAGTTGCATATAGTAGCAGGAAATTGTCAACTGCAGAACGTAATTTATCGGTCTCTGAGGAAGAATGTTTGGAGTTTGGATATTATCTTTGGGTTATCTAAGTTTCAATGTTACTTGTTTTGCCGAAAATTTATTTTGGAAACAAACCACCAACAACTCGCCTATTTGGCTCAAGCTAAATTGGCAAATGGACGATTAATGAGATGGTCACTATTTCTGCGACAATGTCAAGTTCAGGTACGCTATATTACGATATTTATGTGATAAAGTTTTTGTTGTTTCATTTTGTTAAACAAAACACCCTAAATAAATTTATTCCTTGAATCATCGTAGGTAATAGATTTCTTTTAGCATATCAAAATCTTTTTCATTATTTTTCTAACAATTCGTAGTTGTTAAGATGATTATCTATTTTATCATAACCCACAATTGTCATTTTATTTGCGACATTGGATATTTAGCTTATCTTATCGTTTCCCGTAATATAACCAAATATTCTTCACATTAACGGTAACCTGCTCTTCGATTTTTTTTGTAATACCACCGCTTGTTGGTCCGCTGGATCTGCTATTTTGTTTCCCAATAATTTATTCAGCAACTTTTCGTGTGTTCCTCTTCAAGAAAAACATCATAGTCATTTCTATGATTATTTTTAAGATACGGCAATATCACAGAAATATCTGGTTATTACCCGCGCACAACTTCGGTCACTGCTCTCAACAGCCTGGTAGTTTACTTTGCCGTTTGCTTTAGACCTCGACGATCCTGCTGAATCTTCCTTTTGAACGCGTGGCTTGTTGCAAAAAAAGTTCTTTCGAACCTCTATTCGTTTGGCTTTCATTTTCGTTGTATTGATTTTGTTACACTAATTTTAGATTTTGACCGTTAGACTAATTTTCAAATATTAACCGTTAGATTAATTTTCACAGTTCAATGTCCCTGTCTATTCCACATCTGACTATACGATTTAGATTTCTTGCTATTTTAATAAACAAGACAAAGTTATGTCTGCGATTACCAGTAGCGTTATGATAAAGCTCAGCAAATGTTTATTTAAATACACCCTGCGCTGTTCTAGGGCTATCTTTTATACGTCAATTTTAATTTAGTATAGAAAATAATATGATACAACTTGTATTCTGCCTGATAAATTGTTCCACGTTATAAAATCCATGTGGCAAATAGACTGCACGACATTTTCTGTTGCGTGATAATGAAAATAAGATTTTATCTTATCCATCTCTGCATTGCTTAGAGTAATGTCAACAAACACAATACTTGTATGCTTGTCCGAATCTAGCTCAGCAATAGGAATTAAATCTTCAGGTTGTTTTATGATACAAAATATCGCCAACGACAAGTTCATTTTTCGTTGTTCATTGTATTCGCTAAGCAACCTGTATTTATCATGCTGTGGATTGATCGTGTAGATATAAGCAATGTTCACCTTGAAATAACCGAAATGTCATGCTGATAACAAACCAGAGCAAGGGGGACTAAAGAAGATTCACTACAAGCTTGAAAAACTAGCTGAAACAATGAAACACAAGTTTCTTAAAAATCGTAAGCTCAAAGGCACATTTGCTTAACGTCAGTATTTCGTATGTTAGGTATGGATTAGTGTGATTAAAGGACGATGTTAGCAATAGTAGATAATAGATACTAACCTGATAACAACAGCCTATCTTATTCCAATAGACTCTCTCATCAGCGATTAAAAAAAGTATCACACATTTGACATTAATGATGCACTAAACGCAGTATCAGAAATGAAGCAAAGGATTTTGTTATCTTATGATATCGAACCAGACATATTTTATCAGGAGCTTGAAAAAATTACAACTGTGAAAACCTAGTATTGATAAAAAGTATGAAATACATAATAGTTCTTAAAAAAATGCGTTGAAAACTTTAAAAAAAAAAGAAGCTGGAAAGTTACTGACAGAAGCAAAATACAGAAATATCATAAGGGCTGATTGCTAAATAACTAAACCTACCCGCCAGTGTCATAGATATAGACCAAGCATATATATGCGATCTTCTGAGTTTTGCAACAGTATATGCAATTCGTGGGCAGTGTAGAGGTTTCCCTTTATTTAGGTTTGGGTGGGGTGCTCCCAATATTATTTAAATTATTACAGTAGACCCACACTGGCTCGTTTTTCTCAGAAATTGAAGTAGAGATAGATATATGCAAAGCTCCGACCCCCCAGTCAGCGGTGCCGACAGTTAAATTAATGAATACACAAAATGTGAAATTCAAATAACAACACTTTAATATCATTCAATAACAGCCATCTGTCAAATAAAATTCAAATTAAAACCCCATGACTCGTCTTTCACTCGACCAAGTGATGGCCTATGTCATCATTTCCCACTCATCCGTATGATCTGTATCTGGATTGGTAAGCCACTTCCCTCCAGTCCGTCTAACTTCTGCCTCCGCTCTTCTTTTTTGTCTCCCAGAGACTCGGACTAACTGCACTAGGGTATTTCCCTCTGTCTCCTACAATTTATCTGGTCCCTAAAAGATTCTTGTATTAACATACAAAGACATTAGCATCCGAACACAGAATTCCACCGCTTACCTGTGAAACATATGACGACAATTATTACGTAACTGGCTTGCCCAAAATAAGTCTAGGCACGAATTTTATGACCAAGTTAAATAACTGGCTACTCAAACAACAGCAAATCGCAATCCTGTTATGTGCCAATTGATTGATTGATTGATTCAATATAGTTTTACTTCACACCAGCATTGTTAGGCTATTTAGCGCCATAAAAAAGGTTATATGTAGGATCAATTAAAAGCGATATAAAACCAGGAAGATGAAGTTAAAACGAAAAGATGATAAGGGTAATAAAAAAGCTTCCCGATTAACGGGGAATGTAAATGGTGTATGTAAATGAAGACACATAAAAAAGTATCGAAAAAAGGACAGTATATACATTACATAAAACTGCTCATAGTGATGACATAAATGTTATTGTTTAGAATAAATGTTTACTTCTTTAAGGAATTCTATAATACAAGTCACGTTTATTGTAATTGAAAGTTCTTCGATGTCATGCACATTGTCGTCTTGATCGCGTGAATGGTTCACTGCAAGAAACACGCTCTGGTGGATGGGTTATATAAGTATGACCAGTTCTAATTCTTGCAATAGCTACCTCCTATTCTAGCTAATGTCTTCTAATGGTTCTGTAGGAAGGACTTTATTCTCTTAGGTTTGGCTTGATGGCATGAATATTATTATTCACTGCATCATTCCATGATCCCTGAAAATGCGATGGTTATATGAATAGGACCGTTTTAGCAGCGCGATATGCTTTTAGGTTACAATTACCTTTACGTTACGTTACCTTTAATACCAATATGGCTGGGTAACCAACAGTATACTATATTGTGGGAGGTACTCAGCTCAGTATATTGGACGAAAATATTGGTTAGTAATGGTTTCTCTAGTTTGTTATTGTGTAGTTTACTGAAGTACTTGTCAAAGCAATATCAGCGAATCATATTGTTTGAAGTTTGATGAAATATGTCTAAAAGCCCTTGGCGTTTAGGGTGATAGGTTAAAGTTTCAAACCGCTGGATACCTAATTTATGCATAACGTTTTAGAAAATTTCAGACATAATATTTGAATATTGATCATACTAGACAGATTGGGGGGGGGGGGGGTCAAGTGTTAACAAAAAATATCAACACTTTTACAATGAATTTAGTCTCAATAGATCTCAAAGGAGTTGCCTCTAGAAATCACATGCTATGCTAAACAAATTGGTTGCCTGACTTGGTCTTGTGTAAGATAATGCTTCCTCAAATGCATGAACGTCTTCTAATTGGGGTTCGTACCATTTGACAAGTGTGACAAGATCTACACAGTACAATACTCGATTGTTTTTGACAATAATAATGATTTAATGTCTTGTGATCTCCTGACTCCTAAGTGACCAGCCAAGTGGGTTTCATGACTGAGAATCTCCGGTCCATATGACTTCGAAACTAAAATTTAAAAGCGCACTGACCACTCTTCACCAGAGGGTACCTCAGTTGGTCTCCATTTTCTCACAAGAACCACATTTGTTTTACAAAGTAAGAATCTGGAGCTTTCATCAATAGCCATCAGAAACAAACAGCAAATCTCAAGATCTTGCTTCTGTTCGACATTGAGTGACTGTTCTTACCTATCTTGTGTAGAATTTAAAGCGAAGATAACGAAATTAGTTGGCAGTGTGAATGCTTGTTGGTTACACTGAAGATTTCCGAAATGTGTGAAATTAAATGTTACCAGTGACATTGAGAGTCAAATTAAATTTTAAAGACAATTTTATTATCTCTTTATTGTAAGAAATTGCATCCAGGACGAGTCTCTAATTTCTACTATGACACTACGTCTTAAAAAAGTAACAGAAACAGGTGAAATAAAACAAATTTAAGTAAAACGAATATACAATGTTTTCTCTGAGTTGCAAAATGAATATGTAAGACTTTCGAAGTGAGAATTCAATCCGAAATGATCCTAAATGTCCCACCACAAGTGCAAACGTTTAAAATGTTCGGAATGAATTCTTCCAATGATCTTGAATTTCATGATGTACTACAATGATATAATCCCAAATGTCTTGGAACGAGTTCATAATAATTCCAAAACAATGTGGTAATCCAAAGTCAATGAGCACTGTAGTAATTTCACTGAACATTTTCAATAAATTCCTCTTGAGGTACATCACAGCTGTAAAAGAATACAACAGGCTGATCATAAAACAGGAATGATTTATGTGTTACCAAGTCCTTATTTATACAAATTTTCCCTTCACCGAGATGTGCGTCATTCTAATGTAAAATTACAATCAAATCGCAAATAGGTGTTTCTTTTAATTATTCTAATCTCATAGACAACTGACTGAATGCCTACATCCAAGGACCAAAAAAATAATAACGTAACCATATTTGTTTATATTTTCACACTTTCAAACATAGACAATAGTTAGACAGACAATTTAAATCTCAAACTGATATGGACTAGGTATTCCTTCTTATAGAATAGAGGCGCTACACCTACAAGGCTTATAAAAGAAGCACAGAAATTTTGTTATCACGAGCTCGCAAGAATAAAGACAGCAACTGGAGATCTCTATTCTCTCGTCATTTGTCCCCATTCGATCTTGAGTGAGTGACGACAGCGGACCACGTACTTAGTCAACGGCACAGTCTGCGATCCAGACGACAATCCAGTCGACGATATAGTTAGCTAACAGACGGCGACAAGAACCCAAAAATAAAAACGGTATCCCGTTGGTCTAGAAATCTAAAGAACCCTTGAAAGCAATTCTTCATCTGTCTTCAAACATCCACAGTTGAATGTATGTATGCATGCATGTATATATGTATGTATGTATGTATGTATGTATGTATGTATGTATGTATGTATGTATGTATGTATGTATGTATGTATGTATGTATGTATGTATGTATGTATGTGTGAGTGTCTGTCTGTCTGTCTGTCTGTCTGTCTGTCTGTCTGTCTGTATGCATGCATGTATGACGGTATGTATGATGTTTCGTAATAAAACTAACATCGAAATTCAAACGAGCTAGGCACGAAATCTTAAAGATTCAACCAAACTTCCACTAGACATAGTGACGTGAACTTGTGCAAATTCACCGTTTTCTTTTGGGCTTATTATTTGTCTACGTTTTGTATTTGCCTTTAATAAAGAACCAGTGAAAATCGGAAACGCGTCGGTTATTGAAAATTTTGCACTATTCGTTGTCTTAAATAAATGATTAGTTTACGTCACCAATACGGACGGTGTCCCTAGTTTTAAGAGCAGGGATTGGGTCGGGTAGAGGTTAGTTATAAGCCAACTCGTAATTCAATACATTACAGTATTCCTTGTTTATTGATGAGCATCGCCAACACGCTTTTATTTTTTCTCAGTCATCCAATGCATCTTCAGGTTCTACCGTTATCTGGAAATTATTATTTCATGAAGACACATCAGACAAACGTTGTACTCTCTGTTTCAACGGTCTACGAGGAGAAGTAAACTTTTTTCAAACGTTGAAGCACGCGCGAACAGACGAACAAGACTGTCACGCTGCTCTGATCGCGATTGCATAAGTCAGGCGAACAAAGAAATGGTTAGAAGCCATGCATATAGGTTAGACCCGTGGCTCTAGTTAAAAGGTACGAAAACCCGGCTTTGTTGGGTGTGAAAGTCGCACGTGGACTTTGACAGCTTTGTTCAAGAACAAAGGACCCTTATTGGCGTCATAAATCTCACCACACTGACAGACACTTCAGGGGCACTCTCTGCTAAGTTGAATAAAATATGGTAGAATCAACATCCGATCGGAATTGGGAAATGGTGTGGTCACCATTTAAATCCGAATTTAACTTAGTACTTTCGAAGCTAGAAACTCAGTTATTGCCCAAACGTGCTGCAAATATTATAAAGCAATACTCTGAGAAAACCACTCGTAAATTGGCGGGAAAACGTAGAAAATTCTATTCTAAGAAAGACAAAGCTTCCTAAAGGTCAGTAAGTTATATGCTCTATTGTTGCAGAAGATGACGGCATTGTGGTTATAATAATGTGCCGTTTGTATACTTCATCATTGTGGTTATAATAATGTGCCGTTTGTATACTTTATTACTAGAATAGTGATTACGTAGAATTACCTTTGTGGTGTTTAATTTACATACGTATTTGAGAAATGAACTATGATTATGTAAAGAATTTTGTAGATTGCAACTCGTGGTCAGAATTATTATTGTAATTCGCTTTTTGGTTATTTCGTAGTAAACTAGTGCATTTAGTTTTCTGATATTCTCGATTTTGCAACTTTTGAATTGAATAATGGATATTTGAATATTTAAAGGAGTATAATGTACAGAAATCCATCTGATCGTTGTGATATTGTTCAGTATAATGAGATTAAGAATATTTATGTATATACTGATGTGACGCAATTTATTAATGTATATATGATAAGTAGTAGATGCCGTGCTTTTATTAGGACGTTGTTTGCCATTCAAGAACGTTTGGGTATTTCGATATGCACGAATGTGTAACCGAAAAATGCGATAGCCTTTATCTGATGGTTGAGTATTGGTTAGTGTGAGACGATACGGCTAAGGAAATATGCTAATGTCCTTGTATTTTCACAGGAAGCTTGTAGGGGACAGATTTTCAGTAAAGTTAGTCTCGGGTCTCTTAGAAGAGAGACGGAAGTGAGACTGGCAGAACAGTCGGAGTCGACAAAGTAGTCAGGAGAGAGTCGACGAGGAGGAGGACAAAGAGTCGAGGAGGAAAAAGTGAAGGAGGAGGATTATATAGAAATCGAGAGGAGAAAGAATTTGGAGCAAGTCGGGAGGAATAGGAGATGGAATTGGAAGAAGAGGACAAAATAAATTGATGAGTAGAATACAAGGACAGGTGGAAAGCTATCTCACACTACATATCAAGTGATGGAATAGGCTGTTACATGGTCGAGAGGAAGAAGAGTGATCGGAGAAATGTCATTATTTGATTATAGAATTGTATAAAAGTGTTATTCATTTCAATCTCACCATTTGCTTACTCAGTAATTTAACTGCTGGAATTGTTGAACGGGGTTTTACCTATCACTAATTTCACTTCCTACAAAAACGAGCCTGGGTGGGACTTCTGTAGTAATTTAACTAAAATATTGGAGCACCCCACCCCAACCATAATAACACCCCACCACCACCAAGGTGGACGCCACAAGAATCTTAAATAATCCCTACTTTTTATATCGATGCAGGTGTTAGAGTGAAAACGTAATAATACTTTGTTCGTGAATATACCTCCGTTATTTTCTCTTAGGGAATTAGGGGCGTTTCCCAACCAACAACCGTGTACATTTAATCATTTTCTTTGCACAACAATCAAAGCGTACATATTCCTCATTCAATTTCCACATACCTAAAGGGCAACAGGCGCAGATCGTGACACAACCCAATAATCAGTGTTTGCTTTGCACGCATTTCATATACAATCTGATGAGTAAATCAGGTGTTAAAATCGGGGAGGGATGCAGTGGGGCCAGCAGCATTGTAAATGCTCCTTTTGTGATTATATGCAACCGCATCCGAATCTAACAGAAATCAATAAGAATTAACACTATGATATTATTCGTCAAACTAACGTAAAACAATGTCGGATGATTTTTCTGTAATACTATAATTTTAATTTATTTTACCCCAATAGTTTTTTATTCATGGTAGTAGAAATTCCGACTTTTCTTCAATTTCTTTGAAAGATTTTTATTTACAATTTACGTTCGTAATATACGATCACGGCAATATGACTCATTTTAGTATTATGAAGTTAAGCTTTTTAAGGTATGCTTGATACTACCTTTTATTGAAATGACGAATTAGACTTTTAGTGGGATTGTCTTGTACAGCAATGGTGTAATGTTTACAATCTGTGTATGTCTTTTAAGAGTTTACTAGGATACATTTTAAATTCATTGTGGAGAAGGGATGAATTGACCAATTACGAACAAATTTATAGAGCAAACTGTTAAAATTTGGGAGCAATCATTAGTTTTCTGCAGTGGAACAGGGGCCCAATATAGACTCCTACAAAAGAAAACACTTTTTGTATTTCTACCCATCCCCATTTTATGTATTGTGAGTTGGCGTTGGTCAAAATATAAACAATGTATGAATTTGCCTTAGTGACTATGTCGGTAGACCCATTCTTTTCTGCTTTCTTTCTTGTTTGTTTGAATAGCTTATTTAACGTAGCTTTAACAATTTTTTCAGTCATATCGCTACGATGTCTGCAGTGAGGCAGGTTATAGTGATGCCTAGCACTGGGGCATCATGCCGCATGCATGTAGCATGATGTTCCCATCCAGTCACGTTATCCTAACACCAGGCCGACCAGTTCTAGCACTAACCTCTTAATGCTGAGCGCCAAGCGCGGCAGTTGTTAGTAGCATTTTTGCAAGTCATTGGTATGACTCGGTCCGGGATCGAACCCACGACTTCCCGCTTCCACGGCGGACGCTCTAACCACTAGGCCACCGGAGCATGGAACAGCAAATGTAGTATAAATCCTTTTGTCGACATTTTAGAATTATTGGATAGTGACCGAGAGACCGATGATAAAAAAAAGAAGCATCGTAAAGAAAAGAATAAAAAAAAAAAAAAACAACAACAAAAAAGATATGAAAACAGAAAGAACGATAATGCTTCCTATGCGTGTTCTATTCATTCTGTAATATTTAATTTTTTTTAAAAAGACAATATTAAAAATTATTTTAAAGTAAGAAGTAAAACAAATAACTGCAGCGTAATACAAAAATATAGACTATTGCGACTCAACGGTCTTAAACTAAGTAGCAGAAATGAGTGAAAAGCAACAAGTTTTGCTCCAAAATAATAAAAAATAATTTATTTCCAAAGAAAATGCGAATATTACGCTTATGATATTGTGAAGTAAATCCCAAATACTGTAGTTCCAAACTTTAATCACCAATTCTAATGAATACATTGTACTGAAATCCAGTGGTGTTGAAAATAAGACCCAGCGCTGAAGGCGTTTATGCTCCTATATTCTTGAATATATTAATGTATCAGTGGCCTAAAGTGTGATGATGTGTTAATAGTCTTCTAATCAATCCCAATAATATGGTCCAATAGGTCCTTTCCTGAATTTACTAATGTTCCAAATTAATGTTACTGTCCAAAACATTAATGACCACTTTGTAATTGAAGACAATAATATTTATAGTAAATTTTGAGCAAATACCGAACACAACAATAAGAAACATACATGATTCTGCTTATGGTGTTATCACAAGAAGTAATATATTTTCAAGTAAACCAGATTATATAAAAAATAAAGTCAAAAACTTAGACACAAAAGTAGAATCAGGATGTAGGGTCAAGGCTTTTCATTAAATATAGATCTGAAATATTATTATGGTAATATCATATCTCTATTTTATGCAACTGTAAATTTTCTTCTTCTCTTTGGTTGCTTTTCTGCATTAATACGTTTTTCAAAGATGTGGTCCTAGACCAGGAATTTTGTAAGTCACATAATTAAAAAAAAGTTTTCTATGTTACTGGTGCTCTCCTATATTTTTCATTTAAAAGAGACAAAGTATTATTATCTTTGTTGTGCCAAATATACTTCTCATTTAAATTGGGTTTAATTTGATATTAATCCCTTTATTGTTGAGAGAGAGAGAGAGAGAGAGAGAGAGAGAGAGAGAGAGAGAGCAAGATAAAGTGGATGTAGAGGTATGTTTTTTGTGTGTGCAGTGATATATGTCATAATCGCAATAAGTGAAATTATCTATTTTCATTTTATTCAGACATCCTATACATTAAATATTACTTCGAAGGAAAATAAGGAGAGAAATATCATGGTCTAAATAAAGTTGTATTGTTCTTGTACAAGGGTACCTGTTGATACATTGATGTAATAGTACATTATAAGCGTTACTTTCTGCAACTTGACTTGGCAGATAACAGTTCAGTATATTCCTTGATAAAAAATGATGTGCATGCAGATTAAAACTAATAGGCTATGTTCCTTGTGAGTATATATGTTTTTCACATGTCAACAGTATTTATCATATACTAAATTTATCGACTTTTGCTAACTTTACAATAATGCAGTGAAAGTTATATTAATAGGGTGCTTGCAAATGAATGTTTGATGAATCAAACTTGACCAAACATTTTGACTCAATCAGGCAGAAACTGGAATTTAATTTTTACCGATGAAATTCCCTTCTACAACTTTTTTCAAAGCCACCTTTGAAAGGCTGTATATCCTTCAGGTTGACAACAGTGATTTATATGAATTCAGGATTTGTACTTTGTTCTTCATAAATTGCTACCATTTCATTCATACTGTTACACGCACAGGGGTATTCACTTGACCGAGCGGTGTCAAAACCCTGGCGCGAGTCACGCTGGAAGTCATAAGTTTTCCCCAAATTTCCAAAGACTTCCATACAACTTGAGTTGTAAAATGGAAAGAGAGACGTGTCTGCTATAACTAATAATCTTTGCTGTAATCAATGGGCGACCCAGAGGAGACAACTTGCCCAAGAGTCCATTAACCGCACTTTAGCATGGTTTTTCTTCATTATCATCCCATTTCCGTACCGCAAGCCCGTCATGCCATAGAAATTCCACTAGTATTCCATTACTAACTGGGAAATATTTAACTGCGTGCCTCTAGGCCAGTCAATCCACAGAATTTCCGGCGTATCACGCTCATATATATACGCCCATTTTCCACTATGGACACATAAACGGTACCTACCAAGTTCCAACTTATTGATTCCATTCTATAATTTACTGATTTCCAACCATAAATGCTGCCTTTTCAATCACAATACTTGTATACACCGCTGAATTTTAATATGGACTATGTTAGACAGGGACAGTCATTCGGCTTGTACCCAAAGTAGGTAAGAGGCTGTTCATGAAACATGTACTGACAGATAATGCGAGACTCTCGCCATGACCACTTTTCCACGTAAGGCTTGCCAGACCATATTTTTGATATTTTACGCTATGTTATTATCAATCAAGGGGGGCCCTTAGTGGACAAGTGGTCTAAGTGCTCACCGTTCCAGATCACTGCACTCTCACCTATGTCTGTGTAGCTTCTCATGGGTCAGTGGTTCTTCCCTGGATTTTCCAGGGTTCTTCCTCCAACAGTTATACTAGCTGCCATGTATACCCTATTTTGTGCTTAAAAATGGCATTAAACCCAAGAACAACAACTACAAACTTATCAATCAAGTGACTCAAACCACGCCAAATTTTTACAACGATTTGTTTACGTTTCCAAATAAGGCCACATTGTTCTTATATGGCAAACAAACAAATGAGGCTGAGAACGGAAGAAATCGTTTTTTTTTAACTAATATGACAGACGATCTAAACAAAAATAACTGATAAAAAAGTTAAATGAGATTTTACACCTATTTCCACAATTTTCTTCTCTCGATGCATTAGGTATTAAATAAGAGAACTACTCAATGTATTGAATTATATATTAGCAATATGTTCAAATTGTTGACATTAGGCTAAAAGAACAGCAGTTGTGAATCACAC
Organism: Unio pictorum; assembly: GCA_030141615.1. Lineage (NCBI taxonomy): Eukaryota > Metazoa > Mollusca > Bivalvia > Unionida > Unionidae > Unio > Unio pictorum. The sequence continues at coordinate 1,092,003 of JARLTB010000074.1, read as the reverse complement.
CCAGCTTGCTCCATTGATACGTATATGCTCATGTTAGTAACTTGTCCACTTGGTAAGAGTAAGGTAACTAATATTAGTACTACATTTATATTGTGATTTATAAACACCATTAATTTCAATAAAACCATAACACAATTTAAGAGATTGCATTTTTGCTGCTAGCGCTTTGCATTATGATTAAGGCTTTATTTTCACATGTAAACAGTTCTTGTAATAATTATTAAAAGGAGAGAAATGAAACGTATGTAATATTTATGTCCATCTTAGTTGTATTTTAACTCTTTTTCATTGTTAAATTCCATAATCTGTTTGTATTTAGATATTATTGTTTCTGTTTTTCTGTATTAAGAAATATTGAATAGAACATTTATCTTCTTCAAATATTTCTTTAGTACTTGAATATACAGAGGCCAATGTCAATATAATGCGACTGGGTGGGATATCATGTTACATGTCTGCATCACAATTTCCCAGACACAAATAAAAACAGCCTCTGGTGGTTGAATTGTTTAAGACATTGTCATATGCACCCTGGGTTTCATAAATCTCATTAATAATGCCACTACATAAAGCCCATGAGGGTGTTTGATAAATGGTATTAACAATATAAAGCTTAGGTGGACTTAAATACATCATATATCAGCAGAGGATGCTATGTATCATTATACTAAGGCACACATATTTATATAAAAATGCAAGTCTTTGGTTCATCTAGTTGTAAAATATGAGCAAACAGTTTGTTTCCTCCCTCCTGCTATTTAATACAGAATTTACTGTATGCATGTTTAAAGTTCTCTTTGACATGTCAGAAATTACATCATCATTAGTAAGCAAACAAAAGTTTTCATGCATTATTCAATTCACTAGATGTTCTGCTGGATCACAAAGTTCATACTTCACTCCATAATTCATTACCCACGGCAGAAACCTAAGTAACTCTGTCATTATATTCTATTCAATTCCTATATTTGCATCATACAAATGATAGCAAATTGATGGTCCTCAATTATTTGTGTGAGACTCCTCAGCTGATTTCTATACCACCATGTATATCATTCTACTATTGTACTATTCTATTCTCTACTTCCACCCACCCCCACTGCTTCCTGGAAAGATTATTAAAAAACATTGCATTATTTTGGCTTGGTGATCGTCAGTCAGGACAATGGAAATTTTTGCACATCATGAATTCACATACAATAGCTGCATTTATTTTCATTTTTCGAATTCAGTACAGTTAACATTTATATAAATGGTTAAAAGAACAGCACTGTCCCTTTTTTCCCGTTAGTTTAACATTCAAAAATTAACTGTGGAATTGTAGTAGTCATACCGAATACTTTTTTTTAAAAAAATTGTTGTTAAGAACTGCCTCTGTTGCTGCTCAGCATTAAGAGGTTCGGAATGGTCGACCTGAGGAGTGACCTCCTGAAGAGCCAAACTTGCCCTAAGTTCGACACCTTCACGAACTATGATGACTTTTTGCGAGAGATGAGGATGGTCAAAAAGCAGCTGAACTTGCAGAATGACGCTGGGCCAATTCAAATTTTAAAAAATTATACATTATATCTCTAGCCCATTATAGACCAGACAGAGTTAAACTGAGTAGTAATATGAATAGCAGCCGGTACAACTATCAAAGGTACCGAGGAAACGGCAATCGAGGTAACAACAACCGATGGTTTGGCTATGGTAGAGGAGAGCATCGTTTAAAAAGAGTAACCGCATCTTTATATGGCCATAGGGTGGCAGGTAACCACCGTAAAGTCCGTAATAGGGGCCATCCATTTAGTAAGTACGCATGGAGGGGGAGGGTGTTTAACCAAAATGCATAAGCTTGCGTGTCGAGGGCCTAGGGAGTCTACAGATAACCTACGTACGCCTAGGAAACGGTGTGTGTGTGTGTGTGTGTGTGTGTGTGTGTGTGTGTGTGGTGAAACCTCAAAAATAATTTGTTTAATATGTAACCTGTCTTTAGTATACCTGGGAGCGAACCCACGACCTCCCGCATCCGAGGCGGACGCTCTAACCACTAAGCCACCGAAACGGTCTCGATGCATAAATGTGGTGGTAATGGTGTTCCGGGGAGAATCAGGTGTTATAATCCGCGGGTGATGACCTACGCGTTCAGTCACAACATTACCACAACAGAAGTATAAGCAACCCGCATTTGTTTGGTTTTCATTTATTTTAACAAAAAGCTGAATCTTTTTTTTAAAAATAGTTTGTATTAGGTTGCTTTTAAATTTTGATATAATGTTTTAATTTATGTGATTTGGATGTGATGTGATTTGGAATTTTAACATAGCTTTAACAATTTTTCAGTCATATCGCTACGATGTCTGCAATGTAGCAGTTTATAGTGATGTCTAGCACTGGGGCATCATGCCGCAGACATGTAGCATGATGTCCCACCCAGTCACATTATCCTGACACCGGGCCGACCAGTCCTAACACTAACCTCTTAATGCTGAGGCATCTGTTAATACCATTTTTGTAAATCTTTGGTATGACTCGGCCGGTGATCCAACCCACGACCTCCCGCATCCGAGGCGAACGCTGTAACCACTAGGCCACCGGAGCGGTTTTAATTTATGAAGACATGATGTATAATACTGATTGTTTTGTTTTTTTTGTTCCTGTAAAAAAAAAATTATCTATGACCTACAACGCTCACTGTAATGTGAAATGAGCTTTTTTGCACTGTATCGAGCGGACAGATTATATTAATTTTACGATACTTGTATCCCAAGATGAGCGTTGTCAAGAGTAATCAAACGATACATCGTTGATTAAAATCAGTTGAGTCATTTTGGAGAAAATTTCATTCTTGTTAATTAGGGTTATGGCTTAGTGTTGTGGTTTTCTGGTAATAACGTACGGACGGACATGATTATTCGGACGGTTTTCACCGCAATCCGTGTCTCATGGAGCCCTATCGATATTTACTTTTTCATCAAAATCAATACAGATGTTTCGATTTGAAAATGAATATTTGTCATTTAGGGTTGCTTTTATGATTTGTTTAATGAAATATCTCTGTAATTACTTGGAAATTAGTCATGCGGTTTCTTTTCTAGATCGACCTTGGCGAGATATTTTGTATATAGTGGTTCGTCTGTCTACAGCACATAGCGCCCCCACATATGTACGGGTAGGGCTTATGGTTAGGATTGTAGCTATCGGACAGATCATCCGAATTTTATAACAGTTCTGTCAAAAGATGCGCCTTGACTAGATACATCTTTCAAGAGTTTGGTAATTTTGTCATTTTCCTTGCATTTTTGCTTTATGAAAATCTTCCATTTCTGCAACATAATCTATGTGTAACCTAATAATATGAGATTTCAGAATGCAAATAAAAGTGTTTAGAATGGAAGGAAGGTATGTGCAAGAGTTAGCGCGTGTAGGTTGGCTTTAACCTGTCAGATATTTGTAGGAACCAATTACAGTTGAATTAAAAGTTAACTTTTTAAAACCTAATTTTAACAATTTTTTTTTTAACTTCTAAAACGGGTTTTTCTTGTCGTGGTTATTCTTGAAATAGTTCCCTAACACTTAGTTTCTGATACGCCATATGTTTAGCCGTCAAAGGGACCGCCCCAGTGGCCTGGTTGTTATAGCTTCCTTCTAGGATGAGGTTGGTCGCCGGTTCGAATCCACGCCGAGCCATACCAAAGATTAATAAAAATGGTACACACAGTTGCCTCGCTAGTTGCTCAGCGTTAAGAGGTTAGCGGTAGGACTGGTCGGCCTGTGACTGGGTGGGACATCATGCTACATGTCTCCGGTATGATGCCCCAATGCTTAAACATTGTTAAAGCTACGTTAAAAATCCAGTTCACACACGCCAAAAAGGAGTATATTTATTCCGCAATGTTATACGATTCGCTCACTATAAATGAACAATGGGCCTTCAGGTGGGAATTTTAGAAGTGACTGACCAAGATTGAAATTTCTGAATTTTTAACAAGGTCTAAATGTGCCTATGTCTAACATTATCGGGTGGGCTTAAGTAGCCGGAAATTTTATTTGCAATAAATTTATAATTTATTAATCTTTGCGCAATTTTTCGGGTATATACTGTGATGCCTGCATACAAGTTCGTTCTGTTCTTTCCATCACAATGAATCGCAGGAGGCTGAATGTTGCGGGTACCAAGAACTTTATAATTACAAATTATGTTTTCGTTATTTTTGGTTTACCATTTAAAAACTTCATTACCGTGAATTTTCTAGTAAATTCTTTACCTGTTACTGAAATTGATTTTCTATGTAGAAGTTTAGTTGTTGGCTTGAACTTCAAACCCATGTTTAGGAATGCATGTTCTGGTTATGTCTATCTCGGAGAGCTGATGTTCATATTCGCTCTCCCTACCTGTCCTATTAGGGTTTTGTTGGCATTTTCCCGGCCAACAAAAATCTACATATTTATCACTATAGTTTTCCACCCAACGGCAATGTTGGTCTGAAAAGGACATGCGATTTGATTCCTGTTTTCACTACAGTATTTGTATGTTAGAACCCTATAGCTTTGTTAATGACAATACATCAAACGGTTTAGGAATAAAATGCAGTTGTGTACTTTATGGTTAGGTGGGTGTTAATATATGGATACATTTGTCAAGTACATTTGATTAAAGATATAGCTGCAATAGTGAATAGTACTAAAGCTTGTATTAATAGTATTATGGATGAGTACAATAAAAAATGATTATAAATTAAATGCAAATAGATGAAAAAATGCAGACATGAAGGACAAATCTTCAAAAGAACAAATGTGAAAACCCTAAGAAGCTGAAGCAGTGGGCAAAGACTGGAGATATTAGAAAGATCTGGGCTTTGGAAATTGTGATCAGGTAAAGGATGTTGAAAAGTTGGAATGGGGGCATAGGAAAAAAAATGAAGTCATATATTGTGAGGCTAGAACATGTAAATGAGATTTTTTTTAATGCAAATTAACGTCAGGCTCACATGGGAAGCATAACTTTGGATATTAATTGAAAAATGGGAAACTTTACATATCTCAGGATATAGAGAAGAAAGCACAAGACAAACTACATATGAGCTAATGGAAACTTAAACATTTCTTATGGCAGAGCACCAATGATGGTTAGTATGTCGGTGAACTATTGAAAGAATAAAGGTATGCTGCTACTGGAAAAGATGGCAACGATTTTTAATAAAGCAAAAAGTTGTGATTCTTGTTTTCATGTACAATAAACCCTTATATTTAATAATCTGAAAAAAATTTAGCTTGGACAATCTGGAATGTGTTTACTATAATACTGCTTAATAACGTACAGTAGAAACTGTAATAAGTTTATTTCAATGTAGTTACGAAAATAACTTTTAAAAACTTAGAAATATAAACACAAAAGTACCTATTTGGAATCATCGGATGCTTTTTCAACCTTCAACTTAATCTGACATCTTATCATGTGTAACAATAATATCAAATGTCATTTTTTTAATAGAAAAAATTATCCTTACATTACTTTATGAAATTTGTCTCTGTTTATGATCATTTTATATACTGTAAATATGTTTCACATCTAAATTTTGGAGTAAAAATTACTCCCTCAACTGCAATAATATACCCAGAAATTGTATCAAAGAAAACAATGTAAAATGCAGCAAAGAAATTTAAGAATCTGAAAGTGTTCCAATGATCTATAACATACATCTAAACTCCAGCTAAAGCAACTGTCATTTGTTTTTGATACCTTTCACTTTTTCTTACATTCCATTAATGTATGAAAAATTGTAAGTAGAAGCAAAAATGTTCTTGGGTCATTTGACGAGCTGATGATTTAATACACTGAACGAAACTGAAGATTTCTCATAACGATCCAAAATTCTGATCTCTGGATAATGACATATGATATCACGAATAGCAGGAGTCTTCAGCATTTCATTGTCACAGGACATGTAATAGGCATCCAATACATCTTTGTCGATTTTAACAGTGAATCCTTTGCGAGTAATTCCAAGTTGGTGAAATTTTCAGCATGCTCTGCAAGTTTTAGTTTTCTTTCCTTCAAATTACTTAAATTATATCTATATACTTTATCTGGTCTGCTATGATGTGAAAAATTCTCCACCATAAAATTTTGATAATATCTTGATTCAATATATCGCATATATTAAAATGGTGCTTCACTGCTGTCATTAATAATTTTAAGTAAAGTAAATACGAATACTCCCTCAGTACAATTAGGAAAAGTGGCTATATTTATAGCAGCATCCTCAAATTGTTGAAGCTGCTTATTCTTCGAATCCATGAAAAGGCACTCTTACCAACTGACTGATGATATCATGATCTATGTAAATGGCTTTATGGCACTTTTCTAAATTGGTTGCAAACACACTTTTAGCAATGCTAACTTCTGATAAATCTGATTTTCTTTTCCTGGATAAAGTTTTATTGTTAATATCTGTAGGATGTAATGCGGCTTCCTGCTGTAAAGAATTTGACACAGGAGTTTTAACTTCTATACTGTCCTCTGTTGTCAACTTTTCTCCTAGAAGTTGCCTCTTGCAAATAAATTCTGCAGTTTGCTTTTCAAATTCACGAGCATTGGAACTGTTTAGCATAGATATGTAGTGGCTGTGATCTTCAATAGTGTATGGGTATTTTGGTGGCATTCTGAAATCTTCATCCAGTAAAAGGAGATGCAGTTTGCTTCACTGTTGACAGAAAAATAAAGTTAACTGTTAATAAAACATCTTGAATATCACTATAAATGAAATATCAAAACGGGAATCAACATAATAAAAACATGAGAAAAACAAACCTTTTCTGAGAACAAACTCTAGTTCTATGAGACTGAAAAGAGTTTCATTTTTATTGAAATTAAAATAAATATAAAGCAAAGATAAAAGTGATGCATGTCAGGATGAGAAAATTTATATCTTTTTCTTGTGAATGATATATCTGTCTGAGCTGTGAAACCTAACTTATGAAACAAGCGAGCTTTGGAAAATAGACTAACAGTAATCATGAAATTTATGTATAATATCTTTCAGATTTTATAAGAAATAAAAATGTCTCTTCCCACACCCACTTTTTTGATGTTCAAAGGCAATGGTGTGATGGTGATAGAACTGATGTTTAATGCCATTTTAACACACTGTGAGATGGTTAAGGCTGAAAGTCACATAACTGGAACCAACTATGAGAAACTGACATTCATTTTTTGGAGTGTGAGTGGACTTGACAGCAACGGATTCGTATGAACAATTCCTCAAACTATTTTTAAAATTTAACAAGACTTTCAAACTCTGAGACAAGACAAAAGCTACATTATGTCTATTTCAACCCTTGAACCATACCTGGACATTCCAAGCAATCTGTGTGTGAGTTTATATAACCAACATCACTGTATATGTGAAAAATCAGACTTCTTATAACAATTCCAGCCTGTGCATGTGGTATAACTGATTCAACCTTTCACCCCCAACACAAAGCAGGTCGACTGAAACAATTCCGGTAAAATATTAGTGCAAAACTATTAGGCATTAGATAGTTATGCTAAAAAAAGTTACTGCACAGATAAAGCTAGAGTATAAGAGTTTTGATCTATGAACAATAGATGTGTCAATGACTTTCACAATTTATGGGTGGGTGTAGATATGACACTTGATCAGATGATTCACATTTCATATGAATAATTCTATGAAATCTTTGTGAAAACCCAGATATCGTTAAAAAGTTGCAGCCTGGATAAGCCTGGCGTAGGCCTAACCTAACGTTTTTGACTCAAAACCATGAAGTGGAACAGGTAGTTGAAACTGGTATAAAACACCACTAGGACAATATAAATAAATTATACAACATATAATTCAAGACAGGAGTTATTCAAAAGACGTTGTGGCCGGGTCAAGACGATTAACTGACCCAGATTTTATTGAAAAAATATCACGCTTTACATTACAGATTTATGGCCATAATGTGAAAATGTGACGAACAAACTCATGAAAATAGGTATAACAATGCAGGGGGGAAGGGGAGACTTTAGTATAATTTCTTACTTTAGATGATACATTTTTCAATTTATCTTTATCTCTATCTAATATAATATGCTCATACCTTTTTAAATCGTGTTGAAACAGGTACTCTGTATCGTTAATACCTCCTGAATTTTGGAATAAATGGCTTTTTGCTAAAAATGCAGCTCTCCTTAAATGAAATAATTATAAAACATTAACAATATATGTAAACAAAAAAATCTGTACTTTGGTCAGTCCAATTACTCTTAGGTATATAATAAGCACATTAATAATTTTACCTGTCATTTTAAAAAGGACAAACATGAAGTAGACATTTTCTAAAAACAAATTGGGGCAGAACATTATGATTTAACATGGACATACTGCTGTAATACCAAAATCATTTACCAAATATAGACTATTGTGAATATGTGACCTTATTCATGTTAAAGCAAGTTTAGATTTTATGTAAATACTATAATTTATGTTAGTCACCTTATCCTTGTAATCCATCGACTTAAGTTTATCTCTGGGTGGAAACTGCTTCACTACATTCCCATAAGACATACGGGTATCAACAAGGTCCAAGGATAATAATTTTTCAGCGCTGTTTATCTGCTCCATGTCCAAACTAAGAACAAATGACTCCAGTACTGTTTTCAATACATATGCACCATTTATATTTACATGGAGTTCATCACGTGCCAAATGCATACTTCGATCAAACAATGGGTTATAGTCAATAAAATGGCACTTATCACATTCTCGGCTTAAGCTCATAATTACATCATTAAGCGCAGCACATCCTCTTTGTAAGTCTGGTAAAACAGTAGAGTTCCAATGAAAAGATTTAAAGTTACTGGCGGTCGAGGCAGAATTCCAAAAACAGTGACCAGCATCGTGGGATTCATTTCCAGCAGCTGACAAATAAAGTCTCTGTAACAACTGAAAGCAAGAAGTGTACAAAAAGAATTACTAAAATGCAAACAAAACATGACTAATAAAACTATGAAAATTTCAGAAATTCACCACCATAGTAATGCTGCCATTTGGTAAATATTAAGAAAATGATACAAAATTTAAAAACATCTGTTACCAGGGTTATTTTGTTCAACTCTCAAGCTCTAAGCAAAAATAAATATCCCATTTTGACATCATATGGCAAGATTTCAGAACAATCCACAGACTTCATTTTTGCTGTAGCAATGTACAAATTGTATTGTCATAAAGCGCAATATGTATTACCTAATTAATGTTATCCTCCTCCTGATGTTAAGCCTGTTTATTTGTGGCATTTGGTGGATTATTAGTTAATAAATGTAGATTGCTGGCAGCTGAGAATACCAAAATCAGTTAAAATTGTGACAAGAATCTTGAATTAAATGAAGCTAAATGAAACACTTTCTTCAATACTTCGATGTTTTTATTCATTTTGTTAAAGAAACATACTTCAACTTAATCTGATTATGGCATTCCCGACATAAATCACATTTCAGGCAAATGAAATGTAGACCAACATAACTGGAAATCAGGTCCACATGATTGTGTGAGAATTTTAATTTATTAGAAAAAAGGCATCAGAGTAAGAACAATCTCGCTAAATCATTGTGACTTTAATTTGTAGAAAAGCATCAATACGGGCTGCATAAAGTTTGAGATATTTCTGAAATCTGACTTTTCAATATGATGCTAGGTGACATCAAAACATGCTACACAAGCACAATTAATTAGGCAATAAAACCTCGACCCCAAAACATAAATATCAGGGTCAATGTCTTTAACTGTATGACGAGTAGTCAATATGGATGCTAATCATGTAAATTTGTTATTTAAAATTATGCTGGTCATATTATAATTAGAGAGAATATTTGGAATTCATCACTAGCCAGTTGTAATCTGCAAGATCAATATAATAAATATACAATAGAAATTTATATATGCTGCAAATATTGGGCACAAATAATAAATGTTTTCAAAGTCAAATTTACAAGCAAAAATACCTTGTAAATATGCTAACTTCTTTTCCAACATCATTCGAACCTATGTGAAGAATCAGCAGGTCAGGTTTTTGTGCTCGGACAACATCTAACACTTTGGATTTAAAATTGGTGACATCTCCAACCAATTTCGCACCAGGAATAGTCAACAGAAATAAGTTGGGAAGATTCAGAAGACAACTGAGTTGCTTCAAAATGAAATCACTTGCAACGAAAATGCTCCTCGACATTCTGACAAGTAAGCGGCAGCTATGCAAAATATATAATGAATATGAAATGAATATCCACTATTTAAAAGACGTAACTGTCTTTCTGAAACGAAAATATAAATTACATAAACACTAAATCATACTTTTCACACCAGATCAAGTGTAATAAAATGGAAGTTAATTATAAACACTTCAGAAAAGAATCTACTATCTTGGGGTAAAAACGTATCAAATGAATATAACTAGTATGTGAATATGAAAAATAAACTTCTTACTTGAGTAGTAATCAAATTTAAACACTAATACATATAAATGAACAAAATAACTTAGCAATGCATGTACAATATCAAATAAATTCAGCCAATATTCACAAAATATAGAAAATAAAGTCAAATTGATAAAACTTAAAGGACTGAAACGAAAAATCAAATTGGTCTGGCAGTTGGTAACGTGACTGGTCTATACAAACTAGTTTGTTAATTTTGCGCACTATGATAAACTGTAAAATAAATCAAAGCGTGATTAATTATATTTACATATATGTCTACAATTTTTAAATATATATGAATCGAGAATATGGTAACTAAGATGCAGCAATTATTAATAATTATCGCTCAAATTTGAAAAAGCGTTCGCACGAATTTTGGTTCAAGCGGAAGCAGGAAGTAGAATTGGTGGTTTATGGGATTGTTTCTGAGGAATGTATTGTACAACCAATCAAAACCATCGTTTTTAGGGGATATATTTGCATATCTGAATGTATGAATATTTAATGAAGGCAGGATTTCTCCATTATCCCCCCTCCTAGAATCCATCTGAAGACTTGGCGCCAAATATAAAAATTCTTTCTACACATCCTATAATAGACGTCACGTGATATTCCTCATGTCTTCATATTTGGAGGATTCAGCTATTTTTTTTTTTTTTTTTTGCCTTTTTCTAATCTATCTGTGAAATTATTTTAAAGGAGTTAATTTTACTCTTAAATACGCATCAACTAAAATAAAATATACTTTTTAGTGCCAAAATACCTTTAGACTGGTTCTCCACCAAATATGAATGAGAACAGCAAAAAACCTGCGCAGAAAGATTTAAATGAGAAAACGAGTCTGTTCTCTCCTCACTAAGCCATATTGCTGCTAAAAATAGAATACAAGGTAGAAAATTTCTATAAATAGAACAAGATACTGTTAGTAAAGTCCACCGACAAGTGTACTCTTATGGGGGCAGGGTCTAGTTTTTATGTACAAATTTAATGTCGCATGCACCTGCCTAATATAAAAATTCATTAAAAATATAATACGTGAGTGAGGTCAAAAAGGTCCATATTTTTGGATAGGTATTATGTAGCGCAACATAATCATATCACACACTTGACCTGACAAGTCTACTGAATTTCTTAGAATAAAATGTTTATGTACCCCAACCCTTATTTTATACATGCATTTTTCACATCCGAAGGCCATTTTTGACAGCATGTGGTGCTCACAGTGCAAACGCAAGGCCTTTCCATGGATGAAAATTTTGAAAAACATTGTCTACTAAATAGCTTGATGCAATTCATAATAGTTGTCATCCATGCCGTTTTTGAGATATTCTACTCGCCTTGAACGCACGTGTCTGTCGACTGCTATTGGAGGCTAGCTCTTCTTCCTAGCCGACTATTGGTATTTCACAATCAACATACTGCAGAGTAACTATGGAAAGTGTACATGTCTGACATCAATTTCAAGAACAACACAAGCCTGAAACACCTAGTTCACAAATTTATCCATATCTTTAATTATTACACAATAGTAGCTCAAAAACTCACACCATACCCTTAAGTTAAGAAATTTGACAGGGGCCAATTTACGAAACTGGACCCTGCCACCTATACTCTAGTTATGTAAAAGCCGTCTTTTCTAAAAATACGATCTGCGAGATAAACTGAATGTTAAAAAAAATAAAAATGTGAATACAAACAATTTACTTTTTGGGAAGGTGGATATACCAAAAAAGCGTAATCCATATACGGTTACATGTAAGGCGTAATTTAGTGAAAAAAAAGCATAATGATTACGCCAAAAGCATAATGGTTGGCATGTATACAGTGGACCCTACTGTCAACTTTTGGTACATGAATTTTGAAAAAATTATTTCCTTCAGCTGTTTATACACATTTTCAGGACCCACTTTTATATGATTTTATTGAGCAAAGAAAATATTACATATAGAAAAAGAAAGAACATTAATAACACTATTCATCTTTGTGTAAAATGTCTGTGCACGTGTTGCATTTAAGAAAGGAAACCAGCATAAAGATTAAGACACATAACAATTTAATGCAATGCCCATTGCACCAGGTCTGGTGGTAATGCTAGAAACGTGTAAATTTTTGACACATTTTGATCCCCGAATCACTGATTGTTCCTTCCACAAAGTGCAAGCCATCTGCAAGGTTTAGTATTGTAGTTTTGTTGTGGAAACCATTGTTGTTCAGTGTCAGTAACCCCTGACCTTTGAACTTTTTGATCCCGAAAACTGATGTGGTTCTTCCATACTAAACATTCACAAAGTTTGTAATTGAAGATGATAGAAAACTTGAATTATGGTTGGAAACAGTTTATAACAGATGGACAACATTTACAACATGCCCCTTTTATGGCTGCTGTAGAAAAATAAATACAAAACAAAACAAACATTAACAAAAATTTATTTCTAATGCAAGTAAAATGTTTTCTTAAACACCCGAGGAACATCATGTGAATGAGCAAAAACTGCTGCCAGAGAAGATAAAACTATTTGCTTGTTTGCATTACTTTCATCAAGCAAGAAGTTCTTGACAATTAAAGCTTGCCAAAACACAAAAGAAACCTCAATTAGTAGACAGATCCATGTAAATTTCACTTGCAAATTGAACCTACACACAATCATCAACAAAGGAAAAACATTGTGGTCTGTCGGGTGCCTTTAGTAGACTGTTTTCACTGTACCTTTTCAAACAATATTCAGATATACAATTAGTCCAACTGTATTTCATCATCATAAACTCATTCAGCCCTGATACCATCAATATACATGATCTGATTTGTGCATTTAATGGCTGATCCCGCCAATGGTCTAGATTTGTTGACAGCATTCATTGGCCGATCCAGTCTTTTATCGCTTTGAATGTGTTAGAAACAACATCTCCTATGCATTACAAATGTTTTTTCTCTCCAAGAATCAGATCAATATTAACCAATCAGAAATGATTTTACCTTTCTTTGTGCAAATTTGAATTATTCAGAAACCAAGGGTTACTAATTGAGGGTAGTTTAACTACACATGCACTGTTCATGAAAAATCATAAATGATGGCAGACACAAAACATGAGTTTATTGGGTTTAATCTTGATGTTTTCGAGACTGAGTCATCAGAAGAAGAGAATGCTGATGGCAATGATGACAAGAGTTTTTGTAGATCTAGCACATTGTAGCTATCATGTTATTTCATAAATAGTGTATAAAATGGTTGTGAAAGACTTGGACAAATGGAAAAATAATATATCACCGTGTAGACAAATTCATTTGGAATAATTGGTGAAAACTTCGTGGATTTTTATTGGATTTAAAAAGAGAAATTAATGTAAGAGTTAATGCATGTGCATGATATTTTCAAAATTGTCCAAACAGGTAAAACTATATGGGGCACAAGCTACTAGACAGAGCATAGTGATGCTGGGGCAGAGCAGCAGTGATACTATTAATAGTGCTGGGGCTGAATGAGTTAACACACCAATATATATTCAGTACCAAGAAATCTACCTTCTACATGAAACTTAGGTAGCTGTAGCCAATTTTAAATCTACTCTGCTTATCTTGTAAAAATTACACAGAAAGAAAATTATAAATTTATGTCCAATACTATTTTTATGTTATTTGAAGCAAGTTATACCAGGTGTTTGTGAACTGGCCAACACAAATTGTCATATTACTACTTTACTCTTGATTTCATGTTACACAAATGCTTTTTTATATAGTTATATTCCTGTGACCTTTCAGGATAAAACTATAATTTATAAAGATTTGTGTACTTAGACACACCGAGTTTACAACCTACATGACACGCTACAAATTATATACTGCCTGGTTGAGCCATATTGCAGAAATATTCAATGCACAGGTGCCATGTTGGGTCATCCCCAAAACGTTGCCACCATTACATTGCCCATACAATGCAACACTTCTCATCTGATTCCGGAACAAAATGAGCTCAACATTGTAACTATATATAATGACAATCATATGTTCCAAAAAAAACAAAACAATTTCGATAAACCTGCAAATAACAGATTTATGCAATAATATATTAATTTGAAATGAACAAAAGAAATGCTTTACTCTATTCCATGAAAAAAGCACAATCCATGTGCTTGACTGATTAGGAAAATGAAAACAAGATATTAATTTAATGTGCATACTTTTACAGATGAGATAAAGTGCATTGAACAATGTCAAAATTGTAACGAGGATTACTGGACCTTGAAGTAATCTACTCCCACAAGCAATTAAGCAAGCCTTTAACCTAAGACCAGGACCCACTTATGTACTTTGACTGGAGGAAAATGACACCTAATGGAATGTAAACCTTAGCTTAAAATAATAAGTTATCCCAATTAAGCAGCGTATTCTTATTCCATCATATGCCACATTTTTTAATTTCATTTTAATTCTTCGTTTTATCTGGAAATTCATTAGACAAGTAAATCTTTGAATAATAATTAGACATAGCATTTTCATATTGAGGTTGATTGCATATGGGTACATACAATCTCTATATTAATATGCAATGAGTTCATAAAGTTTGGTTATTCAAAGTTTTCCATGATTATCACAAAATATAAGGTTAACGATATATTAGGTGTAAAACTTGAATTTGTATTATATTATGGCCTGTTCCTGATGATTGTGACTGGAGTAAGATGTGTAATTGGCAATCAAATTACATACAAACATGGAGTTGTTGCATGGCATGATGGAAAAAATCAATTTAAAACATAAAATGACTATGATATTTTTAAGTGTTTTTGGTGATTAAATTACATTTTTATGACTATTTCATGGGTTACCCATTAGCACCAGAGAAAATGATTTTCAATGAAAATTATATATCTCCCATGAAAAAGAAGTTGATAAATTATTTCAAAGGTACAAACTGAACTGTACCAAAACTGTTATGTTATATGCATTGAAAAACAAGAATATGTTTGTTATTGATGATAGAAAGCTTTACATATGGTTATGTAAACAAAAAGGGAAAAGATACACAGCGTTGTCTTGTTTGAATAACAACCATGATATAAACCCAACATTGAACTGAATACAAATTTGAGACATAAGGAAACAAATGGTTTTGAGAAAGATTTTATAAATGAAAAATAACATTGTATTTAGTCAACTGATGGAAAATCTCAACAACAAAAAAATAACATTTAAAATATATAAAGGTTCAAATATAATTTTAAATGCCGGGAGTATTTACCATTTGCACAAGGGGACATTTATTATAAATGACTGTTTTCAATTTCAGAACATGAAAATCAAATTATCCAAACCATTTTACGATGCATTTAAAGTGTAATTGTATCTAAATGGTTAATGTAACGATTTCAATAAAACAGGTTTGAAAAAATAAATATACTGAATCATTGTGGATCTTTGTTGAGACAGAAAACTTTTAAAGTAACATGAAGGATAATCTACAGGTTTATAACACTATACAGAGTCTTTAGAAAACATAGCATATTTGGTTACCACAAATGAATAAGGAACTTTGTAAAGGGGAGTAAGATATTTGTCAGTAAATATACATAATTAATTAATGTATATAGGCAGTTAATTACTGAATTTTACAAGTGAATTATCTTTGATAGAGTGAGGAAAAAAAACTATTCACCAGCCATCATTAGATATTATATATAAGAAATTTCAATGTTTCATGATGCTTGCGTAATGTAAAGGTAAAGATGGCCATCTGGAAAACTTAATGACTGCGGTTAAAATCCAACCAATGATAAACATGTTTCTTTTTTCTTTGTTTTGTATTTATCAGCTTATTTGCCTTGCATGCGGAAGGAGCATTTTAAACTGCTGACATTGTGGGGATGCTTTAAGAAATATGCTACTTTAGTGTGTTATAAAAGTTGTTAGACAATATGCTTGATCATAACAAAAATATAATAGTTGCTCATGAAAAGACTGAGTTTTTCACACACTCTATGAAATATATCCATTATTCACTTGTTTCAAGCAATATTAAATGCAGATTATGTATTTTGATAAAACATTGTTCTGTTAAAATTAAACAAGCCTTTAAAAAAAATACATGTACATGAACACATTGTGGTACAGAAGCGCTAATAATCAAAATGAAAAAAGAGAAAACTGCCTTCACCAGGCAACCGCTTCAATAGCTTGCTAGCTCTCAAAGTAAAAAATGACAACTATAGTCTTTCAAATTGTCTAAAACTTAAATATGAAGTAATATAAATGTCCTTTGTCAGTAAAATTCTCAGAATTTCTTGCAAATGAAAATACAAATATGTATTCTAAAAGAGATGTGACACACTGTCACTACATGTACTCCAGAAATTTCAAAATCAACTGGCTTATACCTTAGTCATAATTTTCTCCAGAAAAATATAAAAATAGTGATTTTCAACTCGAAAAAGTTACTCAACGAATATCAAAAGAAAATAAATCTTCATGAATTCTGCATACCTGTATGCACAGATGTAAACAATCTGGAGGAAAGAAAAGCTTAACCTTTAAAGTTACAACAGATGAAGATTAAAATCGCCTGATTAGAATCAATCTAGTGGAAAAGGATCACATTAATGCCAAATTTAAACTGATATTTTCAGGTACATGCAATAACATTTATAAAATGCTAAAATCTTGATTAATCAAAAACAGATAATCATATGCAGACAAAGCAAGAGAGAAATTGTATTTCATTTTAACTGCCAAGTGCAGAAACCATCTCTGACAATGATATCCATCATCCTTCCACATGTAAGATGTGATTTAGCTGCTGCAGAATGGATGTCATATTAGAACCATCTTCATTTAGGACCAGTCATTTAGGACAGAGAAGCCGTCAATAAAAGGCACCAGACAGAAATCCCATAGATCTATTTTGGAGGAGTTATGATAAATAGTTGATAGTCTTGGTGGTCATATCAGATATTCAGATTGGCACTATTTTCATTGATAAGCAAACTGGACATCATAACAAGTTTTAATTTTTTAAAACACATTCTGATATGGCCATTTATTCCAAAATAGTAATAACAAGATGTTTAAGATGACCATTGTGGCAGTAATACCTGATGGTCTCAGAAGCAACATCTTCATTTTGCACAGAAATCATTCAGTAAAAAAAAACAAATCCAATTTGATATGACCATTACTTGAAAAAGGTAGCTATTACAAGGTTTTCAAGATGGCCACTATAACGTGTATGTGACATAAATTTCATTTAGGACTAACCAGGCAGCATAAAAATTCTGGTGAAAACCTCACAGCAATAACACTTGCAACGAGGATTAGTAATAACAAGAGTTTCAAGATGGCAAAAGTGGATGTCGGATCAGAACCAGTTTCATGTTGATTTAGCCAAGGAGAAGAGATAAAAATATAATTTAGCTGCTGTGGTGGTCATAATAGACATCAGATCAACACTACTTTCTTTTAAGACCAACTGGACCTCGAATTAAGTCTTCTGGTGAAAATCCTGTATCAATGACTTTCTGTGCAAGTAGAGAAGTGATGGCAAGATTTTTAAGATGGCTGCCACGAAATCAAAACAAACTACAATTCAGCTAGTCTTTTAGTGAAAACCCCATACTGATATGACTATGCATTTAAGAGTAACGCTAACAAGATTTTTAAGATGGCTGCCACGAAATCAAAACAAACTACAATTCAGCAAGTCTTTTAGTGAAAACCCCATACTGATATGACTATGCATTTAAGAGTAACGCTAACAAGATTTTCAAAATGGTTGATATACATGTTGTCCAAGCAGCAGCATTTTATTTGAGTAGGTCAGTGGCCAGACTTGACAAGTTTCACTTTGCATACCAATTTTAGTCACAAAACAGGTTCCAATTTCTTGTTATTTGAGGTGGACAGACTTTTTTTTTCAGTGTCAAACTTCTAATCATATTTTGTTCACCTAAATACTGTTTCAAATTTACAAAAAATTTTCAAAAAAACCCCAGGAAGTTCTTTAAATTTTGAAGTGGTCACAAAAATGGATTTAATACTTTATTTTGTATTCTTATATAGCAAGGGTACCCTGGCATGTATTTTCAACTCGATAACCCCACGTGCCATGTTTATATATCAAGAGGTTGTATCATATTTCTGAGATATGGAACATTACTTACAACACAAAAGTGGGCAGTATAACAAACAAGTAGACAAATCTAACCAAAAAAAATTTGAGACCTATTTTTTCAAAGCTGAAACTCACATGATGATGGAACTAGAGTTTGGATCCAGATTTTTGACCTTTTGGCCCAAGATCCAAAGCAGACCAATCCACAACTTTTCGCCCAAGATATAAAGCAGACCAGTCCACAATGTTTTGACCCAGGATATATAAATCAGACCAGTCCAAGACATTTTGGCATAGGATCTAAAGCAGACCAGTCCAAGACTTTTTGGCCCAGGATCTAAAGCAGACCAGTCCAAGCTGCACACAGACAGGCAAACCACTGCAAAAGTTGGATTAGCTTGAGTTTGGAAGTAGACATTGGACAGGACATGAAAATGATGGTGAAAAAAAGCAGACTTTGTACCCTGCACATCCATGATCAAAACAACCAATCCGAAATACAACTAGCCATGCAGTTAATTCAGAACCCCTAAATCTGGCACACATTACAATAATCTTTTGGGATTAACAAGTTAATAAAGTGCCTTCCTTGTATCATGTATGTTAAATGGAACATCATTAAATATGCAGATAATAGTTTTATTAATTTTTAATAGTGGCATCAGTTTTGAATAAGTTAACAAAAAGTAATGGTGCATGTGATAATGCATTTCACCTATCTACACTGAAAGGGACAAATATGCACATCTAGCTGCACAAGAGAGATTAAACAACTAAACCAATGACTTCACATGCAATACAATGTATCTACTTGCAGCAGTTTACATTAATGTGACATTTTGGTGGACAAATTTTGTATAACAAGGAAGACCAATATATACATCAGCATCTTTCATGAAAATAAACACCTATTGTAATTAACATTTGTAATTACATCATAAATCTTCTTGATACTGTTAAATTTGACAAATTTCCTACATCCAAAAATAATATTATATATACACTAAGGTTAAACAATTGACATCATGACAGACTATATACATCTGATGCACCTGTGTATATTTTTCCTCAACATAACTTTCTAGAACATAAAAAAAAAAATAAAACCATAAATGAAACTGGATTTCTTGTTCAATTACATCTCTCTTGGGCAGTATTTTAATAAAAGTCTACAAGTGAAACGTGATAAAAAATAGTTTATACAAGAAAACAAGTTCATCATAACTAGCATTATTTGGTCCGTGTTTGTTATTTGCAGAGGTCCTCAATATTAAGCAGACATACTGTTCAGGTAAAGATTTGTAACTTTACACTCTACCCTTTTGGGGAGGGGTTGAACAATTTATGCTAATTATAATCATAAATATTTTCCAATGGTATGCTAATTGGTAAGCTAATTGTCATAATTAGGTTTTAATATGTTCTGGACAATAAAAATAATCTGCAAAAAAAAATAACGTGCTTATTAAAAATTGAATTTTTTTTGTGAACTTCACATAAACTTTACTGAAATGTAACAATCTATAATGCAAAATTACATGTATCTGTGATAACTATAACTTGCTTGTGTTGTAGCTATACATGATTATTCCAGTCCAGATATGATTATTCCATCTGCTATTATTACTGATAGGCAACTGGAAGGGAACTGTACACATCACAGGAAATTATCCACTGGAGATGGTGCAAACTTTGTACTGCATATGTCACTCCAAATATAAAAACTGTTCAAGGTGGACTTGTGTTGTAATCAAGATTAATTCCATGAAGAATGATGTAAGATGTAAGATGAAATTACACAATCCTCATGCTCCCTGAATTGCACCAAGTTTGCTTAATTGTCAAAGTAGTATAACAATAGCTCAGTCCTTATCTGAGTCTGTGAAAGCTCAATAATGAACACAACATATTTTGTTCTACCATAGTTTCAGAGTAAAAGCGACCCAAAATGTCCCACTACATAACAGACTATCAAAAACCCCAGAAAGATCCCTTTGTCAATTTAACTTTTGGGTAACTGTGGTGACAGGTTCAGAAGTCTGCTCTCTTAAGCTGCCAGGCCATTGATCAAGCTGTCAAAAATGGAAAGGGATAGGAACTTTTTGCTTTGATCCAAGTGATGCATCACCTCTCAAATACTCCATGAAAACAGCTGGCATTTCTATCAACTAAACTGTAATGAAGTGAAACATTCCTTGAACTGACTGTTCTTTCTTTCACTAAATTTTCTGATTTATCTCTTCCCTTTAGAGTTCATTTTCATAGGGAAAGCTACCACTTCAGCAGTTCTTTCTTATCCAATGTTCAAATTGGTAAACTGGCAGCATTATTTACTCCCATATTATAATATTGTCAATTACTGTGGTAATTATAGCACCTATCGCTGTGAAGTGGCATTATAACCAAAGTATTCATTGGGACATCATCTGGTCACAAGGAATCTAAATCCAATGATAACCAAGCTGGCAGAAAAATCACCTTGGCAGCTCTGTTCCTTTATAAAATTCTGAGCTGTCAATCTCTCTGAGGCAGTAACAATTTCTCACTTTTGATACAACAGCTTTATTTAAGCACTTATGAATTGGATGAACACATTTGTTACATACAGAACACATCCATGGTGTATACAGTAAGTTGTCCATTCTACAACGGTTACACAACAGCCCATAATACTGTATTACTAAGATCACTACTAACATCACTATCATGACTTCCACAGATTTAGGACATTGATAAATACTGACTGAGGCACTCATGGGAGGCTGTAATGGCTCCAAGTCCAGATATTCCTGAAACAGAGAAAAAATTTATTTGTAACTCTTTCAAACTGACTGAATTTATAGCACATGTTCAACTAATTTTTAAACAGAAATACAGCTGGGAGCAAAAACAACTAGACAGACCAAAATACCTAGCTATCTGTACTTTTAAAGTTCTTAATACCAAAATACCTGGCTCTCTGTATTCTTAATACCAAAATACCTGGCTATCTGTTCTTAATACAAGTCTGATCTTGTTGCATTACAGAAGAACAAAAAACTAGGTGTACAATTTAACATGAAATTTGTCAGCTTCGCAACACACAGCAATATCCTATTACAATGGCATGCAATATAGAAACACCCAAAGCTAAAGTTACCAATCAAATCTTAAAATCTTGGTTAGCAACAAAAAACGTGTATTACACAATCACACATTCCGCAACTTGGTTGTAGCAGCTACAAGTAGCTCACAGAAATATTTATAAGTAATTACAGCATCCATTAACCCCGAGATCATTTACTTGTGTTTAATGAAGACCTACCTCCCCAGTGCTGGCTTTCGCAGTGATAATTTTGTCAAATGAAAGCACAAGATCCTTGAATATATGGTAGTTAGGTGTTCAATAATTACAATCTATTTAATTGATCCAAATTGTGGATCTTTTTCATACCCGGTCCCCACAGGTTGCCCCTTTTATGGCTGATTCCTCTCGATGACATTCATCAGGACTTCTTTACTGGCCCGAAAAGATAAAATGTCTATGAAACGTCACTTGTCAAAACGTATTAAAGAGAAGTGGCCCACCTGTACAAGTAAGATATTATTGTCGTGCCGTATGTTCTGTATCCACCCCCACCCCCTTAATGTAGCCCCAATGTTTGGCAATCGGTTAAACAAATTTATTAAATAAATTTGGCTTATGTTGGAACAGATTCATGAATATAAAATATCCAGCACAACTTGCAATCGAAATCGTTGAAGTACGGGTTAATTCACACTAAGTATTATTGGATTTGACTCACACTTAAACGTGGGAATATTTTCTACGCGTATATTATATTTCTTTGCAAACTCTGTTCTCGTTTGGGGGTGATCATCACCTAATATAAATTCTTCTATGTCGACAATAATTTTGTAAGCAGATTTTCGTGTTAAATGATATTGTGTTGGTTGATATCAGTGTTGTCGAAAATGCATTGCGTGCTGATAAATCCCCATGGAAACTATGATACGCAGCGACGATAC
Organism: Unio pictorum; assembly: GCA_030141615.1. Lineage (NCBI taxonomy): Eukaryota > Metazoa > Mollusca > Bivalvia > Unionida > Unionidae > Unio > Unio pictorum. The sequence continues at coordinate 1,069,431 of JARLTB010000074.1, read as the reverse complement.
AGTCTTCGCAGGGGTTGACTATATCCGATACAATTGTTTGGATCATAGATAATCGAGTCGAGTGGTCGAATTTAGTATATCTTGCGGTGTCCAGAGTACGAGGAATAAATCAACTTCGAAGAGTTGTTTTAGACTATAATGACACTACAATAAGTGATATTGTCAGCGATGATATAATCAGAAAAACAACTCTCTGGTTATAAACAACACGACAAAAATAACAGAAAATTTGATATTGATGCCGATTTTATAATCACATTGAAACAACAACAGAATAATCACTGCGCGAGTTGCAATTGTATAATGCGTTGGTTGTGGTCGGATAAGGACCCCTGCCAATTTACCGTAGACAGAAAAAATAGCAGTGTTGGTCACACCAGAGATAATGTGATGCTGACTTGTCTTGAGTGCAACAGACGCAGAGGTGCTAGTGAAGACCACGTGGCGGTAATTGAGTATCCTCGGGTATCACTTGTAGTTGTTCACGAGTAAATCCTCGCTGAGGAGCAGTCTACCCGTAGATCTCGTTATGCTAGATATTTTATGTGCAGTAACACTCCAAATAGGATCAGTAGCTCTTTTTTGCCACCTTCGAGCTCTCCTGGTTCATATAAATATCTAAAAGTGACATTGCCGAGTGGTGGTTATTTTGAAAAATCACTTTGCGGTTTTACGGGTATATACTTTTTTAATCGCGTTGTTAGGTTTCATATTAATTTTTCAGTAATCTCATTATTTAGCGCGGTTATTACGCCTGGTAATCTCTTGACCCATTCACAGGATCGTTTATCCTGAGTAAACTCCTTCGCGTATTGATATCCAATTAACCGCTCAGCAAGTGTCCGATTAAATCGTTCAACAAATGCCTGATCGCGATGTAGTGCAGTATGTCCTTGTCTGTTGGTGACATCATGATGCTTCATTGTTGATAACACTGCACCCTGAAATTCCTTGCCAGGATCAACTTGTAATAGATTTGGCCAATGCAGAGGACCCCGTCGATAAATCCTTTCAAACGCAGAAGGCACTTCAGTTGATGACTTCGTCTTTAGCGGTTCTGCTTGTTTGTATCGACTCGCAACATCAACTACGGTTAGCGCATACTTGTAAAAACCATCATGCGGCAGAAATAATATATCAGCCTGATGAACCTCATTAAGGACGCAGACATCAAAATGCGAGTAGTTAATTTGTTTAGGTGGTGGTAGATAAATTTACCAGTCCGCTACAGTGGTATTTTTCACCTTTGCGGCGCTAGCGAGTTTACTGATTGCTGCTTTACCCCTCCAGTATCCTCTTGGAGGATAATAAATAGATTCCATGATGTTATTAAATTACCAGCACCCAACATCAATTTACTTTTCATCACCGATTTTATCAACCATGAAGCCAATTTTTGTTAATCACTTGGACACAGATGGCAGCTGAATTATCAGAAATTTCATGGAAAGTATATTCTCTCACATCGCTACGAATCACAGGAGAAGTTAACATTATGTCACTGCTGTCAATTTTCTTTAAGACTACTACGAATCCAAAAATCTCCATACTGCCGTAAAACTTAACTACAATAGAGTCTTCATATTTTTCTACATGTATGCTGAAGTTTATATTCTCCCTTTGGAAAATCATGCACACACCCACACACACGCATAAGGTAGTAAAATCATTTGGTCATAATTTAAAGATAAAAATTGAATCTACTTGAAAACTAAGCTCTTTTCTTTTAGAACCTGTGTTGACACTTTGAGTGAACCCCGAGGACATTCTCCCACCCCAAACTATAAATGTCCCATTTAATGAATCCCCGTATTTTGACCATTAGACAGAGGTAGCCAAAACATCTGCCTGACAGCTACATAAAATGTCTGCAGGATGGTTCAACCAAAGTGGAACACTACAGAACATGCCGGAAACCCTACCTCTTCTCTTCCAGGTGTAGCCTGTGACTCAGAACCACACAAAGTATATGGATCTATCTTCCTTCTCTTGCTAAGATGTACCTGTTCTTCACTAAATACATTTCCTCTTGTGTCTAGCTCGAAACTTCTGGAGCGCATCTGGTTTTCTTGACATCTTAAGTGGTGGCCTTTGTACACATGCTTTCCTTTCCAAGTGCTAATTTTCCTTCCACTGGTATTACCATTCTTATTATACAGTCCAGATGAGGAAGCAATTATGGTTTTACTGGTGGAAAGTCTGCTTGGACTTGCAAGTCCTAGACTTTCTTGTCTTTGAGTCTGTATCAAAGTTGTGCTCTCTGCTGTACATAAAACATGTGGAGTTTGACCTTCAACTAATGACACTTTCATTGGACAATAGGTATTACCAGCCACATCTACAGCAGGTTTTGAGACACGAGACACTAACATCCTCAATTTTCTGCACTATATTCTTGTCTGCATCAAGGTTCTCTTGGACAGAATGTCTCATCTTGCCAGATAAACTCTCCTTCAATACATCTTCATCTTTCCTTTCATTATGTCTACTATTGTCTGCAGGAATATGTTTCTCTCCTACCATTGAAGAAACCTGTCTTGACACAGATACACTGACAGACGATGGTGGGCACAGTCCAGCCACTATACTCTGTCCAGTACGTGTAATGACCGTTTGCGACACTATTTGACCTCCACACTGTACTGCCTCCCTTAACATGGTTCGATTAGAAGATGTAACTGGTTCAAGGGTCTCATTTGGAACATATGGCTCTGTGTCTTGCTGCATTGCATCTGTTATATGACTGCTAGTCTGTCAAACAAGAGAGACTAATAAGTCCAATCAATATAAGTTCTGGCCAACTCATCCACATTAAGTATTTAATGAATTCTCATATGCTGTAAATTTATTGTTATACATGGTCTGGGGACCAGTTTTCGGTACATAACAGTTGTACTAATATTTTCCAAGTGCATGCAGATTTGTACTTATTCATATGCATACCTTAAGTTCATGATAAACCTTCTTAACAAAAAAAATCCAGTGCTATCAATTTAAAATTAGTCAAGTAATGCTTACGTTTTCTTGTTAAATGTAATCCTTACATGAGCACTTACTTGGGGATTGGGAAATCATGTAATCTTTTGTATACAAAGGTCACTTGCTTATACATCATAAAAAAATTGCTGTCTGCCCCCCACCTCTCTTCAGCAGGTGCTATGTGAAAGAAATTTTGTTTTACCTGAAAAATGCATCCTAAAATATTGTTCCCTACAGTGTTTTGATAAACTTTATACCAACTTAATTTGACTGAAAAAAGATGAATCTTCTACAAGATTTTCAAACACATAATTTGTTATTTTGTGTACAACCATGTTCTTCCAAGGTCATTGTTACACACGTATCAAGAAACATTGATTGTAAGAAAATCAGCATCATTTACAAACATATCCAAGACAGTATTTAAAATTATTTACTAAATCAAAAATAATAATAAAAAAATATAATTTGCAATTTCAAAGTAATTATTACCATATGATCTTATTATGAACAAATAATAATAATAATAATAATAGTGTGAATAGTAAAGAATGGCTGATAAAGAGGATATATTGGGACACAATAAAATAATTATTCTTTTTCCTGTTCCAGAACTTATGATGAAAGTTTTTTTCACATTGGTCAAATGTACAAAGACTTACGAAATGAAATAAATTTGTGTTGAATATGTGCTCCCCCCCCCCTTCCACAAACACACACACATTGCAATAAAAGAGATAAATGAAAATGCTTATTTGATAATAAAATGAAAGAAACTAACCTTGCATTTTTAACATTTATTCCTTTTTTCATCATGAGCATTAAAGAATAAAATATATCCATGTAGAATAGGTATATATACTGTAGCGTGTATTGCTTATGTCCAATAACACATTGCACATCACTTACTGGCATGAGCATTGAGAAACATCATGTTTGGTTGAAGACAACTCACATATTAATGCATGACATGGTGTTAGGTGCAAAATAACCAAGATTGAATGATATCCAGGTCAACTATATCACATTATCTGGCAAATAAAACTCCCTATTTGAAAATACAGTTACTTGAGTGCAAGTGACAATCTTTTCACTAGCATGGGTTACAAAAAGTATTATTAAAGCAAACTATTGCTGAATATGCTATTTACCCCCAAACATCAATGCCTGTTTATATTAATTATAACTACAGATGCCATGCAAATAAAAGACTAGGTGGTGAATAAACACAACTGGCAGTAAGCAGTAAACTATCAAACCATACCAGACCTGCCAAACCTAACAAGATCATCTCAGTAAGGCAGTTGATTATTTCCCATAAGTTTGAAAAGTAATGTGTAACAAAATATCCTGTACTGCTATTGTAAAGTTGGAAAACATGTAATTTAAAATGTTCTGTATTCAAAACTGATGCTGTGATGGTGAACATAATGTTCAGCTGAAAATTCTGTAAGTACATGTGGACATTATCTACCTCTAATACAGTTGTACTAACCTCAATTCCAAACCAATTTAACTTAATGATTTGTGGCCATCTGATGTAGTTCTTAGAAAAGAAATTTCATTTCACGTCATGATGGCAATTATATCTCCCACCAGCAGACAATGAAATGTAACTGTACATTTTTAAGGAAATGTCTTTCCAAGGTTTTCCCCACTGGTTACACTGGCTATTTAAAAATAACCTTGCATATCTTAGACACTGTCAAAAGAACTATTAACTCTCTTTATTTTAGTGACTGAGCGATGGATGTATTTTGTATTGTGGAGTATACAGTTTAGCCTTGCTTCAGATCTCCACCTATAAAAAAGTGCTAACTCTGCTTGGTCATTTTCACTTCCTCAACTTCAGTGGTAAATTGTAAAAAAAAGCAGATAATTGTTTTTACATTTTATATAATTGATGATTCATTCATTGCATTGCTTTTCAGAAAGTGGTACTGTCTAGTCGGACAAAGTTAATCTTCCATGTTTTAATATGCATAAGATAGAGTATTTAACTAATTCAGGCTGAATCTTTGAACACATGGGATTTTGTTCATCTGTGTGCTTAGATCATATACAATTCCCATAAATACAATATCCAAAAAATTTCAGCCACAATACATAAAAGTAACAAAGAGCTATTCCAAAAATCTTTACATTGTGCATGTTGCAAATGCAAACAACTTCCCCTTACATATCTGTCTCAGAAGTTTATCATTTGAGCACCCCACCCCCATCAAAAGTCTGATCATGAAGATGTTTTGCATAAAGAAATCTGAGGTACTACTGTTAAGTTAGAATCGTTCCTTGACTAACTCTACTAAATCTAATATATGATCAAAATCCAACACAGATAATCCAATTATCAACACAGATAGTCCAATTATCAACACAGATAATCCAATTATCAACACAGATAATCCAATTATCAAGATTTTACCACAACAATCTTATTTCTGTAGTTTTGCTTTGTTTCCTTCTCCTTAAGTCCATATTTGAAGGGATTTTTTTTTCATATATTTTTTTATAACCTTTCGTTTGTCATACATAATCCAGTTATTAAAATCATAATTATTTAAATTATAATATTTTTTTGTACATATCACTTTTTTATTTTGAAAAATCAATAAAATTTTTTTGCATAAAATTTCAACTAAGAAGATTTACATTTTTAAAAAAGATCGATAATACCATATTGCCATTATGTTTTTACAAAAATTAATAACTGTTGATGAGAAATTACAATGATTGATGCAGAATCACTCTTATTCTCATTACATTACCTACTGGTATTTATTAAAAAAATGAACGATGGAATTCGCAGACCATACCTTTAAATATTATCATTAGTTCTCCTCAAAATCTGTCACCAAATCAAAACACATGCATTTTAAAATGAGTTCAGAACCCTTTGATGTTTCTTATCAAACAAAAATTACATCTAAGTACATGCAAATAATCGCCTATTCATTGTACACTTTAAGAATGGTATATTCCATCAAGGCGTGCATATCATAATAATGGTTTGAACTATGGTGTCCGAGTATGTCCTTTATATTTGATGAGGAAATTGCATCATATTAGCTGGAGCTCGCCGTTGTGATCCACTGTTCCGCCTTAAGTAGAACTATCATTATCGCTACCAGTACGACTGCTTTGCTCAAGTGAGGTTATGATTCACATCGCTAAAATAAAAGGCCACACTATCCAAATGGGGGCAGCTACCAGTGCTTCTAAGGCCATCCAGACCATTTGATCCAACCTTGGGTTGATGGTCCTCTAATGTATATTTCTGATAAATTCAGGTGCACCCTGATAGAGGTATCTTTGTGTAGAGGCAGATGTCACAACATGTACATCACTTGTCAGTTAACACTAGTGTTGATCAATACACTATTCCACTTCTTTCCTTTGTGATACCATCATACAATTTTGGAACACTTCAGAGACGCTGTATATCCTGTACATGCCAGTCATTCATTTTCACATCATATGCTACATTGTCACTTTAACTGTATCATCTATTAGTGGACATGTGAATTCCTAAAAGGTTATCTAATATATATATATATATATATATATATATATATATATATATATATATATATATATTAGCAAAAATACTACCTTTGGTCGACAGGCAAGCAACCTTTGGGCGACCCCTGTCGCCGAAAGGATATATCTTCTGTCGCCCAAAAGTCTAACAATATTTCGTACATTTTCCGTTAACTGAAAAGTGTATCAGTTTTTCGAAAATTATGAATGAGATAGTTATAAGGTTAAACTGTGCTTTAAATTCATGTTAATATGAAAGGTTTCATAGATTTTTGCATTTTAAAGTTTTGATATATATTTGCGGTGCAACCTTTCGGCGACATCGTGTATACTTTGAATATCTCCATCAGTGTATTGCAGTGCACATCCGCAATCAGAACCGGAAGTCCACAGCTAGAACCACTGCCAAACATCCACGCTGGGAACCAATTCAAGAGTAATTTCCCTTTATTGACATTAGTACGACGAAGAAGAACTAGAACACCGAAAGAGATAATAAATATGTTACCTCTGTCTCTTCGAGTAAAGTAAAATAACAATATTTCTTTGTGCACGGAGTCCTGTAATATAAAGTAATTTTTTTTCTCACGGCTAAAGCAAAGGCATATGAAATCTCTCTCTCTCTCTCTCTCTCTCTCTCTCTCTCTCTCTCTCTCTCTCTCTCTCTCTCTCTCTCAGATACGCACGCGATAGCAATTAAATAAGGGCACCATTAACCGCACCTTATGGAGCGTATTATGCCTGCACAAAACTGATGTGAAATTAAGGGAAATTTTGGAATCTCTATTAATATAGATAAACTGAGTCTGACAACCAACAAACAACTCCTAGTACAATGGACTTAATTATATTTCGTATTGCAGGCTTCCTTGTACCATCCTCACCTCAAACTAACGCAAATAGTTTAAGAATGTTTAAAAATATTGACAAATCTCGCATACAGATCTCAGAAGAAATGTCTGATCCTTGTAGCCCTATTCAAATTAACGAACCAAACCAACTTCATACATAAAATACCATGCACACGTCACGTTATCTCCATGTATATTTTGTTAACAATTAGATATTCCAGTTTATCAGCTTTATTCTTAACACATTGTTCACAAGAAATTTGTTCCTATTTACCTAAACTCGCTTCTTTCAAACGATGCATCTGCGCTCAGAACCATGACTTTCTTATCTCTGCCTGTCACAACACAGGTTGATGCAAAAATAAAAATCAGTATAACTATTGTTTACAATAACCATCTGATACTAACCACAAGAAAACGAATGAATTAATCCTTCTCTTATAGACACAACTCGTATCATGAGGATGTATAGCAAACAATCGAACAAAGTCTGTTCATTACTGCATGCTGACTTATAACATCCGTGCCTAGAACCAACAATTCTTGGTGAAAGAAAGTTTATAAAAAGTAGAGTTCCAATAATCGCACATCTTTCAGAACATATGACAATAAGAATCAAATCTTTATTACCGCATATCAATTCACGTTCTCATCACAATCATACGCCGATAACATGTAGAATACGGATATTTACTTCATCGATGATAAGATCCCCGCTGGGAACCAAATCAACTTCATACATAAAATACCATGCTCTAGGTAAAATCTTTAATAGCAAATTTGAAATTTCGTGTGCTGCGTAAATCGACATATTTTATACTGTTCCTGATTTTCATGTTATTTTATTTACATCATAGATTCACGCAATTATTTGGATGTCAATAAGCGAAGGAAAAAATAGTCAGAAAGATATAACATCCCGGTAATCGGTTGCAAGAATATCAATTATGACAGCTGCGTTAAATAATGAAATCACTCGTGCAACTTCCACGAAGCCTGTTAATGGGATTTCAAAATACATATACAACGATATGACTTTCCAAAACAACCAGTACTAGGTAAGGTGACTAATATATTTATATGAACCTGGTGAACTTGAAGGTGGTAACAAAAGAGCGACTGATCCTATTTAGAGTATTACGACACATACAATATTTACCGTGGTAAGATCTTCTGGTAGACCTGCAATATAGATTCGATTCAATTGCTTCTCAACGTGGTTTTGTACATGGAGAATTGCAAATAATTTCTAAAGATACACAATTACCACCACCCACACATTTTTAAAACGCCAGCACTCATACGTCGATTCCACTCAGAACAGGTCAGCATCACATTTTCACGTGGGCGACCAAGACCTGGATTATTATTGGAATACCGCCACAACATTACCGTATTACAACTTTCATAATTATTATGTTCATGTTGTTTTAATATCATGATAAATTAATCATCGAGATTAAAGTCACGTTTATTTCTTTGTCAAATTGTTTATAACTAACCAATTATTTTCTTACTGTATCATCGTTAGTTTATTGAGTTTTATTATTATTTTTTTAAATAATAAATCTCCGATTTCAAATGAATCGGTTGATCTTCGTAAATTCAAATGAATGTTATTCGGTTGATCTTCAGGCTTCTCTTGATACAAACTTTAAGACATTCGTGCGGAGATAATCAAACAAAACGTGGCGGTTGACCATGATCACTTTACATTATCACAACAGTGTTCTTCAAAATATCCAATTAGGAAATGCTTTTAATGTTTCCAGCAACACCGTACATATTTCATCCCAAATAATAATCCTCAGAATAGATTTATCGTTGGGAGTCGATGTGTCTCTTTTCGACCTAAAACATTTATGATAAGTACAAAGTGTTACTCCTCGTTCGTTCATTTATCTGGCGAGTCTGTGAAGGCGTTAAAATAATCCTATCAACACAAAAGAAAGTATTGCGACGAAATAATTCGATCACGTGTTGTTTTACCAGAATCTACTGGTCTATTTAGATAAACAGTCCTGTCACAGGATGATATACAAATGATGCTGATGATACTTTTGGTATTTAATTATTTTAGTAATAAATATTTTAAAATTTCTAAGTAGGTAGATAAAGAAGAACTAAGCATCTTTTCTTATTTTATTGTCAATTCGCGCCAGGATGCATATGTACCAATATGTATTCTTTTTAAGCAATCCTGCATTTTTTTTGTATCGATATAAAATGAATCTGTGACGACTCTAACGGCAAATTTAGAAAATCTGTTCACCATCAATTATAGATTTATCGAAACGTACGCGAGCATTGAAGTCTTAAATGAGTACATTGCAGTGACTGACTCACCATCAATATAACTCACGATTGTACATAATATGGCTGCGTCTCATAATAAATTGTTTCGACTTATACACGTATTTTTTTCGTTTATCAGTAATTATAGAATCTAGTTCAGCCTCGTCTATAATCATTCTTGCACAATATCGTTAATGATCCTTGGGTAAATTTACGAATTATTTCTCTGCCAAGATCTTTTACGATGTTTTTATTTTTAAAATCTGTTATATCAGGATTTTCATGATCAAATTATTTCTTTTGTTGTGGTAACCAAACTTGTTTCTGCGAACTAATATGATACAATTTCTTCACTAACAACCAAGGATAATAATATTTTTGAATCCAGCGTATATCGTAATAAAATTATTGGTGCCCACATTTTCTTTGAAAAGTGTCTGCCAAACCAAACATAACAAATCGGATGGAGATTTTCAACAAATTAGAATGACTCGATACAAGCAAATCCAGTCAGATCAAAGTCCGGTATTGGTCCTATTATCAATACTCTGATCATCTCAAATGTTGGAAGTCCAAATCTTTTAAATCATTTAGAACAGTCTCTCATTCCAAGACAAGTTATATGGATTTATATTATATTTTTATAATCGTACTTAGTATTACATAATCCACTATGTTCATATTCGACACAATTTTTAAGTATGTCATCTAGAAAAACAAATCCAGCTGATTTGCATAAATCTTTCTCTAGCAAAATGAGTAGCAACCTATGGAATGGTAAAACAGTTATTATAACATACAACCATTTGTTGTCTTACATTTAAGGAAAATGCATATTTCTACTAGCCCTTGTCTGACATTTTAGCAAATGCACGTACCTACCATTCCTTGTCTGCGAGTTTATTTAAGTGATTTGAAGCTAAAGTTTGTTTGTTGTTGTTGGGGGGGGGGGGGGGCTGTTTTGGTGGGGTCAAAGGTGTATTTTCCTTCTCGGGGATCATTTGTCTCATAGTTGTCAACATTTAAAGATCCGGGAACATTATATCCCACAAGTCGAGCAATTTACGCTCTTGTTTTCTTGAATTCTTGTACACCAGCTCTAATTTGGTTGTAATCCAGACGGCTGCTGGGGCGCTTGGCAGCAATTGTCGGGATGCACCCAAACATGCGGAAGGTAGCAATATCGTCAACGGAGCTGTGACAATACCACTCGACGGCACAACGGGAGAGACTGCATAGGGCCTTCTTCCAGTCTGCAGGATTGCCCAACGGTTTGTCGTACGTTACATTTTTATTTGGTTCTTTCTCTTAGTTTTTATGATTTTGTGTGTTTTTGTCTCTTTAAAGATTTTAATCTCTTAGAGGAACAAGGTTATACTCGTTCAGATGGACTGTCCTACTTCATTTGGATTTTATGTTCGAACTTGCTCCCGTTGGTCTTTATAATCAATCGGCAGATTCACCACATCGTTCCACCGCTTCCCCACCCCCATTCTAAGGACAATTGTAAACAATTTACTGAATGCCGTGTATGGTAATTAAATTATAGATAGTGGTTTATAAAGATGACTTAAATGTATTCCATATTTATTTGTATCAAGTATTTGAATGAATAGACACGTAAAATTTAAAATGTGAATACATACCACGCAAGTTGTTGAGGAGTTTGTTCTAATGTTTCTTTAAAGGCTTTTAAGGAGATTTATTTTTATTATGACCAATTTATAACTATTCCCACTTGAATAGATATGGCATGAAATAATGTGCTGTATTTGTGTTAGGATTTAATTTTTAGTAAAATTAATAAAGATTGATATTTTCTTTGAATTATATTAAAGTAATGTTTTATTTGTTTATATTCTAAAAGATATTAAAGGTAATTTCACTTGTTTTTCAAGCACAACTATATAGAATAGAAGGATTGCTGGGCAAGTAAAAAAAAGGCAGTGTATATAGATAACTAAAAGCTTCCCAATGTATAAGCTGTGTGGAAGCATATAAAAAAACATAATACATGGATTTTGCCTGCTTAACTAGAGTTCTAGGTCCCATCAGTAAAAATATGTTTTTGACCTAGAATTGGCATAGGTTCAATTCGGTTAATGAAGGTGAAGTAAGATTTCTCTAGACGATACAGAAACAAGATGGCTTCCAACTAACAGCTAACCATATTTGGTGTGACGACATGAAACGAATATAAATAAACTATAGACTAAGTGTTATGACGTAAGGTAATTGGTTCCTGTCGGTCAAAACTGGTTTATACCTGAAAGTAAGTAGACATCTTTTCTGGCTGATGCATGGAGGGTATGACCTTCTCTGACCCTGACACTATAAATACAGATGCGCGATCAGGTCAGATTAGTTCTCCATGTCAGCAGAGAATAGATGTTTTACTTTTCATTTCAGGTAAGGACACTGTATATGTCATAACCTCCTTTAGAAATAGGTATTTTTAATGTTTGAGATTTTAATGGTAAAATTGATATGTTTGCAACATCGTTAATGAATTATTTTATTTACAATATATATATCTTGTAATAGAATGTTTTTTGTTCATATTTAATTATATTTATGTAAGTTTTATGGTAAAGGTTGAATTTGCTACCAGTTCTGATTTAATGATTGAAATAAAGTATTCCTTAAGTAAGAAGAGTAATATCTAGCAATATATTCTAAATCAATATTCTTAATATTCTGTTTTAAAATGAGTAAAATGCATTAACTGTTATTACATTTAATACTTTTACTATCTTGAAATTGATTGAGAATTAACTATTGTATAATATTCTAAGGTGCAGAAGTTATACGAATAAATGAAGTTGGAAAGCTTAATAGGAAAATATAATATGTATTTCATGAACTTTTATTATAAAGCTTTTAAAAGTGTTTCTAGAATGTAGTAATATATATGTGTGTTGATTATTTAAATAAAGTTCTCCATGTCAGCAGAGAATAGATGTTTTACTTTTCATTTCAGATGTAGCTGTCTATCATCGCGGCGGCGCTCCTTTTAAGAGACCCTGACTTCTTTCTCTCTCTCTCTCTCTCTCTCTCTCTCTCTCTCTCTCTCTCTCTCTCTCTCTCTCTCTCTCTCTCTCTCTCTCTCTCTCTCTCTTACCATGGATACTGACGTTCCCCAACTTACGAGTAATTCCTTCTCATAGCAAGAAATGAGAAGAAGGTTATGTAAAGCTAATCACAAACACATAACAGAAACTCTTTTTTTTACATAACATTTGTACCATTATCTAAAGAATAACTAGTATTCGGTAGCGAAATTTTCAACAAATTGTTTGATAAAGTTTTCTTCAGATTTCAATATCTCAATAATCTTACCACTACTACGTAGCTCATGCGTGGTCAGCATGGAGTCAGTGGACAAACTGTATGGTACAATGCGGTCAAGGACATCAAAAACGAACCCGGACGTGCTTGCCATCCTCAACACGACGTCGCGATATAGACTGCTTCGGACTTGCGGAGGAGATAAAAGTTTGTGATGCTGGTTCATGTGCTAGTGGTAAGTGGACTGATGACGTAACTATATCTCGTTTGCACAAGTGTCACAAAAAATCACGTGACTTTGATATGACCAACCTGTATGAAGTTTTACTCTCTTCGTCAAGTTTGGATGATTTGATAAAAGAGACATTAGTATTTTGTTGTTAAAGCGGTGTATGGTATCTAGAATGTCCAGGCAAGTTAAACTTAAAATATATTCGTAATGATCACAGAGACCTAACGTCAAGGTCGTGAATGACAGATGAGCAAAAAATTTTATTTTTCGAAAGTGATGTTTTAAAAACAAGGTTACGGTTGACATGGCATTACACGCCAAAAATGTTAGCACTAAGTTATTGATTTACATCCACCACCACTTCTGGCAATTGGTACTCCCTTACCGGTTTTAAAATCTAAAGCAGAAATGATACTAAATATGCACAAAATTTAGTCATTTCATAATTTAATTTGTAACTTCTAATTTGATCGTTGACTGGGATTGGTGGTTTGTTGTGGTCTCCATTACAGTCATCTTGTTCGCGTTTCAAACCAGTAGCATACAGCTTTCCATGAGATTATTTTGCAGACAGAAGAAGTAGGGAGCCATCTTGGAAAGTCTGAATAATTCTGTAAATGTCCATAACTTTGAGAGTTACATCCCTTGGTACTCGTAACAACTACTCATTTTAGTTTTTCATTTTTCTCTTTAGAGCTATTAAAACTAGACATTTCAAATATTGAATGCAGATGGCAAAGTTTTTATTGTAACTCGGTTGTTATCGGAACAGGATAAAGAGAGCGGATAGTCTGTTTGAATCGACAGCTTCCGTTTGGTTTGGAACGCCAACAAGATCACAATGTTCGGGACGCCATTTGGGTGGGGGTTTGGGCAATCCTTACCCCGGCCTGAACGTTTTGCATGTGCTGTAAAATTGATGTAGCCTATATATAAAAATTAACAAGCCCGTCAAGTTATGCGGCCCCACCCCCCACCCCCACCCCAACCTTTAAAAACATTGAAATCACGTACCTGGGCCAACTGGCAAGAATGAGGTTAGAAATTGTGAATTAATGAATGAAAGAGCTAAGTTTTATGCATTGGCTATATCCTAGTTTTTCGTTTATTAAAATGTCTGGCGTGTGTGTGTGTGTGTGTGTGTGTGTGTGTGTGTGTGTGCGCGCGCGCGCGTGTATATGTGTCACAAGCCGCTGGGTGTGGAGGCGAATAAAATGGTTGGTTTCAGCAACAATATATATTGAAATATTTAATACATGGCATCTTTTTCTCGAACGATTATAAGGAACTGATATGGTACTGACATAATAATAATAATAATAATAATAATAATAATAATAATAATAATAATAATAATAATAATAATTATTATTATTATTATTATTATTATTATTATTATTATTATTATCATTATTATCATTATTATTATTATTATTATTATTATACAGATAATCTAAAAAATAAAGCAAATTGTGATGTTGTAAGCAGATGATATTAGAGAAGATTTACTTCAAGAAGATAAAACATCATTGTTCGCTTTTATTTGTAGACAATTTGTCATCTCACATGTCCGTAGATCATTAATCCTAAACTATTTTCAAAAACTGTTATTAAGATACTTCTGTCTTTATGGTGAAATGCAGAACACTTCCTAAATCTTAAATCGTCAACGACAAATAACATTGAAATCATTCGATACGTCTACGCCATATTTTGTAACCTAATATTCTCAATGCTATCTTAATTGCTGCGGTTTCTAAAATAAGTATGGTACATATCAAGCTTTGCGATAAAAGGGAAAGAGTTTAAATCAGAACAGAAATTAAATCTGACAATTTTACAACAATTAATCGACTATGAAGTTGTGATATCGTTTATTTAGTTTTTCATAAATTGAAGCGATTTCTTGTCAACCCATATAATTTTATAAATATCGACGTAACTCTTTATTCAAGACTAGCGTCTTGTCTTTCAGAATTCAAAGTTTGTGACAAAGTCCGTGTTTTCACAGCCATCTTTCATGCCACCAATGTGAATCACACGGGATCACCAACGTGCCCAGACCATATTCATCATCCAGATGTCGAGGTTATAGAAGAGTTCCGTTCCGCTCCTACTGACACATCGTTTTGGACTAAAGGAATACAGGTTTATTAGCGATCGGCAGTCAATCACTGAGACAGTCAGAGAACACAAATAATTTCGAAAAAACTCAATCCGTTAAGGAATCCAGGTATACATTAGTAAAATTAAGTACCTGTATAATTATACCAAATACGCCATCAATTTAAGAGTGGATCCTAACTAAGCACACATCCGAATGTTTTCGGACCAATATTTATGCACCGTCATTTCGTGGAAAATAGGACTGCAACACCTTGCTACCCTCTGCGCACTTATTTTTTGTCTTCGTTTTATAATGCAAGCAGACTTATTGCATGGATCATCATCATCATCACCAGTCTCTTGACCTAGTGTGGTCGTTGAGGCACTGTGCTGCTGAACATCTGACCATTTCCCTCCACCTGTCTCGATTATGTGCTAATGCATGTGTCTCCGCAAAACGTTTCCTGGTTGTCAGTCCACTTTTGTCTCTATCTATCTCTCCTTCTGTCACCATGGACGCTGCCCGGCAGTACTGTTGCGGATAGACTGTTGTCTCTAGTGACATGGCCATACCATTCAGCTTTTTCCTTTTGACGGTGATCAGGAGGTTTTCATATTGGCCTACTTTGTCCCTGATGGTGTTAAACACTTCTTCATTTATGATGTGGTCCATGTAAGAGATGCCAAGGATAGTTCTGTAGCATCTCATTTCAAGTGCCTGGATTCTTCGTTGTAAGTCTGCTTTCAGGGTCCAGGTCTGACATGAATACACAAATATTGAGAGATGACTAGTGCTTTCAATAGTCTGAGTTATGTTTTCAGACATATATTCTTGTCTCTCCAGATGGGTCTTAGGTTTGACATAGCTGCCTGTGTTTGTGCTGCTCGTGACAAAATGTCTGCAATGGTTGCTGAGCAAGTGGAAAAAAGGCAATGTATATAACTATACTGCATAACATCAGTAAAAATAGGTAAGAGACTTACTAATATACAGTTTTGTGTGAGATTATTAGCTAAATATGATCCGAAAACCGTTTTTGAGTCTTGAAATTATTTCCTGTAGTAGAAACAGATACGAGTAAGATACGAACAAGATGGAAGTTAATTTCAGTCTGAATGGTGCTAAGGAACACACAAGTGCCTCTATCTTTTTCATGAGTCAAGAACTCAGTTGGCTCGTTTGCAAGCATTTCAGCGAAAACAAAAAACATATGTCTTAAATCCCACCACGATCCCTCTACGACAAGTGCCGTTTTATTGATTTCGCGATCTTTGACTTCTTTCGACACCTGTGGTATCGGAACGACATGCATGGTGCTAGTTTTTGTTCTTATTTTAATATTGTCCTTTTTTTAATATACACTGGCGCTAATGGGTCGAATCCCATTGCTATCTTCGTCTTCAGTGGCTGATGTTCTCTGACTTGATCCAACCCTGGTATCTGGGACACGTTGACATAAATGTTGATTCTGGCCATATTATCATCAGTCGATTCTTTAATGCTGAATACAGAATTATATACTATAGTTATACAGAATGACACTTTTATGCATTATCATGATAGCGTCCCTACGTTGATTTTATAAATATATACTAGAGTTATACAGTATTGACACACTTATGATCTGTTCATGCATTTGAGAGACAGAGAGAGGGGGGGGAAGGAGAAAGAGATTATGGGCCGATGAGAAAAGAAAACTCACATAGATCACAGGGTGGAAATACGTTCTCAAATAGCATGTACGTAACCTAAACGAAACAAGAAAGAAGTTCCAAATGTTACATCACTACTGTAGCGACAAGAGTGATATCAACACTATGATAATGTCGTATATTTCAATATCTGACTATGGACAATAAAAGACATTATTGTTGACCATTCTAGCATTGGGTTTAGTTCTGACTGAAATTATTATATACCAATATGATTAAATACCAATGCTTTCTAAATAATTATCCTTGTTTAGTTTTATACTTGTTGTTTTTATTTCTGACTGAGCAATTAAAACATCACAATATTTTTGCTTTCCCGGTTCAGTATTCGATAACTTTCACTCTCATTGTATTCTTGTATCATTTCTTGGTTCATATTTAGTTTCAGATTCATAAAGTATTTATATAATTCCATCGTTACTTTGTATCGTTAAGCTATGTTAATTCCCAGTATTCGTCTCTTCTCTTCTCTTCATTTATCACTTGTTAATTTTTGCAAAGCTGAAAACGATGTCCCGTTTTCATTTGTGTTTCCTTTTCTTTACATCTGCTTTTTATTTCAAGGTTTCTTTGCATTCCCTTCATTATCTTTAATAGTATGCATGGATATTGTTTTTCAGAATTTTCTTCTCTTATTTTTAGGTTCCATAAAGTGTTTACTTTTTATTCAAATTTCTTTCCTTACACGCAATTCTGACATTTATGTATACTGACTGTTGTCATTTTCGTTTGGTAAATCCATGAGATCTTGTCACGATAACTTAGGAATCTACACATGCAGTAGTTCTTAGTTGCAGCGCGTTGATTTAGAAAATGTTTTTCGGAAACTGAGGAACATGAGACAAACAAGAAACAAAAATAAGATAATTTCAGTTTTGTTGTTTTGTAATTTAAACCCAGTTTCGGCTTGGATGCATGCATAATGCCTTATATTGTATACATCACCACGATTCGTGATTTTAATTATTGTTGATATTGCTGTATTCTGCGTAGGTCACTTTTACACAATATGTTCTTTTATTAGTGAATCTACAAAATTGAATATAAACAATCTACAAGATTTATCTTCCATTTGAAAATGTAATGAACTGACTAAAAAGACATATAAAATGTTTCCTTGATTAAAAGATATAATAAACCAACCTGCTTAAAAACATTCAGAAGAAGAAACAAGATACACCAATAATGTAACAATATGCTGACACTCATAATATTTATTTTTCATAGAAATAAATGATAATCAAATCTGGGACAAAACTCCCTCTCTCTCTCTCTCTCTCTCTCTCTCTCTCTCTCTCTCTCTCTCTCTCTCTCTCTCTCTCTCTCTCTCATGTCAAAGTTTGGAAAATGTGGGCGTCGTATTCACAGCGCAAGAATAAATTGACACGAAAAGAAAATCATAGCACATGAGCGAAATTGTATAATCCTACTTTTTGATGCAAATTACTAAACGAAAAAATAAGCTTTTATATATTTAATAACATTATTTTTCAATTTCGATAACTGAAGTCTTAAAGTATAAATTATATGCACATTCATGTATAATCCAATGATAATGATTTTGTCGTTTCAAGCATGGCATATATTTATGTACCCTAAACACAAAATAAAACAAAAAAACCCCAATATTTTAGAGAATACCATCAAACATGGATTATCAATATCTGAAAACTCAAAACATAAATACCTTTTTCGTATACCTCGGATACAAATACTGATAGCTCCTGTTGTTAATAATAGGTAAAGAAATGGAATTAGTCAAATCGTATACTTGCAATTTTATTCAGAAGTAACTGCAATGGCAATGAGCTTCTTTGCAATAATTTATCAGAAAAGTAAGATATTTGATGTATAAAAAAGCAATGAAAACAACTAATTATCCAATAGAGGACTCGCAAACGCTTAATCTTTATAAAGATTTGTGTTTGAAAGTGGTACAATGGCTTAATTTCTAAACAAGATTATATGTAACTGGGTATAAAAATACAATACAAAAGCAATTATCAAAACCTATATTTCTGAATGTAAAGATGCAAATTAGGCAATCACATAATACTACCAATACAATTATTGTTATCCAAATCTTGTCACAAGAAACGTTAACATGCATAATGTACTGGAAGTATCATCCATCTGAATCCAGACTTGTATGTAATGTCTTTAGTAATATTTGCTCATGTCCACTCTTCTGCAGAAGCAGATGGAAAATACCAGGCCGGAAAGCTGAAATAAAATTGTGACTTATGGTTTAAAAGTAGCTTTCTTACACTGACAATGCGGTCCAATATACGTTTACTACACATAATAAAATCCAAACAAGTTTAGGAACACATTTAAATATCAATACGGTACAAGTATTAGCAAGTTAATCGCTTTGGATTGAATTAAGAAATATACATATTACGTCACGATACCTAAATCAGACTCACTTATCCCGTGACTTTATTTCGTACTTGTATTATATTTGCCGATGTTTTACTCTTTAACAGAAAAACTATTAGTGTCTGACTGATACTAATTCTGACATACTTAGCGTACAAGTTTACCCATGCTTATTAAATAAGAAAAAGTAACGGTAGATATCTTATCCCAAATGAAATAAAGACTATAACAAGTAATAGCTGTAAATGCAATTAAAATTGCGGTCAAAAGTCTAATAAACCCCATTAAATTAAAGAATGACATCTATATTTGACAAAATCCCACATCAACCCAAATGGAATATTATGTATAAATTGTTAAGCAATGCAGCAGGGGGGGGGGGGGCGAATCGGACATTTGCTCCAGACATCATTTGCTCTAAATCTAACAAACATCTCGAGAGAATTAATTCGAATCCTTCTTTTTCAACCAAAAAAAAAAAAAGATTACTTGCTCGAAACATAAGTTTTTCGCAAATCATACTCCAAGACCGTTTTCATCGTTTAGTCAAAATACGGTCTCGTCGTGATGTCATCGCCCCCCTGCTGCTATGGGTTAATAATTTATTTCAACCAAATATTCGATCAAGTTTTTAGGACTTTACAAACAAACTAATCGCTAAAACCTCGTCTTGTAGATCAATCAAATTATTTGACTGGTCGGTGAGTCGGAAATTAATTCTCGTTAGCGAATTATTATGGCATCGCATGTAGACAGGATTAATTGGGTTTTCAATAATTAGGAATCCTGGAGGAGCTGTTGGTGCAAACGAATAAAGAATATATCCCTGCTGAGCTTGATTTGATTGCTCTAGATTAATTTGATAGCTTCCTTCGATTGCGTCACATGTTAAATTGAGCGCAATCACCGCTGAAATATTTACATTATGCGAGGCAATATGCCTACCGCCACCATCTGGATCATTATTATATTTGAGGAGGACAGTTGAATCTTGTACTTGTAATACCTTGCTAACATTCCTAACAGATTCTTTTAGTTCCTCAGCGTTGTATCCGGGAAACTTGAAATTACGCAGATTGGCTTCTGTGATATTGTAATCGGTTAGGAATCGTTGTTTATTGTCGCTGTTGTCATTGGTTATTGTTTGAATAATTAGTTCATTGATATATTCCATGTCAGATATAAGCTGATTTAATATTTCAACGTGTTTTTGCGATTTTGATTGCCGTAGTTGTTCTAGTTGTGTTTTATGTAATTGGTTAATTTCATTAAAATAACCAGTGATGTCAGTTAGCGTAAATGAGATAGTAACAGATGAGTCAGCTGTTCTTTTAATGATAAAATCCCATTGCAATGTGTTTTTGTTGGTAAATATAAATCTATCGGCGATTTTTCCTTTTTTTATATCAGATAGATTATCTCGATACATGGGATTGATTTCATGATATGATTGTACGTCTGTGGTTAAGTCGGTGGTGGATTTTTCCGGTGGTTTTTCAGGCCATCCTAACACTGTTCTTAACGAGCTGTTATAGATATGTACAATGTATCCCTCTGTGCTTATTTCGATCGACGACGAGAGCGTCGGTTCATGAAGTTTAATAGCTATTTTTGATTCTTTTCCAGTGATTGATTTTATTCTACGCTGAATTTCAGCATCGATTTGCTCAATTTGGTACGACCCAGTTGGTAACGAAACAGTTTCCCACGCTGGAGTACCATCGGGTTTATTCTTATACGAGAACACCAGTGCGTTATTGGGTTGCTGACCACCAAATGCAACCGATCTGATATTAGGCCAGCTATGATATACTCGTAATTTTGCCAGCGCGATCTCGCGCACTGGAATCGGAGAAGGGAAGTTCACACTAAATTGTGGGTTTGTTGATGTTATTGATATCATGCTTGTTCGTATCGGAGTGGTATTCTCCGCGATTCGTTGAAGCAGTTCGAGTGACATTATTGTTAACGCTGTCTTCAATTTCCAATTTCAACATCGTGGAGTTATACAACTGGGTCATCATGGAAAATTCAACATCGGATATGAACGAATTATCTATCGACAGCGAGATCAACTCGGATAATTTCGAGTATGCGTCAAATACCACCCGGTACCGAGCTGTATAATCACTGAGTTTTTTCTGAGAACACGATGATAACTTTTTAGTTATCGCGGTGGCGACTGCCGCAGTTGTTGTTGCCGCGGAGATAGCGATTGAAACTGCAATCGGAGCCATCATGGTCACCGTCGACAAAATAACCCCGGCGCTGGCCATCACACCGGACACCGAGTACACGGTGATGTCGATGATTGCTACGCTGCGTCGGTATTTTTTCATTTTTTTCACGATAACGCTCAGAAAGTGATTTCAAGTTCGCGGAAAATTCTTTCACGGTATCATATCGATATCGATGCGATTGTGATACCTCTGGGATTATTATCGGTTCAATTGATTTCATCGATGTCATTACTATTTTAAACCCGCTAGTGTTTTCAATTATTCGCCATCGTTAAGGGGTCCAGGGCAGGCCAGGTGGGTAGATGGGTTGGGATGTCGTAGGTATGGTAGCTTCAGCCTGAAAAATCATCTACAAGTTCTAAACACCAAGTTATTTTTGATCTAACGGTGGAGCTATCAACCGCGACGACATTAAAGTGTTGATCGTTACTCCTGATAATTAACATCGCGGTGTCACCAGAGTAGGTTTTACCGCCCGCGATCATATTAAATTGATCGACAGAGATCCACGTTAGCCTGTAGATACCTTCGATCCCCGTTGAAATGTAGATATAATCGCCCCCCGCCTCGCCCCTCTTCCAGAGACCGGCGGACAATGTAGTATAAACGTCTCTTATCCAATCCATGGTTCCATGATCGACCGTATACACGACATTTTTAATGCTTATGCGTGGATGCGGAATCTTTATCTTTTCAAAATTGTCTTTTAGTTTAAGAATATCATTGTAAATATCTTTGAGAGTCATCGTAGATGTAGCTGGGACGCCAAAAAACTTATCGACGACGTTGTTAGTGGGTTTTTGTACCTTTTCAAAATCTTCTTTTAGTTTAAGAATATCGTCGGAAATATCGAGATAGGTTTTGTTGATTTCGGAATATTTTATCATCGTTCCATCGCGGCGTTTATAAAATGAAATCAAAAACAGGTCAAATTCCAAACCTTTTTGGAATTTATAATTCCCGTCGAGTTCAGAATATGTCGTCGTGATATTGTAACTTTTAGAATCCTCAAAGAACTTATTAACAATTTCGCTGGTGAGCTTTTGTTCGCCAATAGCTTTTTTAACTTCAGCGAGGGTCGGGCCTGTCAGAGATGTGGTTTCAGACACAGGTGTTCTCCCTAAAAATTGATCAACGATGGTATTAAGTGTTGTTTGTCTCACCATAAACATATTAATATCTTTGAGAGTCATCGTAGATGTAGCTGGGACACCAAAGAAACTACTAGCGACGTAGGTATTTTGAGTATACTTGCCAATAAACTCGCTAATTTCAGCGAGAGTCATGCCTGCCACAAGCGGGGTTCCAAAAAACTTAACAACGACGTCGTTAGTGGGTTTTTGTACCTTTTCAAGATTTACTATTATTTTAGAAATATCCGTGTAAATATCGAGATAATTTGCCTTGATTTCATTTTCATTCATCATCCTCCCCGCCTCCTTGTTAAAAAAGAATAAAGATAGAAAGTTTTTAATTCAGCGAGAGTCATGCCAACCACAAGCGGGGTTCCAAAGAATTTATGTACGACATTTTTGCGAAAACTATTATAACCTCGTATATAATCATCCAGCTCACGGCCGTGGGCGGCAATCGCGTCGGTGATCGTAGACACAAGTGCGCCTGGTTTAAGTCGTCCACCGCTGGAATACAGCGCAATAGAGTTTTCAGCGGCATCGCTCTGCCGTATTAAAATGTCATCCGCGGATATATTACTGCTTTTCAATTTACCCTGGCGATCTTGAAATACAACTATTTCGTTCGGGTCAACATTTGCTAAATTTAACGACTCAGCGATTTCATCTTCAATTATTGTTTTTACATCATCGATAGAACCCGCAGATGTTTCCGCGGTGGGTTTTAACATTGACAGAGATCGTCCCCAAATATCAATCATTATTGTTAGCGCAACTTGTATTTTCAATTTATTGATTCTTTAAAATTACCTTGTAATTTCCCACTCGTGTATTTATTTACAACCAGATGAGGTGGTTTTTGTGACGATGAAATCTCCGCGAGGACATTTAATACTTCACGGCCGCATATCGGTGGATCATTTAATTGTTGTGTTGGCAGCGTGGAATAAAAAATCGGAAACTCTTTGAGTTTCATCGAAGAATTTATATACCGCATAAACTCGCTTGGCGGAGCTAACCCATATGAATCAAAATAGACAATCCCACGTGGATCAATCGCGTATGCAACCCAGTGAGTTCCCGATCCGCTGCTGTTATCAAGATTGATGATACCGGTTTCAACGCGTTTAGGTTGTTTCGGTAATTGATCTCTCATAAAAACTCCTCTGAAGTTTTTTATCGCTAGTGTTTTATCAGCATCAATTAAATCAAAATTGGACATAGGGAGAATTGGGCTTTCAACTAAAAAACCGTTCCTGGTATTCTTAGACCCTTTCCGCTGTACCATGAATATGGAGTCCCTGGTAGTCTTAGACCCTTTCCCTTTTTTATATCCTTTCCCAGTTGCCTTTTTCAACGCCATCCCTGCCGCGGTCCCAACGGCTCCCAACGCAGCCGCTTTCGCCACCGCTGGGGCAGCAGCTGCAATCAATGCTGGTATTGCGGCTAACAATGGAAATATACCACCTGATTTTATCATGTTGGCGACTGCAGCCTTTGAAAATACAATTTGAACCCCTCTCTTATTCTTTAGCGCATCATTGAAATGTTTTACTTGACGATCCGTCAATGATATTTTATGTGTACCGCCGGACATCTGCGCTGGTTTCAACGTTATTGTGGTTCCACATTCTTTAGCGGATTTTGATCGCAATTTCTTGACCTGACCATCAGTCAGCTTGACACTAACAACACTATATGTCATTTTATTGTAAAACACATTTATACTTTCAATTGACCTAATTGGAAACTCTTCAAGTTTCATTTACATATTTTCCACTGGTGCATCAACAATTCTCATTCGTCCACCAACACCTTCAAGTAGCATTGATTTGTCGCTGAGAATGACAGCAACCGCTCTATAATTAGCAATAGTGCCACGAATGACATTGGCTCTCAAGTGTATATCAACGACGGATTGCCTTGTTAAATCAAGATGTTCCAGCGAAAAGTAGTAGATCGGATAAAAGTTCTTGAAATCATATTGCGATATTTGCAAACCAGTATCAACATTTTAATCACGGCCCATATATGACAGCATGCGATGGTACACGCTCAATATGGTTTTGACCGAAATTAAGTTGTATGTCTTCGGATGGTTCCTGCTGGCCATTGATTATCAACGAGACCTCAGTAACTCCTAATTGATTAAATATCATATGACTGTGTAATTGTGATTCCACTCTTGTCATATCCTGTAACGTGATAAATATATGACGTGGAGCTGAAACGCCTTGTTGTGATGCCAAGTTCCATGTAAATGTACCATTGATATTTGATTGCTTAACATCTGTTGTTGTTGTTAGCCAACTTAGCAATGATTTGCCACCCGCATCCATAAATGATAATAGTCGCTGTTCTGTGGTAATTGATGGGGTCATTACTGGCATCCACAAGACCAATTTTGTTAAAATGACTTTACTAGCGTCAGCATCTGGATTTGCAGGATCCGCTGGAATTCTCCAGATTGCATCATTGTCACTACCCTTACGCACGAGTACTACTGTATGCTTCGCTCCATAAATAACTTTTCGTACATTTCTGCAGAATCCAAATATATGATGCAACGGAATCGCACATGAAAACGATCTACGCTGTCCTGCCAACATTGCTATTCGTGTTGCAGCTCCTAGATTGTACTGGGGATCAGTATTTATAATCATATCCTCGATAGCAGCAGGGGCGGGAGGACCAGCACGATCATTTGGTCGTCGTACAATAAATTGAGTGTGCCCAGCAGTGTTTTTATTATCTTTTGCAAACATCATAGACGGACCTGCTGATCTTGTATAATCGTCAGAATATCTTGCTAACCCAATCGCCCGCCACATATTGTATTCTTTTAGGTCATGTACTTAGAGGTATACCATGGACAACATGTCTTGCATACATAGATGACATTATTATTTTTTCCAATTCATTTGCAGAACACTTAGCACATCTTGAACTTATTTTTGATCGATTACGTCAAGCAAACTTGACACTCAACCCATCAAAATGTGTATTCGCAGCATCTGAAGTTATTTATCTTGGTCATAAATTCTCAACAAAAGGAATCAAAGTAGATGAGTCCAAAATTGATACAGTTACACAGTTTCCAGTTCCAAAAACACAGAAAGATGTTAGGAGTTTTCTAGGGTTGTGCAATTATTACAGAAAATTTGTCCAAGGATATTCTACAATAGCAGCACCTTTAAATAAATTACTGACAAAAGACAGTTCATTTCTTTGGACAGACAAGTGTCAAAAAGCATTTGAAACTCTTAAGACAGCCTTGACCACAGCTCCTATCTTGGCTTATCCTGATTTTAAAAAACCATTTAGACTCACATGTGATGCCAGTGGTACAGCTCTAGGTTATATTTTGTCTCAGATAGGGACAGACGACAAAGAGCATGTCATTGCTTATGGTGGACGAGCATTAACAAATGCTGAAAGACAATGGTCAGTAACTGAACAGGAGTGTTTAGCGGTATTAGAAGGTATCCGAACATATCATGTTTACCTATCACATCAGAAATTTACTGTCATTACAGATCACAAGGCATTAGTTTGGCTAAAGACAGTTAAACACACTTCGAATAGACTAATTCGTTGGTCACTTCGCTTACAAGAATACGATTTTGATATCGTATACACTCCAGGCCATAAAGACACAAATGCAGACGCACTCTCACGTCGAAACTACGACCAAACAGCTAAGACTGACAGCCAATTAGAGAAATCTCCAGCATACACTAACACTCAGGCTCAGTTAGAACCACCAGTACAAGAAGAAATTACAGAAATTACATTCCTTTACGATACTGAAGATGCTACTAACCTATTTCCAGTACATACTAATGATAACATACCTAGCGGTAGTTCTGAAGAATTACCGGATATCGCCCAATATCAGCGCGAGTGCCCTGATTTTAAGGACATGTATGTTTACTTAGAACAAGGAATATTACCAGAAAACACTCGTCGCGCAACAGCTATTCCATATGAAGCAAATCAATATGAACTAATCAATGGTGTCTTACATCATTTTTTCCAGCCTCGTACAAAACACAAAACTTCTCCAGATCAACTCATAAAACAAGTTGCTTTACCCACAAATTTGAGACTTGATGTCCTTCTATCTTATCACGATTCAAAAGCAGGAGGTTGTCATTTTGGTGTTCAAAGAACATATCAAGCTATCAAACTGAAATATTATTGGCCTAAAATGTATCAAAATGTGTATGATTACATTACATCATGCTCTAAGTGTCAACTCATTAAACGGGACACAAATGCACGAAAAGCTCCACTGCACCCATTGCCCCCAGAAGACGTATTCTCTAGGTGGCATATGGACATTTTGTGCATGCCAAAAAGTAAGGAAGGTTATCAATACATCTTATTGGTGACAGATAGTTTGTCAC
Source organism: Unio pictorum (assembly GCA_030141615.1). NCBI lineage: Eukaryota > Metazoa > Mollusca > Bivalvia > Unionida > Unionidae > Unio > Unio pictorum. The sequence goes on along the minus strand of JARLTB010000074.1, from coordinate 1,042,263 downwards.
ATTGGTGTGAAGCCTTTCCCTTACGTTCTCAAACAGCAACAGAAATCGCCAGTGTTTTGTACAATGAGATATTTACACGTTATGGTGCACCGCGAACACTTGTCAGTGATCGTGGACGAAACTTCATGTCTCAAATTGTACTCGCACTTTGTGAACTATTTCAAGTAACACGTCACCATACTAGTTCATACCACCCTCAAACTAACTCTGCATGTGAGAAAAAAAATAGTACCATCAGTCCGGCACTAAGGGCTTACTGTAGTAAACACCAAGATGATTGGCCGTCCATATTATCCAGCGTAATGATGGCATTCCGAATGAGTCCAGCAGTTAATTCTACTGGATACTCACCTTATTACATAGCCTTTGGGAAAGAAATGACTTTACCCTTAGATGTGTCTCTTACGCCTAAAGAAACTGTACAAACACAAACACAACAGTACATAGATCAGTTGATTCAAAGATTGAAAATAGTTCAAGAAATAGCTAAAGCAAATACACGTGAAGCACAAAGCACAAGCAAACAGAGGTTTGACCAGAAAACAAAAGAACCATCCTTTCGCGTTGGAGATTATGTACATTTACAAATCTCACATATACCTGTAGGGTTATCAAAAAAGCTTTATCATCGTTGGGAAGGCCCATATTACATCACTCAAGTAGGTCCGAATAGCACCTACAGATTACGCCGTTGTTCAGACAATAAAGAAATGAAATCACTTGTACACGCAAACAGACTTAAGCACTATAAAGATCCTAGGGATTATAGACCTCCGACACCGGACACAGCCAGTACACTACCACAGTCGACTCAAACATCACATGATCGAGCAAACAATGCTCACACACCAACCAACAATGGTACCGATTGGTACTTAGTTGATAAGCTGTTTAAATCCAAATGGATTTCTGGGAAAAAGCATTATTTGGTTAAGTGGTCAGATGGATCCACGCCATCATGGCAGCCAACGGAGAATGTTTCTCAGGCATTAAAAGAAGCATTTCACAGAACACGCACACAATCAAACACACGTCGCAAACGACGAAGTCGAATATTTCGCAATTGAATTCAATACGAAATTCTAAAAAAAAAAAAAAAAAAAAAAAAAAAAAAAAAAAAAAAAAAAAAAAAAAAAAAGAACAAATCCCTTCGTATATGGAAGAGAAAATTATAGTCTTATCGTCCATTCCATTCTTTCTTCTCATACCTTCTATTTCCCTTTCCTTCTCTTGCGCGCAAATCTCTCAATTTCTTATCTTTCTCTTTAAGGTATGGGTGGAATATGGACTTGGTTCATAGGATTGTGTTCTTTTTAACTCTGAATGCAGAGTACATGGTATCAGAACAAGCAACATCAACAACAACAACAAAAAAAAAAAACAATTTAAAACATGGGTTATCTCCAGAATCTCCCACTCTTGTATAGTTCAGCCTATAAGTGGATTCACAGTTTAAATCAGGTTTACACGGACTTGTTTAATTGAACGTATCGAATATTGTCACAGGGATGTCAAATGTAGCTACATAATGATATTATTTCACAGTTATAATACGTCTTAAAACGAATACGCGGTATAATACAGCAATCTCATTAATGCATGGGTTTGACAATGTTTAGAGGTTGTTTTTTTTTTCTCACAATTTCATACCATTGTATGAAAGTATGTACCTAATGTTACTGTGTCTTGGCGCATTCGCCATAAATGATAAAATAGTCAAAATGTCCGCGCGATTACTCGACACAGAGATCACGTAATGCATAGCTATCACGACATGAGCAGCTATTGGTCTATATACGGCCAGCTTCTGAGAAAAATTCATTTGAAAAAGATAATGGCAATATCTTCTCTTTCACGCGTCAAAGATTACGTTGATAAAACACGTACATTTCAAAGCTGCACTAGACCATAGGTACCAAACGATTAAATAATTTTCACTTACTGTTCTTAGGTAACTTCAAAGGCGTTACATATTTCACACACGCACAGGTCAAAGTTTGATTGTAAGTGAACATACATCATGGTTATTAAGGCTAGTACAACATTAAATTGTCAGTTCCAAACTCTCGATATAATAAGTATTCACCTTTAAATATGTTCTGCTAATGTTATACGAATAACATATAAAAAAAGAAGAAAAAAAATACAGAAAAAGGACACAAAGGAAGAGTACACTAAAACAGAAAAATACAAATAAAGATAACAAGAATTGTATGCTATTATTTTGTTTTATAATCGTCTGATAAGCCTAGTTTAGAGGAAGGTTTTGTAGAATTATGTGTTTAATAAATATATATATCTTATCAAAGTATTCAATGCTGTGAAGTTTTATTCCCATTGTATTTTTGGGGGAATTTTATCACGAATTTTGCATTATATTTTATTGTATTTTTTGGAATTTGACTGAGTATTGTGCAAAACACTTCCCATTGTGTTTGGGAATTTTATCAAATATTTTGCATTACATTGTACTTTTTGAACATGACTGAGATTTGTGCAATACATTTCCCATTGTGTTTGGGAATCTTATCAAATATTTTGCATTGTATTGTACCTTTTTAATTTGATTAAGTATTTTGCAATGTACCTTCTCATTGTATTTTTTGTATTTTACTTGGAATTTTGCAATGTATTTGCAGTGTCTACATTGTATTTTTAAACTTTGCGAAAATGTCTCGCAATGGTTTTTTTTTATCATTGTATTTTTGATTTTTCACCTTACATATTGTTTTGATGAATAAAATTGATCTTTTCTTTTAGAGCCTCGAGGACTCTGCTCAAATTAACTAGAGGGTATTGTTAGGATTAAAGTTTTAGTAAAATTAATAAAGATTGATATTTTGTTTGAATTGTATTAAAGTAATGTTTTATTTATTTATATGTAAGTAGTTTCTAAAATATATTAAAGGTAATTTCACTTGTTTTTGAAGTATAACTAAACAGAATAGAAAAGGTTGCTGAACAAGTAGAATAAAAGGCAGTGTGTATAAGTATACTCCCTAACATCAGTAAAAATAACTAATGTACAGTGTTTTGTAAGATTGTATACCATAATACATGGATTTTTGCCTGCTCAGCTATAAGTTCTAGGTTTCATTGGTAAAAATATGTCTCTGACCTAGTGATTGGCAAAGGTTCAATTCGGTTAATGAAGCTGAAGTAAGATTTCTCTAGACGATACAGAAACAAGATGGCTTCCAACTAACGGCTAACCATATTTGGGTGACGACGCGAAACGAATATAAATAAACTATAGAGTAGGTCTTATGACGTAAGATAAGTTGGTTTCTGCCGGTCGAAACTGGTTTATGCCTGAAAGTAAGTCAGCATCTTTTCTGACTGATGCATGGAGAGTATGACCTTCTCTGACCCTAACGCTATAAATACAGATGCGCGATCAGGTCAGATTAGTTCTCCATGTCTGCAGAGAATGAATGTTTGACTCTTAATTTCAGGTAAGGACACTGTATATGTTTTATACCTATTTTAAGAAATAAGTATTTTTAATGCTTGAGATTCTAAATCAATATTCTACTTTAAGATAAGTGAAATGTATTCTTTAAATTAATTGTTGCATTAATTACAGTTATTATATTTCATACTTCGGCTACCTTGAAATTGATTGAAAATTAACTATTGTATAATATTCTAAGGTGCAGAAGTTATATGAATAAAATGAAGTTGGAAAGCTTAATAGGAAAATATAATATGTATTTCATGAACTTTTATTATAAAGCTTTTAGATGTGTTTCTAGAATGTAGTAATATATATGTGTGTTGATTATTTAAATAAAGTTCTCCATGTCAGCAGAGAATGAATGTTTGACTCTTAATTTCAGATGTAGCTGTCTTATCATCGCGGCGCTCTCTTTAAGAGAGCATGACTTCTTTCTTCTTTCTCGCTCTCTTACCATGGATATAGACGTTCCCCAACTTACGAGTAATTCCTTCTCATAGCAAGAAATGAGAAGAAGGTTATGTAAAGCTAATAACAACATACATAACAGAAACCTTTTTTACATAACAATATGAATGACACCTTCAGGAATGATAGTATTGTTCAGCCCATTATGCAATATTAATATATGAATGCTTATACGTTAGTTACCAACTTTATTTAATAATATTAGGACTTTGTAAGGTCGAAGACAATTAACAGTGACGGCCTCTTTACGAGAGCCTATGAAACTTTTCAATCTCACTATTAAATTTTCTTATGTTATAATATTGTCAAGGAGTATTAGTCGATATAATGCCTTAATTGTATGACTGATTAAATTAATTTATAGCCAAATTGTGGTACTGTGACATAGAATGTATGCGTATAAGTTTGAAACTTTATATAGAATATGTATATGTGCCTGTGACAATGACCTCTCACCATCGTTTCTTGTCACTGGCACGAATGAAGAGCTAACTTTTTTTCCTATTCCTGTCAGCTCAGCTCAGCTCAGCTCAGCTCAGAGAGAGAGAGAGAGAGAGAGAGAGGGAGAGAGAGAGAGAGAGAGAGAGAGAGAGGATCCAAACGTTCATACAGGTATAATCATGTCTGATACAACGTCTCTGTACACAAAATGACAGAGTATTATCAAAGTGTTGTTTTTATAACCTCTGTATATTCTTACTATATAAAATAACAAGTCATGTAAAGGGGTCAGCTATTGACTATAAATGGAACACGTAAGTATTGACTCACTAAAGCAATGACAACAATAATTATAGCACAGGCTCCGATCAGTACGGCATGGTCCAATACATAGTGAACTATTTCGTCATAGCATCCCTAAGCAAATAAATAAACGAAGAATAATAAGTATTGCACATGCCAATCGCCCGACAAATATATGTCATTATTTAAAGAAAATAAAAAATACATTGCATGAACCGATTATAAATAAGAAATTAAGATATATATTGCAAGAAACTGATTGCTACGTAGAAGATTAATAGTAGTTATGTTGGGGTTTGGACTGAGTCAAAGAATTCCCACTCAAGGGTCTATGTCTCGTGCGGACACAAAACATGTAACACCGCGACTGTTTTTTTACTTGTCTCGGTACAAATGCCGGCATAGATCATTTTATCACCATTTATTTTGATTCTGAATTTAGAAAATCCTGCACTTTTGCAAGTTATTTGACTGACTCAAAACACAGTATTGTTTAGGTGCTGTTATCGCTTTTCAATTTATGTAATCGTCATTAGCTTTTATGCTCAAAATGAAAATATGAATAAGTATCAGAGGATAATAGCTTCCTGTGCGTGTTTTAGAAATAAAGAAACAAAACAAGAATAAAAACTTAAAATTGTTCGTGTTATTATTGGTTAAAAACAGTACTGCTTATTTATATATGTCAATGACACGAAGGGACGACCTATCGACCATAAGTGAACAAGTCATCTGTAAGAAAAAAAAGAAACATAAAACTATTTGATATTATTACTGTATTATCACATTTATTTGATGAGTTTCGTTTGGAAGAAAAACAACATTACATAATTAATACTTTTTAATCGGAGAACTTCTAACTTTCATCAGGTTTAATTTGGAAATACTTATATGTTATGCATCGGGACAAAATATTATTGGATACAGTCTGTCATACATTTAGTTCTAAATGTGTAATGACGGAAGAGATTGTTAATTCTTGATATTTTTGGAAATTAATATTTTCTTTAGTGGAAATATGGCAATTGTTGCTATTACTAGAGAAAGGATACACTAGATGGAAATCTTACAGAATTGTGAGTGAAGTGATGGATGAATTAACCACTATCATTAATAAGTGCGGGAATATTGAATTGTTTACAACGTTTAATTCAACTGGGCTATTTATGAATGTTTGACACAGTTTGAAGAAAGCAGGTCTACAGGTTTGTATTCAGTGATGTGTATATTACGTGAGAGTAAATAGTTTCAAGTTTAATACCAAATAGCTCGACATTGTGTGCGTGTGTTTGTTTCTCTCAAAATGTTTATAATGTGTGTATAATTGGGTCCTCTCTCTTATTCATTTAAAAAGAATATTTTGCATGTCTCGTGAGGTTAATTGTTTATTTTGATTTTTATTTATATTAAAACTTTAAAAAAGAGACAAAGATGAATTCTGTATTAACATGTGAATGGATATTGTCAAATACCCCAGAAAAACAATCAGCTTCTTTTTAAAAAACTGATGCTTCTTTCAACGCTTACCCTGGTGTACAGGTGAGGATTGAATTGCATCTCACTATCAAATGGGGGCATTTTTGATGGGGGTCCGTTCAAATACTCAATTCCGGTACAGATGTTAATACTTCCGTCCGGCTTACAGCAACTCTGCGGAACGTAGGGTTTACCTGCAATGATAAAATACACTGTTCAGAGCATTGAATTCCACATATGTTGTCGTAGGAGTTTGATGTGAAAAAAGGAAACACTCTCCCACGACTAATGTATGTGTACCAAAGAGAGAAAATTAGTGACTACATGAAATAATGAAATAAGTGGTAACCATTATTTTGCCTCTAACATATGTTGCACACACCCTGGATAACAATCTCTGTCTTAAAAGAAGGATATGCGCCACGACATTTTCTGGATTTACGTGTTTAAAGCATGTGCTTTCGATTCAGCACTAAATAATCAGTTGCTTATTTCAGTAATGAGTGTTCCAAATTCAGCACTTATAAAGGACTGAACTTACATATATAAAACAATATCTCTACATTTTGTAAGTTACAAACCAGAATAATCTCTCGTAAGCTTCTTTTTCCTAAAATCTAACTTTCATCAATAACAAATCCTGGCCAGTCAAACCCATATATTCTTTATTTTAACTTTGCCCATTTCCAGACTGGTTCCCAATTGTCTATACGATTATATGTTGAGTCGCAAGAGACGTGCACTAGATCTTGTAACCAAGGTATAATTTAGAACTCAGCCTACAAGCACTCGTTTAAAAAAACCACCCAGGTTGTAATAACCAAAATAACTGAGACGAAATCTGGAGAAACATAACATCCTCAGATGCACACAAGAAGAATGTGTCAAATATGGCAAATTTGCAAATATGGTGCACATGTAAATGAAGATGCAGGTGGAATTAGAATCACAATAAGAACGTGCGAATTGCTAAAATTCGAACCAAGAACGTTACAACACGTAGACGAAAGGTTTACTATCTGAGATATGTTCCCAGATGTGCCACACAATGCTCGGTTTTAGTTCATTATGGACAAGATAATGTCGCTATGCCATAATCATATTAAATCAAGTGAGATATAATAGCTACTTTCACTAGTGGGTGGAGCATTTTCTCAAATATCAAGATCAGTAAGACTGGATTAAACAGTGAGTCCGTATACACAGTGTTAAAGATATGATAAAGGTAAAGCTAAAGGCAGACTAAAGTTTACATCTTTAATGAACATTGATCTGGGATGTTCCACTGAATATGCTAATTGGATGAAAGTTTACCTGACTCGTGTTTCTTGTACCATTTGGAATGTCGGTACAAAGCCCAGGAAGTTGTTGAATTCATATCCCCAGTCACCCCACAGCAATGAAGCTAAAACGAATGAAAGATAAATTTGTATATGTCCAACCTTTTACGATATTATTTTACATAAACATAAGTTAGTTCTGTGATTAGAAAAGAGTTGGGACATACTAACATTCTTAAGGTAGCGTAACATTTCGGAAATACAGACAAAATAATGAAATCACAAAGAACGAAAATCTACAAAAAATATGTTTTCTAAAGAATACATATTGGAAGGAAACACATGGCGACTCAAGCTGATGAATGTAAAAAATATTTGTAACAACTGGATTGTCCTGTTGTCGTTTGAACTATGCATAACACGAAACAGCAATTGTCAACTAAGCATGTAAATTTCCTTAACTCAATATCAATGTATTGATTGCAGACATGGGAAATTGAAATCGATACATTAACATAGCGTTAAAGAACTTTACAGACTTTGTTGATATAGATGGAAAATTACTGATTAAAATTGTATGTTGCTGATATGCCAAAAACACTGGATTCACACAATTATAATGACTGCAAAATACCACCGCCTTTTCACATACCTCTCTTTGCATAAGATCCCACATGTTGGTAACGACTTTGTGATCTTGCGTATCTGCCTCTCCATACTGTTGTAACAAGATATCTTCCATTGAGTTAATCACTGTGTTAGACATCTGAAATGACCATTGAGCTAATCAATGTGTTAGACATCTGAAATGACCATTAAGTTAATCACAGTTAGACATCTAACATGATCATTGATTTCATCACTATGTGAGACATCAGAAATGGCCATTAAGTTAATCACTTTGTTAGACATTCGAAATTACCACTAAGTTAATCACTGTGCTAGACATCTGGCATGACCATTGAATTATTCACCGTGTTTAACATCTGAAATGACAATGAAGTTAATCGTTGTTAAGCACCTGAGATGACCATGAAATTAATCACTGTGTTAGACATCAGAAATTATCATTATCTTATTAACTGTATTGTGCATCTAAAATGACCATTGTAAACAAAATGAAATGACCCTAAAGTTAATCATGTTGTTCGAGATCTGACATATGGCGGCAACATCTTAAACACAGGACAATCTCGAACAATATTTAAATGGCTAAAGAGTCCACCTCTATGAGTAAAGATTTCTGGGCACTGTTGAATGCTTGATAGTAGTTCAGCTTGAAGAAAGGATGTTGTACCGTATACACAAAAACACACATTCATATTCGAAATCGGGTCCGCGGGTAAATGTACCCATCGCTTGCTGGTAAGCACCGATCTCAATACCATGTCGACCATGTACACATCACAAAAGATGTTTCAAAGCATGTGATATAGGCATCCAGACGTTGTAGGCATTACCGCATGTCGACTTATATTTTATATATATATATATATTGTTACGGCTATTGGATTTAATTTGTTTATTTTTTAATTGTTAAATCCAAATTTGTCATTTAGGGTTTAAGATTCATTAATTGAGAGATTTTTTTTCTAGAAAGTTCAGACTGACCTACACTCTAATTGTAAACAAGTTTTTGACCTTGGCTTGTTTGACCTAATTCCTGACCTTGCTTTAGACATTGTCAACAAGCTTCGAAAAATATTGGTTAATTTCAAGGACAACTTTTTATTTTTAGTAATTCGTGGCTTATTTTCTTCTGGATCATTTTATTATTACGTGATTTAGTGAAGCTAACTCGTCTTTCTTTGACTTTCTAGAAAATCACGTGATCACTTGTTTACATTAGAAAAGGGTATTTTAATTAGTGTACTGGAAGAGAAGTTCAGTAGAATCTCTGGGCTGTAAAGTTAATAGTTGTGTTTGAGTTATAATTATCTTGTTCTGGACTTTGTGTCAATTCATTAAGAAAGAAGAATTTTTCTATTTATTTGGAAAAAGGACATGTGTTTCATAATTTCATCTGGATGATATTAAAACAAGAACTGCATCACGTGACATTGTCAGCCATTTTGGATTACATCGTCAAGATTCGAACCTGGAATTATTAGAACATTTATTTATCAGGACTTGCAATTCCATTAGTGGATTATTTTGTGAATTCTATATTTTTTGGATTTGATTCTCTAAAACCGTAAGTTTATTTATTTTATGAAAATAATTGTACTTAATAAAAATCATTGTTCAAGTTATACAAGCTTGTTAGTTTTCACTCTTTCTGTGTTGCTGCTTATTCGAGCCTAAGCACGTAACATAGAATTGGTGGCTATCGTCTCGGGATTGAGATTGAGATTGAGATTTAATTAAATTTGAATTTAGATTTGAATTTTCCCTAGTTTTTGAAAATTTTAAATCATTAGTGAGACTAACACGCTTGTATCAAAATGACATCTAATGTAGAAATATTTCTTTCTAATCCTACCCAGGAGCAATTAGATCTTTCAAAAAAGATGAGTTGGTTCAACTTGCCAAAAAATACGATCTTTCCGAAGTGAAGGCTTCTTTAACGAAACAAGATATCAAACAAATTTTGGTCCAGTATTTCGTAGAACAGGATCTTTTGGAACAAAGTGCTTTGATTCCAGTCAGTAAGTCTACATCAGACTCTGACGTTAAACTAAAGGAATTAGAATTAAAATTCCAGATGGAATTAGAGTTGAAGAGGCTGGAATTTCAGGAGAAGGAGAAAGAGAGACAACTACAATTTGAAAAAGAGGAGAGAGAGAGAGAGAGAGAGAGAGAGAGAGAGAGAGAGAGAGAGAGAGAGAGAAAGAAAGAGAATTTCAAATTAAAATGAAAGAATTAGAGCTGGCAAGTGAAACACTCCATCATACTTCAAATCAAAATTTTGATATAACAAGGAATATTAGATTAGTGCCCCCTTTCAGAGAAGAATAGGTAGACAAATACTTCATTCGTTTTGAGAAAGTTGCTGAAAATTTAAAGTGGCCAAGAGAATATTGGACCATGTTATTACAATGTGTACTTACTGGTAGGGCTAGCGAGATTTACACTTCACTGTCTGTTCATCAAAGTATTGACTATGATGTAGTTAAAGAATGCATTTTAAGAGGTTATGAGTTAGTTCTTGAAGCTTATCGACACAAATACAGAAATTACAGAAAAGAAGCTGGACAAACTCATGTCGAATTTGCTAGACAAAAAGAGCAGTTGTTTTATAGATGGTGTTTAGCCAAGAAAGTCGAGCAAGATTATCAAAATCTCAAGCAAATTATATTAATTGAAGAGTTCAAAAACTGTGTCCATAATGATGTTAAAACTTATCTCGATGATCATCAGATTGAAACCTTGGAAAATGCTGCTCGAGCTGCTGACGAATATTCTTTGACACATAAAGTTCCTTTTGTTAACAAGACTTCTACTCAACAATTTTCTGGCAGAAAAGTATTTCCACCTAATTCAAGCCCTTCTGAAACTCAAACTAACACAACTTTCAAAAATCAAACTTCAGAGAAGTTTGATTCTAAATCCTTGTCTCTTCCGACGTGTAACTTTTGCAAGAAAAAAGGACACGTTGTTTCGGTCTGATTTTATTATGGAGAATTATGAACCATTCATATCGAAGGGTTCTATATCACTCTTGGGTGATTCGGCCAATCCCATCCCTATTAAAATTTTAAGGGACACAGGAGCTTCTCAGAGTCTTTTATTATCAGGTACTTTGCCTTTTTCTGAGAAGTCTTCTTCTAATGAAAGTGTTCTTGTTCAGGGAGTAGAGTGCGGCTTTGTTAATGTTCCTCTCCATTGTGTAAATTTGTCATCAGACTTTTCGGTTGATATAGTCGCGTGTTACCCAGGGAGTTTTCTCGGGTACGGAGAATGCGCTGAATACTTCAAGCGATTTGGACATCCCACACATGAGATGGCCCGCGTTGCGATTAATGGACCACTACCTGATTTTGATTTAACCGGATTCGCTCGTGTGGTATCATTTGAATTGGCTAAAGGACTTCATCAGTGCTGTTACGTTTGGATTGGTAGACATATGTCTGTGAAACACTGGATGCCAATAGTGTTACTACGATATATGATTGATTGTAGCATGCTGATATCGCTGATTGTCGGTGAAGCGATTATATCATATCGAGCACAGACTGAAGTCTGGTTACCACAACCTGATCTAGATAGTAGAATCAGCGAACAACGAAGAATATATCATGAATTGGTCCAAACTGTTATTTGAAATCAGAAACAAAGACGCAAAGGATCTCGGTAGAAGAATAATTGGTAAGTTCACTCAAGGTGGTAAATACGACAATGCAAGAAATTCTTCACGGTTGATTATGGATAGCGTTGAATAAGATTTTAGAAACGCGGATGTAACATCTAAGGATATATATATATATATATATATATATATATATATATATATATATATATATATATATATATATATATATCGATCGTAAAGACGCTTTCTTGTCCGATGGAACCAAATTGGGAACAGTTGTTACTTACAGCGATGGACACAGTCTACAGTATACATATTTGAGGGCATCTATGCTGGCTTATGCTTCTATCAATTTATTTTCGATGATAAATAGATTTCCTGACACCGCAGTTAGAGTCGCCACCGATTCATTTTACATAGACATGAAACACAGCAACGCAGTAGCTGAATTCACTAATTGTGACGAGAGTTGGGGATCATGGAGAAAATAAGCGGGAAATACCATGTGATTATTCAAAATCAGCAGATGTTACGATTAAAGATAAATACTTCAAAAGCAATCAGTGTTCAGAACTATCTAATACACTGCAGATATCCGATCCAATATGTAGATATAAAACAGTTTATTTAAACGGTTGTGGCGGGTCAGGAAAGACTACTCGCGTGATTGAATTATTTCGTGGCAAATCAAACATCGTTGTGTTAACACCAACCCACAGACTTGCCAGAGAGATGAAACAACGAGGGGTTAATGCTTGCACTTATCATAGCTTCTTTCGATTGAAAGGTGATGAATGGACTCCTGATCGAATGGGTGAAAAATTTATTCCTGAAGTTATAATTTGGGATGAGATATGCACGGTGTCGTTAGATGTATTACAAAAGTTTCTCGAGTGGTTATTGCAAGCGAACACAAAGGTCGTCATGTGCGGTGATCACGGCCAACCAGCACCATTTGTCGGTTTATCCCCGCATGATTGGCTAAAGAATTTTGTAGACTACTATGAAGAAATCAATACCGATCATAGAGCGCTTGATGAACAATTACGCGAGTTAAAAAAACTAATCAGATTACAACCTGATAGAATTCAATGTGAGATAGCGCGTGAAATAATTTCAGAAACTCCCATGAATGATTTCTTGGAAGCGTGGAGACCAAACGATTTGATAATCGCCAGTAGAAAAATAGTCAGGGACAGACTTCAGATGAAGTTATTCGAAACGCATAAAGAAAAATTTGCAGCGCTTCCGCTGTGTTATAGACCTTCGCATACACGAAAACAGATTATTGAAGTTGATATTCCAGGACAACGTGAAAAGCAGAATTTAGTGTTAAATGATATTGTGCTGGTTGATATCAACGTCGTCGAAGATGCATTACGCGCTGATAAATCCCCGTGGACACTAGGTTACGCAGCGATGATACATTCTTCACAGGGATTAACTATATCCGATACAATTGTTTGGATAGTGAATTATCACATTGAATGGTCGAATTTAGTTTATCTCGCAGTATCCAGAGTACGAAGAATAAATCAGCTTTGAAGAGTTGTCCTGACAGAGTCAGGAGATGATAATGACACTACAATAAGTGATATTGTCAATATTGACTCTGTCAAGGACATAATCAGAAAAAAGCTATCTGGTTATAAACAGCAGGGTAAAAAAAATAACAGAGAATTTGATATTGATGCTGAAATAATAATTAAACTGAAACAACAACAGAATAATCACTGCGCGAGTTGCAATTGTATAATGCATTGGTGTTGATCGAATAAAGATCCTCGACAATTTACCGTAGATAGAAAGAATAGCAGTATTGGTCATACTAGAGATAATGTGAGGCTGACTTGTCTTGAATGTAACAGACGAAGAGGTGCTAGTTAAGACCACGCGGTGGTAATTGAGTTTCCTCGGGTATCACTTGTAGTTATTGTCAAGTAAATCCTCGCTGAGGAGCAGTTGAATCCAGTCTATAGATTGCTGGTCTACCCGTAGATCGTGTTATGCCGGATATTTTATGCGCGGTGACACTCCAAATAGGATCAGTAGCTCTTTTTTTGGCACCTTCGAGCTCTCCTGGTTCGTATAAATACATAACTGTGACATTACCAAGAATTGGTTGTTTTGAAAAATCATTATGAGGTTGTACGGGTATATACTTCTTTTTAATGGCGTTGTTAGGTTTCATAGTAATCTCGTTATTCAGCGCAGTAATCACACCTGGTAATCTCTTGACCCATTCACGAGATCGTTTATGTTGAATAAATTCTTTCGCTTATTGATATCCAAATAACCGCTCGGCAAGCGTCCGATTAAATCGTTCGACAATTGCCTGATCTCGATGTAGTGCAGTATGTCCTCGTCGTAACGCGGTATTATGATTCTTCATCGTTGATAGAACCACACCCTGAAATTCCTTGTCAGGATCAACTTGTAATAGATTTGGCCAGCGCAGAGGACCCCTTCGATAAATCCTTTCAAACGCAGAAGCCACTTCAGTTGATGATTTTGTTTTTAACGGTTCTGCTTGTTTGTATCGACTCGCAACATCAACTACGGTTAGCGCGTATTTGTAACCACCATCATGCGGCAGAAATAATATATCAGCTTGATGAACCTCATTAGGAACGGTCACATCAAAATGCGAGCAGTTAATTTGTTTAGGCGGCGGTAGATAAATTTGCCATATCGCCTGTTTGGATAACCAATTAGCCGCAGTGGTATATTTCACCGCTGCGGCGCTAGCGAGTTTACCAATTGCTGCTTTACCCCTCCAGTGTCCTTTTGGAGAATAGTAAATAGATTCCATGTTGTTATTAATTAGCAGCACCTAGCATCAATTTACCTTTCATTGCCGATTTTACTAACCATGAAGCTGATTTTTCTTTGAAGGATTTATCAGTGATAGAATTCAACGCATGAATTAATTTCACATCTGCGATATGTCTATGTTGCAGATTACAGCTTTTATAAGCAACATCATGACCATTGCACGCCTTATCAATGGCGTTTATTGGATATTCACCCGGTCGAGGTTGGTTTTGTTCATCGAGTCTGATATCGAGTCTGGTTCCGGGTCCACAATAACTATACCCTGGAAGGTATTTCTCTCCTTGATACTTCGCCCATGGTGTCCCTGGAAGTTTAGTTAGCTTGGCTGCAATATCACCTCCTCGTTTTTTTTTTAATCCCTTTGATTTATCAAGGGAAACAAATCTAAATTTCTTTGTACTGCATTGTACTTATTTACCAGAAAGTGCTGATCTGTTATTTTTAGTTGTAATAATCGTCAAGTCATCTGTGCCAGTACGCGTCTTACACTTCACACAATATAGATCCATAATTTATATATAATAACATGAATGTAATTGATTATTCAGCTACCCGACGACGGGAACCTATCAAACATCATGCGATGTTGCCGAATTCAATTAGAATGATTATAATTGGACCATCTGGAAGTGGCAAGACACAACTGCTACTTTATTTGATAACGAGATGGATGAAATGGGACAAGTTGTATTTGATAGCTCCAAGTCTAGGTGATCAGCGATGTTACAATGTATTAAAAGATTTTAACGACAGCGCGGTAGAAAAATCCGGCGAGGGTATTATTGAGTTTATAACCGATATCGATGAAGCACCGAGCATTGATTCCATCGACGGAGATATTAACAATTTAGTCGTATACGACGATATCATGTTAGACAATCAAAAGAATCCCGCTAAGATATTTTCCAGAGGTAGACATAAAAGCACTGATGTGATATATGTCACACAACGGTACACTCAAATTCCAAAAGTAATCAGAGATAACTGCAATATTCTTGCCGTATTCAACGGAGTTGATACACATACTCTTAGAGATATTTGGCAAACTTGGTGCGGCGGTAATATGGATCATAATCGATTTAGAAATTTCTTTAGTCACGCTCAGTCAATCCAACATGGATTTGTGACGATAAATTTAGCTGATCCTCGGACGCGATATCGTGTCGGACTTAATAAAATATTCGGTTAAAATCGTTTACTGAATCTCGTAAAAGAATTGTTAACCATAGCAGCAAAGGGGGTGAATTCCAACGACGTTGGCGTCTTTTTTTTTTTTTTTGCCAAATAGACCCTTACAAGGAAGCCTTAGTTTGACGAATCGACCCCTCTATTAAATATTTACTAGGAAGCCTTAGTTTGTCAAATAGACCTTTCTAGTAAATATTAACGAGAAGGTAGTCTATCTAACGCCTAGAAAGTTGGTCTGTTCACCCCCTCTGCTGCTTGCTATGGGGCTATATTGACACTTAGTTCTAGATTTAGTTAAAAAGGAACTTGCAATATGGCTGGCTTGATATAATGTGGTCTTGAACTTTGTTCATTGTGATGGAACTGTAATGCATTCCGAAGCAAAAATATCATTCGAAACAGAAAACTTAGTAACTGAAGATTGGCATAGTAGTGGAATCATGGATAAGGCTAACCATTTCGTTTCCATGATTAATGCAACGAATCAGTCAACTAAAAGATTGGAAGATAATGAAAGCAATGAAATTATCAATGACAGAAGGAAATCTTACTGTAGGAAATCTTATTGTAATAACTAGAAAGATAAGGAAATCTTATTGTAATAACTAAAAAGAGAAGGTAGTCTTATTGTGAAGAATCTTTCCTTTTGACCATCAGGAAATTATTCGAAATGGCAAATAAGAGCAATACTCGTTTATAAGTCGAGTCACACTCCAAATTGCACATACCCAGATTGGCCGACACATAATACGCCGGCAGATCTGGGTCTTGTTAGGAATAATCAGTAGAACAAACCATATAGATCCTGATCCGCAAGCGCATTATGCTACGGCAGATCCGAACCTTTGTTGATTGCAGTTTATCTTGATTAAATCTTTATATCGGGAAACAAATTATTATTATTATTATTATTATTATTATTATTATTATTATTATTATTATTATTACTACTACTACTACTACTACTACTACTACTACTACTACTACTACTAGTAGTAGTAATAATACAAATAATAATATCAGAATCGGCATTGATTTTACAATCAACTCGGCGTATTGAGTCTTCTTTACAATCATGTGACGACCAGTGCAGTTATTTTCAAGTAGATGAGGTGGCCGAGTGGTTAAGGCGATAGACTGCTAATCCATTGGGTTCTCCCCGCGTGGGTTCGAATCCCATCCTCGTCGATAATGTTGTTTGATTTTCAGAGAGAATTTTAAGACGACAACATATAACAAAGTTCGGTCTATGAGTTTACATATAATTTAATGGCATAACATTGTCATATTTGTTAGTTAAAAACTCTACAAAGGCAAAGCTGTTGCATTTTAATGTCATTTTTCTGTATTCACTACAAAGAATATATTTCCTTGAAACTCCTCAAATTTATTTAATTCCAATCGATATACAAAATAACTTTCTATCAAATGATATACAGCAAAGGAAATCTTATTGTAATAACTAGAGAGAGAAAAGGAAATCTTATTGTAATAACTAGAGAGAGAAGAGAATCTTATTGTAATAACTAGATAGAGAAGGAAATCTTATTGTAATAACTAGAGAGAGAAGGAAATCTTATTGTAATAACTAGAAAGAGTTGTCAATATATGAACTAGGTAAACACGACAACAGTTTTCTCGCGCAATGGCCAACTTGTTGTATAAGCGAAAACAGTAGGGGTGAGAGAAAAAAAAGAATGTAACATTCTCAGAGTCCTATTTAAATGCTTGTTATAACGTTTTTAAACAAGAAGACGAAAGGAATCAACTTTAAAAAAAATAAAGATCAGGAGAAAAGAAAATAATGATTTTAAAAAAGAAAGGTACGGGATGATTTTGCAAATGTCTGATTATTGTCGCGCAGTACAACAAAATTATTGATGAGAAAACAGTGGCATTGCTATCTCTTAAATTCTCCTCATGCACCCCACCTCTACAACTGATTATTCAATTTATCCATTTATCATCATCCATTCACCTTTTGTATTTACATTTTGGTAAGATGTTCATACACTGGAAAATTGTACTTTCGATTGCTTATTGGCTTTAAAATTGTGTGCCCCTCGGCAAAAATCGTTGATACACGACAGAGTAAAAACAAATCACATAGAGCTAAATCAGGGCTGTATGTACTGTTATCCTTCAGGATGTCCATCAAGATGGCCGATGTTTGCACCAGTAAGTTGAGAAGCAGTACATGGATACTTCGGGTGCCGATGCGGGTATTTCAGTAGCATTCCAAAACGTTTGGTAACCATTTGAAGGCAAAATCTATCCATTGTCACTAGCAAATCCAGGAACAGATACCCGTATAATAAAGCACTTATAACTCTCCTGACACTCCAGTCACGTCGAGAGACTTGTGGTTTTCTCCAATTCAAAGTTATTTATGGTATTTCTCCAGAGTCGGGTTTTGAAGAAAAAAAAACGAAAGTAAATTCCATATTTCAGCACCGTTAACATTCTCATTTAATCGTCTCTGATCATTCATTTCGTATTTGGTGAGTAGCTGTTTGGCAATTTGAGCCAACCGCTCCTGTTGCCTAGTGGTTAGAGCGTTCGCCGCGGAAGCGGGAGGTCGTGGGTTCGATCCCCGGCCGAGTCATACCAAAGACTTACAAAAATGGTACTAACAGCTGCCTCGCTTGACGCTCAGCATTAAGAGGTTAGTGTTAGGACTGGTCGGCCTGGTGTCAGGATAATGTTACTGGGTGGGACATCATGCTACATGTCTGCGGCATGATGCCTCAGTGCTAGACATCACTATAAAACTGCCTCACAGCAGACATCGTAGCGATATGGTTGAAAAATTGTTAAAGCTACGTTAAAAATCCTAATCAAACAAACAAACAAACAAACAAACAAGCAATTTGAGCCCGAGTCGGTGTTTGATCAGCCTTCCACAGAAGTGGTACACCCCTCTTGCACACACTTTTATAAGCTTCAAATGGTTCTTCAAGACGTTCAAAACGGCAGTCAAATTAATACCCGTGATAGTAGAACTATACCATCTGTTGTTTATCATGCAGCATAATCGTCTCGCTCACCTATTGCAGACAACGGTTTTCTAAACCATGAGTCGTCTTCCAAGGAAGGATTTGCGACCATCCCTACGAAGATGAAACCACCTCAAAAAAGATATGACAAAAATTTAATTCATAAACTGTATCGATATTGATATCAGTCTGAGAGTACACGAAGACAGGCCAAATTTGACATATACTCTGTATTCAATAGAATAATCCTTACTCTGTCCTAGTAATTTACCTACATGTCCTGACACGCATCAATCTGCATGTGTCAGGCGTGCTCTGAGTACAGCTGAAAACCAGTTTACGGGCTGTTATTTTGCCAATAGATCGACTTTAAAAATATTGACACGTTCGAAGAAAAAAAACGTTGCAGCAAAATATTCAGAACTTGACAAATATTAACTTCTGCAGAGATCCGAATTCAACGTGCGTATGAATATCGTGCAACCATGTAATAATAAAGTTGTAGGTGAATACGAGGAAATAAAGTAGATTAACTGTTGACCTTTCAACTTTATACTATGTCTTGAGATAAATTACCGAAACCGATTGGCACGAGAAAGAAAAATCACGATCTGAGTGTTTGATACTTAGGCAATAGTTGTAAATATGTACGCCGCAAAATTACTACGATATGAATAATCTATTGATACACGTTGTAAAACTTGAACTACTTGACTATTATCAAAGAGCTCTTCTAACTGAAGACGGATAACCGTTTAGTTTACATTACAGTTCAATATAAAAAAGGTCATTTTTAACATTTAAAATGTGGGGATTTTAAGGAGGTATGACACTTATTGGGCAAATAGCGCATTGGATTGGACCATGATGACAACGTGAAAAAGTGCGTCCTTTTTTGCCCTTATTGTGTACCAATTTACCAAAGTTGAATTGTTCAATTCGATAAAACATTTCTATAAAAATTCGTAACTTGGTATACATCAAAACTGTAACGAATTGCCTGTTTTACTTCGCCAGTTTG
Organism: Unio pictorum; assembly: GCA_030141615.1. NCBI lineage: Eukaryota > Metazoa > Mollusca > Bivalvia > Unionida > Unionidae > Unio > Unio pictorum. The sequence goes on along the minus strand of JARLTB010000074.1, from coordinate 1,022,546 downwards.
GTGAACCTTTGCTCTATAACAAGAGAAATAAATTCGTTTATCTAAGTTTGATTGCAAAGATCGCCAGATTTAGACTTTCATATAACTGAATTTTTTTTAATGTATAGAGTGTAAGTATGTGATTTGGATGTTTAACGTAGCTTTAACAATTGCCGCCGTCATAATGCGACGATGACAGCAGTATGGTAGTTTATAGTTTGTCTAGCACAGGGATATCATGCCGCAGACATGTAGCATGATGTCCCACCCAGTCACATTATACTGACATCAGGCCGACCATTCCTTACACTTACCACCTAATACCGTGCGCCAAGCGAGACAGACTTTGATACCATTTTTCTTCTTATTTCATTTGACTCGGCCGGGGATCGAATCCACAATCACTTCAAGGAGGACAACATTTTCCTTTTATAAATATTCTTTTGATAGTAGTATGTTTAAATTGCGTCTCGCTTGTTTTTAATCGGAAATGAGCTTTCATTTTGCCCAAGTTTAAATTGATACTTCAAAATTTGTGTGCTGGTATCAGTGGTGAAAATATTGGAGATAATGTGTTTGCAGAATGTAATTAAATAAATTGTTGGCACAAATGGTACAATATTTTGCAATATTCGCCTATTTTTAAATCTGTTGGTGTATATGCTTATATCCGTCTACCACATGTTACAATCAAGCGGTCTTTAACTAATCAGCTTACAGAGCCACATCCAGCATGTTTTGTAAGACGTAGCTAATTAATTAATGATAATTTAAGATGAATTCACAGTATTATGAATTATGTTAAAAACAAATACTTAAAAGTTATAGCACAATTCCAAAACAAAATAGTGTTCCAAGTGAAATGACTTGTTTAGTATTAATTCCTATATTAGATGTGCTGATGTACCATATCCTTGAATGTAGTGAAGAGCCAAAATTTATGATGATTATGCATCTCCACGACTATACGTCGAATATATCTTGAAAAACCTCCCACGTGTCGCAATACAACTCATTTTACTTATGTCGCTGGAGAACCCACATGCCTTCATCATCAAATTGAGACATTAACTCACATTCTAAACATAACCAATATCTGAGATGGCTCGGCTTATCTAGCATTATGATATGGTCATAAGGAAGAAATACACATTATTTATGTTACCTCACTTTAATGAGGATGAAAACACAACTCCCACGACACTCCCCCGACAAACACATATATCTGGAAATTAAGATATAATTGAAATATGTAAACCAGTGTGCTTTTTTGGTGCGGGTGGGGTTGTGTTAAAGAATAACTTATTGATCTGCTGTAACTGAGTTTCAGTAGTTGCTCTTTAAAGATACCACACATAGAACATGCCTAAAATACCCCAAGAATATCTTAACATATTAACTAATTTTTGGATTGCAGAAATGTGATCTTATTATTATGGAGACTGAAATTATGTCACTTCGTACATTAATGGATTAATACGTGAACAATGAATGATATTGTATGTGTCAGGTCTGACTCTACAGAAGTTGGAACACTCGTCATATGTTAAGCTTATTTCATAAATATGTTCATGTCAACAGTTTGTGTCCTTTTGAAGTTATTATAACGTTATTTTATAGAGCAATATTCCATAAAGCAGTACATGTACACAATTTTCCATTGTATGTTTATATAATTTGAATTACATTTCATTACACATGCATGCAGCTAAATGTGATAAAAATTATATGAAACAATAAGCCAAGTCGCTCTTTGTCAAGACAGTGCGACATCATTTCATAGTTTTTGTGTGTTTAAAGAGGACTTTGAAATATTGAATTGTGACACAACCTCGAGGCTTTAAGTGACACTAGTATTATATAGCATATTATATGCCATTTTCCTGCCATTCTCGCCTCTACGAACAGGGCTGTCCATAGAGCTAAAAAATATTAGCTTTATGCTCGCGCTTGGAGCTTGATACAATTTTATTCACATATATGAAGAATTTGAAAAGTAATAGCGACCTAAATCTTAATCTTGGATACAATGAATATGCACTTTATTTTTCCAAAATGAATTTATAGTAGATTATTTGGTACACAGGTCAGCCGGCTGCCTTCACACATTAACACACACACACACACACACACTTGAGTAATATGTAGCATACTTGTTAGTGTCTGCAAGTCATTACAAGCCACAATTAGAGGAGCGTATGCATTATTCTTTGTGTTGGACGTTGATATTAAAATGATTTTAAATGACTTTCAACACAATCGTGACAACAGCTGCCAAAGACATCACTGGCCTCCATCGCCCAAATACAAAATCCATTGGTCACAAAATAGATTCTGGATGTATGTGATGCTTGTAGAGAACACATCAGACACACAACATGGGCAATAGAGTACCGAGAAATAAACAAGAATGTCAGAAAATAAAACCATGACAAAAGCAACCTAGTTTTGGATTAGACAAAACTGCACAGAAATAGAGAACAATCTGATTAAGAATAACAGCAAAAAGGCATTTCAAATTGTCAAAGACCTTACCAGACATTAGCAACCATGAGTCGGTACCATTCAAGACAAACTGGAAAATGCCTCACTGTAGAAAGTGACATTGCAGAACGATGGACTGATTATTGTAAAGAACTCTACAACCTTCAGTCCATATGAGACCCAGGGGAGCTTGAAGTTCTGAACTCACACAAATGATGACGATTTCAACATTCTCAATGTAACGGTGGAGTCTGCAATATGACCATTGTAAAATGAGATGACAGCTGGAATAGACAACATCCCAGCTGAACTTATCAAGACTGGGAGGGGAGGATCAGTGATAATACTAACAACAATGTACAACAAGATCTGGAAGACAGGTGAATTACCAATACAGTGAACTCAGTCACTGATTATACAACTCTGTAAACTAGGCAATATCCAGCTGTGCCAAAATTCAATATCTAGCTGTGCCAAAATTACAACACTATCAGTTTCATCAACAATGCTAGTATGGTGATGTTAATGATCATCTTAAATAGATTAAAACCACAAGCAGAAGAAATAATCGCTGACGAAAGTGGAAGAAGCACAATAGAAACAGCAATACAATCACATGGTTCTGAGTGGAATATATATATATATATATATATATATATATATATATATATATATATATATATATCATGTGTTGATACATTTCTGAAAGGTCTTTGCCATATTGTGGCATGATGCATGGTGGGTGTGGCGTTTGCAAAGGTTGGGGTGGGGTACTTCCAAAATATTAATTAAAATATTATGTAAGTTCCACCTGGCCCGTGAATAAATTTTAAATTAATGACCAAATAGGTATACGGCTCTGAGCCCCCAGTCAGCACTGCCGACAGTTAAATTATATATATATATATATATATATATATATATATATATATATAACTAAAAGATGAAATTCAAATAAAACAATTTAATAAAGCCTATAGATTTAAATGATACACAATCACTCGTCCTCCAAGTGATAGCTTATTTCATCTTATGATTTTCAGTGTGAGTTCGATTTTCCACCTGGCCTTTGGTTGTACTCATCTATTTATTCTATCCTCCCACTCCTCCTGGATTCCACTTCTCCCGACTTCTCTCCTTCCTTCTTTTTCCTTCCGTTCTTTATCAAGACTATTGGGACTACTTTCCCTGGTCTGTTCTCCGAAGCTTCCTCTCCAGATTTCCCTCTTTCCTTCTCTTTCTTCCGTCTATAACGGAGACACTGGGACCACTCACTAGTCTGTCCCTCGAAGCTTCCTTTGAAAATCACAAGGCGTTAACATAGGGTTTATCACATCTCACCTCACACTAAATCATCAATTAACCATCAGATAAGGCTATTCAGAGGCGTAGCGAGGGGGGGGGGGGGCGGGGGGGGGTACATATGTCCCCGGGCGCCAAGGTACAGGGGCGCCAAAATGAGGCTTGCAACGTTACATTATAATAAGAAAACAAGGGTAATAAATCTGTCACAAGATCGCTGGGGCGCCAATTTTATAGTTTGTCCCCGGGCGCAAAATATCATCGCTACGCCTCTGAGGCTATTACCTTTTAGGACTAGCATGCAAACACATCGAAATTCCCACACACTCTTATAGGGAACAATGGCGTAATAGCACGATATCATACATATATCAATACATCGTATTGCATCAGTATATCTAATATATATATTTAATCTCATTGAACTTACAATATTACAACAACCAGACGAATGTCTGTACCATACACTCCCACAAGCGTACACAAATATTCAAATATTCATATTACCAATTTCTTACAGTGCAACCATTTCAAAGATACCATTGAATTGCATGGATAAGGTGCTATTGTACTATAAAATAACCACATAGCGAATAATAATATTAATTCTTACGACGGCTAGCAAGCAATATGGTTCTTTACAAATATGAACTTATTCTTCAAAATATACAAACATATCAACATCACAAAATAATTATTCCTACTACGGTTTTAGTAATAATACGTATATATACGATCTACAATTAAATGCAGTCGCAGACAGCAAAGATCGAACAAATAGCTCACTGACCTTTTTAGAAGCTACACTTAGAATTCTGTTCCTAAGGTTTTTCCGCCAATTAACGTATGGCCGCGCGGAGTTCCAATTCACGTAAGTTCTCTGTAATGACTATGGCAACTAACGCTCGCCGGCAGGGTTAAAGATAATATACTTTAAAATAAATCAGGGTCCCACCCCTATCTCCATTCTGATTGGGTAGCGCTGGGGCCCTATCCACTCGATTAATTCAATCTGGCGGTCAGTCAGCATATCCAGAAGATAAGGCACGCCCACTCCTTCTATCAGCTTCCTTGATGTACAAAACATCCTTCCAGCCCAAGGTGCTAATTACACTTCTGACGGGCTTGGGTCGGCTTCCTCCCTAGCTACGGCAACTTACGTAAGGGATGGTGTTAGCCTGCGGTCATGTTTAACAATAAACAGTGGCTTGTCCGACTTACTTGATCACACAGGGTTCTAATTTAATTTTGGGTCGGGCCAACGCCACATCGGGTACCAATCAAGATACACCATGGGTCAAAGGTTAATCAATACCATCAAGCAGCAGCTGTATACGAAGTCTACCAGTGCAGTAAATGCTCAAGGTTCTGAGCGGGGGGGGGGGGGGGTTTGCAGACAACAGTTGGTGTACGTCAAGACAGTCACCTGACACCCACATGTTTCAGCATTTACTCAGTGCACATCATGAGCGAAGCACTGGAAACCCACAGTGGGACAGTCAGCATTGGAGAGCATAACACCACCAACCTCCACTTTGCAGACGACATTGATGGGCTGGAAAGCAGTGATGAGGAGCTTGCCACCTTAGTGAATAACCTAGATGAAACATCTTCTAGATATGACATGAATATAAATGCCGAAGAGACAAAACTGACTACAAATAGTGGCAAAACAAATCTCAGCTAAAATTAAAGTCAAAAACCGTGAACTGAAAACTGTGAGCCAGGTAAAATGTCTTGCTTACATAATCACCGAAGAGGGATCGAGAGCATACATTTTGTTACGAGCAGCACAAACAACAGCAGCTATGTCCAAGCTAAGACCCATCTGGAGAGACCGGAATATTTCTCAGATCTCAAATCAGACTATTGAGAGCACTAGTCATCCTAATCGTTTTAAAGCCTGGTCCTTGACAGCTGAATTACAACGAAGACTGTGGACACTTTAAACAGTACTGCAGTGTACAGTCCAGGGAAACAGTAGGAGAGATAGAGACAAATTGGACTGGCAACATAATAGAATGGACCAGGAAAAGGTTTACAGTGACACAGTCAAGCATTGGCACATGATTGGGACAAAGGGAACTGGTCAGATGTTCAACAGCACAGTGCCACGACGACCACACTAAGTCAAGATTCTAATAATGATGATCTAGAAAAGGCAGCTGTTCCATTCACATAGCAACATACACATACACATACTCACTCTCTCTCTCTCTCTCTCTTACACACAAGCACACACACACACACACAACAACACACACACATCTATCTATCTATCTATCTATCTATCTATCTATCTCTCTCTCTCTCTCTCTCTCTCTCTCTCTCTCTCTCTCTCTCTATATATATATATATATATATATATATATATATATATATATATATATATATATATATATATATATATATATATATATATATATATATATACTAGTATATAATTTTCCTTTAAAGAGATCGTTACCTGAATTACGTTCCGCAAGACCTTATGAAATACATTAGAGCCATAACTCACATAGGACAGTACGATACTATTATAAGAGACGATCACACCAGTCCAAGGAAAAGCTTCATATAAATCTATACATATGCATAATTTAAACAGTTCGAATTAATGATCATGTGTCACTCAGAATTTCTCATGTAATTGTTTTTTTAAAAAGTCTTTAAGTTTACATTTACATCGAACTATTTAAAAATAGAAACAAAAGCCTATATAACAAGCGTTTAACACAATAACTCTACAAACTATGAAAATAATCCTATTAATAGTTATTCCTCTTGCAAGTGTCAATACTTTGGTTTTAAAGTGACCTCGTCGAGCGTCCATAATTCTTTTTAAAACTTATCACAATTCTAGAATACATATTTTGTCCCAAATACTGAGCACTTTATATCACGACTGAAAAGTCCAAACAAGTATAGTTCCTTTGGACAAATATCTAAATACAGCATAATACGATGTCTGCAGACTTACATCAGAAACACAATAGGTTTGAATGATGACAATGGTCGAAATGAAGCTGAAAGCTTACTTTTTTCCTTACATACATCGAATTTAATTTGCAATCAGGCCCATGTAAAAGCATACTCTATTGAGTTTGATTAATTATGCATATTGACGTGACCTTGATGCAACCAATGGAAAATCAGATAATTATTCTATACATATCATCTGTCACCTTGGAACGTCGTCGTTTGCGCCATGGTAAGTCTTATTATTATGAGCATTGTTATAAACTATCAACAAACACGTACAATTTTATTGATATATCTGACGCAATTTGCATTCCTAACAGAACAAGGTCAAGCATAGTTTCTAACAAAATATATTCTATACAGTTTACAACCACGAATTCAAATTACGAACTTTAACAAAATCAGAAGATATCGACTTACATCACATTTTAAAAATGCTTTCATACTGCCATACATCTTCCACAAAATGTTTCACATACTTGTTGAGTCTTTCGTTTCTTACAACTAACATGATAACATATCAGATTAAAATGTCATACCGAATCCATGGAAGTAGGATGCCGAATGAAATGTCATGATCGTAATCGGCTGTGATCTTCCCATCTTCCCGTCAAGCGAGGCAGCTGTTAATACCATTTTTGTAAGTCTTTGGTATGACTCGGCCTGGGATCGAGCCAACGACCTCCCGCTTCCGGGGCGGACTCTCTAACGACTAGGCCACCGGAGCAGTTCAATTATTAAAGCAGTAAACAACATTGTTTGAATATTTAATGTACAAATGAAGTAACAATGTTTGAAAAGTTAACTAACCACAAATTTTGAAACACACTGGCTGTTATAAATACACACAGGAAGCCCAATACGATTTTAATACCTTTTAAAGAAATTGAAAATTCTCATTGCATGAGTGTTGTATATATTCTTTCTAGTGGTTTTATACTTCTACAGGCCAGGGGAATTTTGTTAAAAATTAAAACAAATATTTTTAGTAGTAACAATATAACAAATTTCATTTCTGAAGCATGTGCATTATTAAAATGAATTGAAAGAAAAAAGAAACCAGTCTGGTCCATAATGAACACATTTTGTTATGACTGAATAATAAATAGTAATTTTATAAAAAAGTAACAATATAGAAGGTAGTGAACATACTGAGCTTTTGTACTGTGAATAAAGATATGCCACACTGCATGATTTCATTATGTGCTGATGAAAGGATAATTTAGTGGTTAATTAACATGCACATTGTGACAAGGATAATTGTACTGTAAATTAACATCCACATTCAGAGATCGCATTAACTTGATAAGGTGGCATGATTTATGTCATCATTTGTATAGTAACTGATAAAGAGCAACTGTAGTCATCTGAGAAAGATTTTAATTAGTTTTATTGGATTTTTAATGAAGCTTTAACAATTTATCATTTACACAAAACCGGTTTTGGCCAAAGACCCGATTGCATTTTCTAAGACCAATCGAGGGCCGAAAACAAATTTCTGTAATATTATTACTGTTCACACGCCAGATTAGGCCCACTGGCCAGGGCTTGTGCATCTATGGTATATAGTGATGACAAAACCATGCCAAAAACATATTGTGTCACACATTATCATGACAGTGGGCTAATATACATTTACTGAAATGTGATTGCAATACAAATGAGATACAACATCAGAGGTAAATTTCTGGTGTTATAACTCAACTAGAATAATGATGGTACTTATTGAATCATAGGATTTTAAAAATAAAACTTGTTACGAAAAAAAGAAATCTTCTGTATTTAAATGTGAAATATGTCTGCTTTTCCAACATGATTAATGATATAATATAACCTGACAATTAGCTTACAATCAGTTTAGTTGTAAATGTAAAAAATGAACAGAAATGAAATATCAAAAAGGGAATTAACATAATAAAAACTTGAGAAAAACAAACCTTTTCTGAGAACAAACTCTAGTTCTATGAGACTGAAAAGAGTTTCATTTTTATTGACATTAAAATAAATATAAAGCAGACATAAAAGTGATGCATTTCAGGATGAGAAAATTTATATCTTTTTCTTGTTAATGATATATCTGTCTGATCTGTGAAACCTAACTTATGAAACAAGCGAGCTATGTACATTTTGGAAAATAGACTAACAATAATCATGAACTTTATGTACAATATCTTTCAGATTTAATAAGAAATAAAAATGTCTCTTCCCACACCCACTATTTTGATGTTCAAAGGCAATGGTGTGATGGTGATGGAACTTATGTTTAATGACATTTTAACACACTGTGAGATGGTTAAGGCTGAAAGTCACATAACTGGAACCAACTATGACATTCCTTTTTTGGAGTGTGAGTGGACTTGACAGCATTGGATTCGTATGAACAATTCCTCAAACTATTTTTAAAATTTAAAAAGACTTTCAAACTCTGAGACAAGACAAAAGCTACATTATGTCTATTTCAACCCTTGAACCATACCTGGACATTCCAAGCAATCTGTGTGTGAGTTTATATAACCAACATCACTGTATATGTGAAAAATCAGAATGCTTATAACAATTCCAGCCTGTATATGTGGTATAACTGTTTCAATCTTTCACCCCCAACACAAAGCAGGTCGACTGAAACAATTCAGCTAAAATATTAGTGCAAAACTATTAGCCATTAGATAGTTATGCCAAAGAAAGTTGCTGCATAGATAAAGCTAGAGTATAAGAGTTTTGATCTATGAACAATAGATGTGTCAATGACTTTCACAATTTATGGGTGGATGTAGATATGACACATGATCATATGATCCACGTTTCATATGAATAATTCTATGAAATCTTTGTGAAAACCCAGATATCGTTAAAAAGTTGCAGCCTGGATAAGCCTGACGTAGGCCTAACCTAACCTTTTGACTCAAAACCATAAAGTGGAACATGTAGTTGAAACTGGTATATGACACCACTAGGAAAATATAAATAAATTATACAACATATATTCAAGACAGGAGTTATTCAAAAGACGTTGTGGCCGGGTCAAGACGATTAACTGACCCAGATTTTATTGAAAAAATATCAAGCTTTACATTTCAGATTTATGGCCATAATGTGAAAATGTGACGAACAGACTCATGAAAATAGGGATAAAAATGCGGGGGGGGGGAGACTTTAGTATAATTTTTTACTTTAGATGATACATTTTTCAATTTATCTTTATCTCTATCTAATACAATATGCTCATACCTTTTTAACTTGTGTTGAAACTGGTACTCTGTATCATTTATACCTTCTGAATTTGGGAATAAATGGCTTTTTGCTAAAAACGCAGCTCTCCTTAAATGAAATAATTATAAAACATTAACAATATATGTAAAAAAAATCTGTACTTTGGTCAGTCCAATTACTCTTAGGTATATAATAAGCACATTAATAATTTTACCTGTCTTTTTAAAAAGAACAAACATGAAGTTGACATTTTCTAAAAACAAATATGGGCAGAACATTATGATTTAACATGGACATATTGCTGTCATACCAAAATCATTTACCAAATATAGACTGATGTGAATATGTGACCTTATTCATGTTAAAGCAAGTTTAGATTTTATGTAAATACTATAATTTATGTTAGTCACCTTATCCTTGTAATCCATCGACTTAAGTTTATCTCTGGGTGGAAACTGCTTCACTACATCTGCATAAGACATACGGGTATCGTCAAGGTCCAAGGATAACAATTTTTCGGTGCTGTTTATCTGCTCCATGTCCAAACTAACAACAAATGACTCCAATACTGTTTTCAGTACATATGCACCATTTATATTTACATGGAGTCCATCACGTGCCAAATGCATACTTCGATCAAACAATGGGTTATAGTCAATAAAATGGCACTTATCACATTCTTGGCTTAAGCTCATAATGACATCATTAAGTGCAGCACATCCTCTTTGTAAGTCTGGTAAAACAGTAGAGTTCCAATGAAAAGATTTAAAGTTACTGGTGGTCGAGGCAGAATTCCACAAACAGTGACCAGCATCGTGGGATTCATTTCCAGCAGCTGACGAATAAAGTCTCTGTAACAACTGAAAGCAAGAAGTGCACAAAAAGAATTAACTAAAATGCAAACAAAACTTGACTAATAAAACTGTGAAAATTTCAGAAATTCACCACCATAGTAACTGCTGCCATTTGGGAAATATAAAGAAAATGATACAAAATTTAAAAACATCTGCTACCAGGGTTATTTTGTTCAACTCTCAAGTTCTAAGCAAAAATAAATATCCCATTTTGACATCATATGGCAAGATTTCGGAACAATCAACAGACTTCATTTTTGTTGTAGCAATGTACAAATTGTATTGTCATAAAGTGCAATATGTATTACCTAATTAATGTTATCCTCCTCCTGATGTTAAGCCTGTTTATTTGTGGCATTTGGTGGATTATTAGTTAATAAATGTAGATTGCTGGAAGCTGAGAATACCAAAATCAGTTAAAATTGTGACAAGAATCTTGGAATTAAATGAAGCTATTGAAACACTTTCTTCAATACTTCGATGCTTTTATTCATTTTGTTAAAGAAACATACTTCAACTTAATCGGATTATGGCATTCCCGGCATAAATCACATTTCAGGCAAATGAAATGTAGACCAACATAACTTGAAATCAGGTCCACATGATTGTGTGAGAATTTTAATTTATTAGAAAAAAGGCATCAGAGTAAGAACAATCTCGCTAAATCATTGTGACTTTAATTTGTAGAAAAGCATCAATACGGGCTGCATAAAGTTTGAGATATTTCTGAAATCTGACTTCTCAATATGATGCTAGGTGACATCAAAACATGCTACACAAGTACAATTAATTAGGCAATAAAACCTCGACCCCAAAACATAAATATCAGGGTCATTGTCCTAGACTGTATGACGAGTAGTCAATATGGATGCTAATCATGTAAATTTGTAATTTAAAATTACGCTGGTCATATTATAATTAGAGAGAACATTTGGAATTCATCACTAGCCAGTTGTACCTTGTAAATATGCCAACATCTTTTCCAACATCATTTGAACCTATGTGAAGAATCAGCAGGTCAGGTTTTTGGGCTCGGACAACATCTAACACTTTGGATTTAAAATTGGTGACATCTCCAACCAATTTCTCACCAGGAACAGTCAACAGGAATAAGTTGGGAAGATTCAGAAGACAACCGAGTTGCTTCAAATTGGAATCACCTGCAACGAAAATGCTTCTCGACATTCTGACAATTATGCGGCAGCTATGCAAAATATACAATGAATATGAAATAAATATCCACTATTTAAAAGAAGTAACTGTCTTTCTGAAACGATAATATAAATTACATAAACACTAAATTATACTTTTCACACCAGATCAAGTGTAATAAAATGGAAGTTAATCATAAACACTTCAGAAAAGAAACTACTATATTGGGGTAAAAACGTGTCAAATGAATATAATTAATAAAATACTTTCTAGTATATTATTCACGCTATCAGTTCCAATACCTTAACTAGTATGTGAATATGAAAACTAAACTTCTTACTTAAGTAGTAATCAAATTTAAACACTAATACATATAAATGAACAAAAAAACTTAGCAATGCATGTACAATATCAAATAAATTCAGCCAACACTGCAAAAAATAGATAAAACTTAAAAGGACTGAAACGAAAATTCAAATTTGTCTGGCAGTTGGTAAACGTGACTGGTCTATAATAACTAGTTTGTTAAATTTGCGCACTATGATAAACTGTAAAATAAATCAAAGCGTGATTGATTATAATTACATATATGGCTACAATTTTTAAAAATATATGAATCGAGAATATGGTAACTAAGATGCAGCAATTATTAATAGTTATCGCTCAAATTTGAACAGAGTTCGCACGATTTTTTGGTTCCAACGGAAGCAGGAAGTAGAATTGGTTGTTTATGGGATTGTTTCTGAGGGATGTATTGTACAACCAATCAAAACCATCGTTTTAATACGATTCATTTGCATATCTGAATGTATGAATATTTAATGAAGGCAGGATTTCTCCATTATCCCCCCTCTTTGCGTTGTTTTCGTTTCTATTTTTTATTTTGGTGTTTTTTGTTTTCGTGTTTTTTTTTTGTTTTGTTTTTTTATTTTGGCTTGGTTTTCTAGTTTTTCTCTTTTTATTTTATTTTTTGTTTTTTATCAGATATATCGGATCTTGTATTCTTAAAAATTTCAAATCAAACTTATGAAAGCCGTTGATAAATTTATCTTTTTTCTGTTAATGGAAGTTTGTTAAAAGTAAGATATTACTTAACTGTTTTTGAATTCATGTAGAATTGACAACTTTACAATCTTCTAATATTATTCCTACATAGTGAAAATGTCCATGTTATGATACAAAATAATATTAAAACTGGCATTCATTGAAAATACTGAGATAAAAACATGGATTAAGAAACTAATTTGAAGATAAGAGTATTTGAGAAATTAATTTACGTACATACTATCATGCTATATATATATATATATATATATATATATATATATATATATATATATAATATATATATATATATATATATATATATATATATATATATATAATATGTACGCTGTATCAATGATATACCACGAGATGTATAAATTTTTCATTAAAAAGAAACGAGGCTTGCCCGAGTTTCCTTTTAATGAAAAATTTATACAACGAGTGGTATATCAATGATACAGCGTACATACTATACATATATTTTATTTATATCACATACAAATACAAATATTTGCAAGTTGGAGTTACGATGTGCTCCTGATATATTGCCCGAGAAAATGACCTCACAACCATGTGGCTGTCTGCTACAAAATCTAGTTCTACGATTTTTCTTGTTATTCACAATCACATATTCAAATTGATAAGTTGATTGTTTTCTTTTTCATTTTCTTTTTTTATTCACATTTATTAAATCAATATAAGACACACGCATTATTTAAACATAAAATATGTTGTTGTGTTGTTTTTTTTAATGAAGAAAGTAGTGCACTGCAAACACGGTGATCTTATTATAGACTATGCATGTACTGTCATTGACCTACTGTCGTATGGAAATTCGCGTGGAATATAAACGAATTGGAATCACGAACGAACAAGAGGTAATTAAAATATTTTAATATATTGACAGTTCAACTAAGTCATCATTTTGATTTAATTAGCGATTCTACAGACTAAACATCTCTCTCTCTCTCTCTCTCTCTCTCTCTCTCTCTCTCTCTCTCTCTCTCTCTCTCTCTCTCTGTACGTCTTGACTAACATTGCCATCATTCATAAGCCCAGAGACATCGTCGTATGACACAAGCGAAAATCCACAACGCTTGTATTTTCGTGTATTTTTGCTGCAGAGAGGGGGGGGGGGGGGACCGGCGACCATTTGGACAGTTTTATATTTAATTATTAAAAAAGCTTTTATCTTTCAGATCCAGTGATGAATGTCATTCTTATGATGGAGAAGAACTGTGTTATTCTCCACAGAAAGCCATTTACAGTAGCTACTACATACAGCAGATTTACACAGAGAATGTGACCTCTACTAAGTCTTGGAGCACAAGCAAAATTCCTCAGTCCTGAACAGCATTAACTTTTTACGGCTCACTAATTATTAGTACTAGACATATCTGTATTAGCTAGTTCATTGTACATTACTATTCAAAATATTGCATTTCTGATCACACTTGCTGATGCTTCCATGCTTTTCCTATTAATAAAGCAATACAGTGTGATCCTGCTGTTACAATGTAGTTTGGCTCCATAGAACCCAGTTGTGTTATTAATCAAACCCTGTTTTAACCAACCAATTTAGTTACCTAAAATATGGTGGGCTGGAGGGGTTATAAAAGCGTTTGCAAAAAGGGGCACTTTTGATTATATGTAGACTATATGGCTTCAAAAGTCTGGACATTTAGTTTGCGTTTTGTGCCAATGTTTTTAGCAATTGTAAGCATAAGTTTTCATGAAGAAATAAAAAGGAAATAGCATTTGTTTGGTCAGTTGTAGCAGTTTCTTATGTTTCATACGTTCAAAAGTTTGTTGACTCATTATCATAGATAGACCAACAATTGGATCTCTTTTTTGGTGGGTTGTTTCCCTTTATATTTATGTTGGCGAAGTAATGCTGCCTTCCATAATACATTTTTTTTTTAAGAAGGCCATCATAAAATGAATACACAGGTGTTCCGTTCTGTTGTCAGTGATTTTACAATCCACTTACAGAGTTCAGTGAAAATAAAAATATTAATTACTAGCGAGCGGCCAATAAACCAACACTGTTTCTTCCAAAACATCCGTTATGAGCTAGTTCACTGTGAGGATGATATCCACTACCAAAAATGATTTAAGAAAAAAAAGTAATGAGATCTCCCGGAACATACAGTACAAAGTGGCCAGTATTATTGGTGGAGGAAGAACCAGGGCTAACCCCATGAAGAACCACTGACCCATGAGACGTTACTGGCAAGCTTTCTCACATACCCACATTGGCTGAATCCTAGACTTGAACCAACGCAGACAGAGGTGAGATGGCAGTAATCCATAACGGAGAGCACTTTAGACCACTCGGCCACTCAGGGCCCCTATGAGAAGAGTACATGTATATTTAATTTCAGAAGCCATGTCATATCCAAATTCGTGTTACATCAAAGCAAGCTATAGCGGGGTCACACTGTTTTTTTGATATGGCAACATCTGTACAAGACATTGTGGAAATGTTCAACAATTTCTTCATAAATATCTCCAATAAAAGTATTCAGAACCAGACTAGCATAAAAAAATTGAACTTGATGCTCTTCTGTTATTTATAATAGCTAAAATTCCTGGTGATAATTAATTTTCAGTAGCCAATGTTAGTGAAGCTGATGTTTTTGATATTGTAATTAAGCTGAATATTAATAAATCCTCTGGATTGGATGGTATTGGTCCACGAATTCTTAAAATTGCTGCACAAGTAATAACAAAGCCACTAATGCATATCATAAATTTAATTATAATGATTGGTAATTTTCCAGAAACACTGAAATTTGCAAAGGTTACACATATCTTTAAGAAATGAGAAAAGAAGGATCCAGGAAATTACCGACCAATATCAATTCTATCAGTATTGTAAAAACTATTTTAAATCTTTTTAGCCATTCAGGTCTATACATTTTTTTAAACATACTCTCTATTTCATAAAATGCAATCAGGATTTAGAAAATACCAATCGTGCCAAATAGAACTTACCAAATTAATTGATCTTTGGCTGAAGGAAATGGATAAAACTAGATAATGGACATATGTTTTCCTTGACTTCAAGAAAGCCTTTGATCTTATTGATCATGAAATTTTGATGCAAAAAATTTAACTGTTACAGGTTCAACAATCCTTCTTTAAACTGGCATATATCATACCTAAACCAAAGGTCTCAACAAGTAAGCATTGGCAATATTAGCTCTCAAACTAGCACTATTCATTCAGGAGTCCCTCAAGGATCAGTTTTGGGCACACTCCTCTTCCTTATCTATATCAATGATCTACCATTAAATAATGAATCCACAATTACAGATTTGTTGGCAGATGATGCAAACTTGTATATGTCTAGTTATGATAATGAAGTTAACCAAACAAGATTAAACTCAGGCCTTATTTGACTCCATAACTAGCCTCTACAAAATAGGATGGTAGTTAATGAAGATAAAACAAAATGTATGATTTTGGGGACATCACTTAAGCTACACAGGTAAGGGAACTCAAAACTGACTCTTGCAAGAAATAATCAGCCATTAGAAAATGTCAAACATGAAAGGCTTGTAGTGTGTCCGTAGATAATAATTTATAATAGAATGACCATATTGATAAGTTTTGTAAAACACTGTCAATAAAAATTGCCCCTCTTAGCAGAATCAAGAAATGTTTACCTACGGAAACTCGCAATTTATACTACAAGTCATATATTCTTCCAAAAATGGATTATTGTTATAATGTATGGGAAAATTGTGCTAAATCTGAGCTTGACATGATTTATAAACTTCAGAAACGAGCAGCACATGTAATTTTAGATGCATCTGTTGATCACCCTTCAAAAGCATTATTTACATAACTAAAATGTTTCACAATATATGACAGGATAGATTTTCACAAGGCAGTTCTTTTATATAAATGTCTACATGGAACTGCGCCAGAGTATCTTCAGGATTTATTCAGGCCATTTTCAACACAATACCAATATTCCGGTTCAGTTATGTAGAATAAGCTTCCACTACATGTAAAATCTGCTGAAAATATTAGACTATTTAAGAAAAGATATCATGAGCATGTATGTGCTTCTAATAGCTAATCGAATTTAGAATTTTAATACTAAACATGTTAAAATAAACAGCAATTATTGCTATCTTCATATAATGTGCATTGTGATGCTCTCCATAAGAGGGCCTCAAGCAACATTAGTCCTTGACTAATGAGTCACTCTCTAAAAATGAAGCATTATTATTATTATTATTATTATTATTATTATTATTATTATTATTATTATTATTATTATTATAGATTGTATTACTGGTGATAGATAATTTTATAAAGACAAGGAGCTAAGTTATCTGGGCAACTAAAAAAAAGTTAATTTAATAATAAGTAAAAAATAAAATAAAATCGGTCATTTGCAAAACAAAAATCGCATTTTCTCCTATCTGCATAAAAGTAAAATAATCATTTTCATTTTCACATAATTAACTAAGTGATTATTTTCAACAGATTAATATCCCTAAAAACATAAATTATGGACAATTCAGCAGTTCATAATTAATAATAATTATTCAGATAGTTACTGGGTTAATTAGCCGAGTAAAAATGTTGGACTTATTAGAAACAATTTTAGTTGTATTGTTTAGAAATATAAAAGATCTTGTTGAAATATTTTTGCATTAAATATAGATTTGAAATATTATTATGGTAATATCATATCTCTATTTTATGCAACTGTAAATTTTCTTCTTCTCTTTGGTTGCTTTTCTGAGTTAATAAGTTTTTCAAAGATGTGGTCCTAGACCAGGAATTTTATAAGTCACATAATTAACAAAAGTTTTCTATGTTACTGGTGCTCTCCTATATTTTTCAGTTAAAAGAGACAAAGTACAGTTGAACCCGGTTATGTCGCCGGCCTAGGGGTTTGCCAAAAAGCGTCGAGATAACCGATGATCGAGATAAGCGAAAACCAATATGGCGGCAATATATTAACATGTGCTTGAAATTTCTTTATGTACATGATGTGCGTTAATAAATGAGAATGTAATGCACATGTTTTTGGAGGTTTTTTTTACACAGCGTTGCCGCGATTTGTTTGTCGGCATGCTATAAAAATGTACATACATGTTTGCTAACAACAAAATGCATATGTGCACCAACTAACAGCAGAGATTTACCAGTATACTAACCACAGTCGATTCTCGATACAAACCTTTATTATATTCTCCAACATTGCAAACACAAAGATCGCTCACAAAATCACAAAAAACGTACGGGGTGTAGTTCGTTTTTAAAAAAAGCTACAATATTATTTATGCTGTCTAAAACAGTTTCATCTCCTACAAAAGAACCATACCGTCGAATTTTCTGTAGCATTTCTACCACCTCACCAGCTGAGGGAATTGGTTCCAAATCTTCGTCCGCATCTTCTTCATCTTCTTTGTTAAAGTCAAAGTGATGATCCCTCTCCGCAGGGGCATATATATTTAAAATATGCAAATTATCTTTTTTATGTGTATAACTCTCCCCTCAAGGGTACTATCTACATTTTGAATTTCCCAATTTTGCCTAGTCTTCCCTCTTATTATTATCGCTACTCCCGCCCTTGTGTCATTGTTTTTTGCTAAACTATTAACTACTATAGCATCCATATTTGATTCTAAAGTCCATATTAATTCTTGTGTTAGTTTGTTGTGGGTTTCTTGAATTAGTATAATGTCCTGTTCTAATTTTATTAGTCGTGCAGTTTTTTCCTTATTTAATCCATTTGCGTTAATTGATGCGATATGAAGGTTTGATCTCTCCATTTTAGGTCCAGGTGGCATTAAATTTGTATTTTAAAGAATTAAGTTGTAAAATTATTTATTTTGTGTAATATTTAATATTATAATAATTATTATAAAGGTGATACGGGGGGCATTTGTCCCCCGTCCGTCAGTTCCTTACTATCGGTTGTCTCTCTATAGTTAGTCTCCGTCGTTATGTAATGGTCTAGCTCGATTTGGTCAGCCATATTCGATTCCTGGTTATCCGATTCGTCTTTGTCCATCGTCATGTCCTTTTCCTGTTCCTGTTCGTTTCCAATTGATGTAGATATTTCCATAGATAGATTTTCCTCGCTTTTCAATTCTCTCTTTTTCTGTTTATTCATTTTTCTCTTAGGGCGTTCTCCATGTGTTTGTATTTCCCCCTGGCTTATAGAGGAATCTGTTAGAGTTTCCGTAGGTTTCCTCTTTCCTCTTTTCCTTTCCCGTAGGGGGGTGGATGTCTTTGGAGTGGCCTCTAGTGCTTGTATATCACTTACGTTTTCCTCCTCTTCTTCTTCATCATCCCCCGATACTTCTTCTATCGGTAGACATGTGAACTTGTTTGTTGTTTTTAATGGTGTCCCCGGTACCAGCTTCTTAGTGGTGCGCCGAGGAGTAGTAAAGGGTTCTTCTGTTGTTAAAGGAATTTCCTCCTGGACTCTGTCAATTTGTTGAGCTTGCTCTGGTCCAGATTGATGTATTTGTTCAACTGAAATTTGAATTGCCTCTAATTCTTGTGCAATTTCTTGTTCTTTAGTCCCCTGGTCCGCTTTTGCTGCATACGTGTTCTGGTTTCTTTGCGTCGCCGGTTGCGTGCAGTTTCTCAACATGTGGCCAATGTTTTTACACCTGGGGCATGGTCTGTCAAACTCGCATCCTTTGTACCAGGATTTACAAAGAAATCCCAGTATGTAGAAGTATGGCGGTATCTTTTTTACTTCTTCCGGGTTGACAAGTATTGATCGTTTTCCCGTTGTTAGTTCTGGATGTCCAAGGACTGTGCGGTATTTATCTTGTCCCGGGTTAATTTTATACTGGAACATAAGTTTTTCGCGAAAAACAGTAGAGCTAACCTCTAGGGGAAGGCCAGAGATGACAACTTCCACCATCCTTGGTTGCATTTTCCTCGTTATGGGAGGAGTGTCATATATTTTTGCCGTTACTCCCAGGATCTGAATTTCGTTCTGGTCTAGGATGTTGCTTTGTCGTCTTGGATATAAGATATACTTATTAGGCCCTCCATACTGTAGGCCCTCTACTAGTTCTCCTATATCTACCCCTAATACTTTCATTGCTGTCAGGACTTCGGTCTGACTTGGCATCTTTTGAGCGTCACCAAAATCGAGGGTTTGACATCCTTTTCTATGGTATAAGAACAGGGTCTTTTCTGTACCAGCTCCCTCGACTCTTGTCTGGAAGAAGTCTCTGACTCTAAACCTATATTTGTCCGTGGTTTCAACCTCTCCGTCACTACTACAACTACTTTCACTGCTACTTCTGTCTCTGTCTTTGTCTCTGTCAGTCATGATTAGAGGGAAAAATAAACTAATCAAAATATATAAGCAAAAAAGGGGTGCTGAAAATAAAGAAAAGTGAATGTGCAAGAAAAAACGTAATTCAATGAAAATTTTTCTAAATAAATGACAATATCAGTAGTGAGCGATCGCTCACTACTAAACCCTCTAAATGGTGCGTAGCACAAGACTGATGATTACCTCTCCTTACGAAATAATGTAAAAGGTAAAGTAATCCAAGAGAAAGTTTTCACAAAACTCAAACTCCAGCGGTGGATTTACGTGCAGTTTGCTTGGTACGAGCCATTTTTTTTTAACTGTACACTTCCCAACTACCAACTACTATTTGTTATCTTCCTGACTGTTTGTTGTTCAGACTGTTGTGGTATTTCTCTATCCTTATTTGTATTTTCTTGATTTGGATTGCTGATCGTATTATCCGCTTTAGGTTTCAGTTGTTCAAGTGTTTTGTGTTGTTCCTTATTTTGGGTTTCTTGTCCTTGACTGTTTATCGTGGTTTTCTCTTTGGATGCTTTTTTCGGTTGCTCAGTTGCTTCCTGGTTTGCTGAGGACTAGTTGTTCGTTTTTGTGGGATTGGTGTTTGTTTTATTGCGTCATTCTTCCCACCTGATGTCGTTTGTTTTGTTTCCGGATTAGTTTGTCTTTCATGAATTTGTCTCTCGTTTGTATCGTCTCTCATGCATTTGTTTGGCTTATGTCCTATTTCTCCACATTTGTTGCATTTTCTGTGGTAAATACATCCTTTATACCACGTTGTTATTAAGAACCCATGTAGAAAGCATGATCTTTTAATTGTTCGGAGTTTCGTTTTTTCTACTTCTAAAATTCTGGTTTCGTTAAAGATGTTGAAACCAGGTACTAACCCCAATCTTGATTTTCCAACTTTTATTCCAAACTTCTCTTCGATCCATACGACAACAAGTTCTATTGGTATTTCCATGGGTATTCCTGTTATGTGTAATTCTCCCGTTTGTTTTCTTTTTTTCCTCATGATTGGTACCGGGCTTCTTATTACTGCTCTATGTCCACATAACGTACCATATTTTCCCGCATATATCCCGCACACGCAGATAATCCGCACCCTCATATAGCCCGCGGGTTTTGGGGTTTTGTGTAAAAAATCGTTGGCATAACCCGCACCTTTGTATAACCCGCAACCATAGATATATTTATACAGCTACAATCGGAAATGAAATCAATTACAGGATCACAGTCTTCGCTGATGTAGCAAACTGCGATTCTGTTTAACGTTTTGGTGACAAAATATACCATCTGGTGATATTTGTGGCGACACCAATTTTGGCTGATAAAAACCGTATATACAGTCTTGCGTTTGGAGTAGAGAAAATCAAAGGCACCATGACAGGAAACAATGTACTGGAATATATTGTTAAAATAACAAGTCCTTGTCTCATACTGACAAGCCACACTAACAGTGCACTGTTATATCATAATCCGCTAATGATGATATCTGGCCTTATTACTTTATGCAACTGACTAGTTAAAATCCGAATCCGCATAAGGCGGAAACGTAAAATGAGTACAGTCAAGCAGATGACACTAATTTAAAAACAAATACCAGATGGAAGAAGAAAAAATACGTTTGCTGACACTTCAAAGAGAACTGATTACCTTTGAAGCACTGGTATATACTAAACAAATCTGTTTCAATGTTCTGAAATCCAATAGAATAGTTACAAGAAATTTGGGGCACAAACATTTAGTGAAACATGTAGTAGCTGCATGTAATTTAATTGTTTCTTTAATCCTTATTAAACAGTAATATTATTGCAATATATTTGTGGTTTTATTAGCTCTACGGGTCATAGAGCAGAAGAGCTTATGGGATGGTCTTTCATCCATTGTCCATCTGATTGATAGCACAAGTTTATTATTGCTACTTCTCTGAAAGTACTTGGAGCAATGCCATAAAACTTTTGTACACCTGTTCATCCTTAGGTCTAGTTTGTATTATATAAAAATGGTCCTGAATGGATGGTCAAATCAACATGTGGTTTCTCGAAAAGACTTTGTATGATGTCAGGTTGGTCCTGAATGAGAATGGTGTGGATCTGATGTACAGTATGCATCTGTCCATCCTTTAGCAGATTTTATTTATTGCTACTCCTAAACTACTTGGAGAATTGCCATTAAACTTTGCACACAGATTCTTCCCATGGTCTGATTGTCCTAAATAAAAATGGTGTTGTGCGGACATCAATTATGGCCACCACTGTGTCCATCTTGAAAATCTTGTTTTTTACTATTCCTCCTGAATGGATGGTCATATCAACATGGGCTTTTGAACTAAAAGACTTCTTATGAGATCTTGTGGAAATTAAAAGAAAGTGTTGCTGATCTCATGTCCATAATGGCCACCATGGTGGCCATCTTGAAAATCATAGGATACTCCTACATGAATGGCCATATCAGCCTTAGAATTTTCATTAAAAGACTTCTTGAGATGTTGGTGCTAAATAAAAATGGTGCAAATCTGACATCCAATATGGCATCCATCTTAAAAATCTTGTTACTGAACATAAAGTCATACTGATGGAGTTTTGACCAAAAGACTTTGTGTTCACTGATCATGTCTTACAAGAAAAAGGTGCCATCTGACATCCAATATGGCTGCTACACAGCCACCATCATGAAAAACGTGTTTCAGAATGGTAATATATTTTCTTGGGAAAGCATGATAGAGTTGCTATGGTTATTTATCTGTTTAGGATCTTTGACATGTAATTGGCCTTGAAGGTCGATTATATAGGCATTATTTTAGCTAATTCTGACTCATGCTTGCATATATGTATATATTGTTATAGCCCTCGGGGTTACAGTGGGTACCATATTTGGGATTAACGTGCTTGAAGTGGCATACCTGACTCTGTTGGAGTTCTCTTGGGTCTAAGAATTACCAACCTTCCTCTCATCTTCTTCAATTCAGATCTGAAATCTTATGTATTTTCTGACAAAAAGAAATGCAAAATTTTGCTAATATATTTAGTATACAATAAAAACTTCGGTGGCCTAGTGGTTTGAGCATTTGCCTCAGAAATGAGAGTTTATGGCTTTGAACCACTATCAAGTAATATCAAAGACTTACAAAAATGGTACAAACAGCTGCTTCACTAGGCACTCAGCATTAAAAGGTTTGTGTTAGGACTGGTCGACCTGGTGTCCGGATAATGTGACTGGGTGGGACATCATGCTACATGTTTGCAGCATGATGTTCCATTGCTAAACTTCACTATAAACTGCCACACTGCAGACACTGTAGTGATATGACTGAAAAATTGTTAAAGCTACATTAAAAATCCTCATCAAACACACACATATACACACAATAAAAATTGTAGAAAAAAAAACTTTTTTCTGATTATTAGGAAAATTGCCATAAAAACATTGAAATTGTGCCTCATGCTTAATTGACCAGTTAGAAAACAGGCAGGCACTATTCATTGTTAAAGAAGTATTTAGTCTGTGCTGCAAAGAAGAAAGCATTACCTAAAGACTATTTTCTATATTAAACTTGAAATGTGTAAAATCAAAGTTTTCTTGGGTTGCATATTTGAATGCACGGATAAGAATTGAGTCACTATTTTTTTTTCTTATTTCTAAAGCCAAAAACCAACATGTTTTGTAAATTCAACAAATAACTGGAATACAAAAGTGAAAAATGAAAAAGAAATAATTCTAGAATTATTTCTAACACTACTAATGGTCAAAGTTCTCAATAAACTTTTGTGGTATTCCAAACTAAATACAACAATGGAAATATGACAGCTTCAATTGTAGTGATGTACCAATAGTGATTTGTTGAATCACAATAATACAATCCAAGAAAATATCCTTATTTGAATTCCACTAAAACTCTGAGTCTATTTCCAAGAATGTTTATTTTGAGCACTTTGTATTTGCAGAGAAGAACACCTTGAAAAAAATAATTTAAATATATAAATTCTAGCCCAAATCATATATTGGACACAATAATACAACGGATTTTGTTCAGATGTTACAGCGGTAATAACTTCTGAAAAATCAACACTACAGAGTTCTCAGATGACATCTGCAATATAATTACTAGTATGCAAGTTCAATTGGAAGGGTTTACTGTATTTATTGCATGCACAAAAATCTAGATTTAAAAGTTAAACTAACCTGTGGAACTCTTTCTTGATAAATGCATCAGATCGTATGGCTTTGCTTAGATATTCCTCAATATCACATGTCATACACAATACTTTTGTCTTTGGATTTGTACACAAATATCACATGGTAATCCTGAAAATAACAAGAGATATAAATCAATGATCATACAAGATTTTGAATACCATTACATTTGTAGTGCTGTTTTTTTATATATGCTTCTGGACCTTAAAACTCATCTCATTAATATCCAGGTATACAGTTTTCCTGTCGAAATGCCATTTTGATATGACTTTCTGTTTCTCTTTTGAGTAGAAATAACAACAAGACATTTAAGCTGTGTGCCATGGAGGCCATATTTGAGATCAGACTGGCAAGATTTCCATTTAGTATCACTATAAATCACATGAGGTGTTTTTGTGGAAGCATAATGTCGATATGACAAGCCATTTAAGAGAAGCAGAGATAACGAGCTTTTCAAGATGCTCATTATGCCTGCCATATTAGAAGCCATTTTTATTTTCAACCAACTAGACATCATAAGAAGTCTTTCACTGAAAATCCCATGCATATTGTTAATATCTGTTTGGAGAGATGATGGAAGTGTGCCCATGAGAGATGTCCCAGTTGGTGGTTGTGCGATATGACCACTAAATTAAATTAAGGAGGAGTAACAATATTATAAAGACAATCACAGTAGTAGGCATACAGAATGTTTTAAGTGGCACCGTTTTAGGACAAACTAAGAAGTTGTTTAATACAAACCCTGTGTTCATATGACCATCCATTCAGCTGGAGTAGTGATAACAATATTTTCAAGATGATACTGTTGTGGTTATATTCAGCATAGGTGTTACATGCTTAGGCTCGAATAAGCATCAACACAGAAAGAGTAAAAACTAACAAGCTTGTAAAACTTTAACATTGATTTTTATTAAGTACAATTATTTTCATAAAATAAATAAACTTACGGTTTTAGAGAATCAAAATCCAACAAATATAGAATTCACAAAATAATCCACTAATAGAATTGCAAGTCCTGATAAATAAATGTTCTAATAGTTCCAGGTTCGAATCTTGACGATGTAATCCAAAATGGCTGACAAAAGAAAGCACCATTTTCATTTGCAAGTGATGACAAGGTTTTCAAGATGGCCACTATGGAGGCCATATTGGACAATAGATACACCATTTTCATTTGAACCAAGTAGGACAAGTGATGACACGATTTTAAAGATGGCCACTATGGAGGCCTTATTGGACAATAGATAGCACCATTTTCATTTGCAACCAAGCAGGACAAGTGATGACACGATTTTCAGTACTAGATATCAGAGCAGCACTGTTTTGATTTAGGGCCAGCTAGACATCGTAAGAAGTCATCAGGTGAAAATGCCATGTCATTATAACTGATGCAAGACATCGTAAGAAGTCATCAGGTGAAAATGCCAAGTCATTATAACTGATGCTAGACATAAGAAGTCATCAGATAAAAAATGCCATGTCATTATAACTGATGCAAGACATCGTAAGAAGTCATCAAGTGAAAATGCCATTTCAGTATAACTGACTATTTTGATTTAGAGCCAGCTAGACATTGTAAGAAGTCATCAGGTGAAATGCCATGTCCATTAGACCTCTGATGTCACAGACATATAGATTGTGAGACTTGGGTAGTCATGTAACTTGGAATGCAAATGGCAAGTACCATATAAAAATTCATCAATGCTGAGTTTTGTCTTGTCTGCCAGCTGATTAAAAACAATTTATTCTAGTTTATCGAATTTCTCACAAATTAAATTCCTTTCCTATCAATTTCATGCAGGTAAGACTTGATATTACATTGTTTCAGTTTGCTAGACCTACCTGTAAGTTGCTACCATATACAGCCATCAAAGGCAGCGAATTCCATTGTTTTGAAAGCAACTGAATCTGACCCTACACCTCAACATAAATGTCTAAAATCAAAAATGGGGTGGGAAGGGTCAGAGGATGTTCAGATTACAAAACCATAAGGGTTACGATGAATACAATCAATAATATTATTAGTTTTCTCTTGTCACCTCATTTTTTATATTTGGATGTTAAGTTGTGGTGTACATGTCCAAATATAAAAATCTAGGTGGCATGGGTCAGAAGAAATGGGGACTAAACTGAAATTTGAAACTCTTAAAAATCTAATCACATTATATACCATGCCTAGCACATCAAAAAGAAGTTTAATTTACATAATACTTAGTGTGGTCACTGCTGATATACTCCAGTGACCACAGAAAGCAGAGTGAAACCACCGCCTCGTTAAGAAACACATGGCTTCAAACTTGTAACTGCTGATTAGATGACCCTCATTGGAAATTTGGGATGGGAATTAAAACTGATCAGGTGACCACTAAACTAATTGTGACTGTAAGTCTGTTTCAAGTTAGCCATTTATGTAGCTGAACAGATAAATTCAATTATATGCTTCATAGTTACATAAAATGATGTGTAATGATCTTACAATCCAGAGTGATTATTCTTGTTGTAGAGAGATTGATGTATGAATGTAATTACTAATAATAATACCATATCATCAATTCATGTACATACATGCATAATGTATATCACTGTATTAACAATTAAACATTTTTAATGTATTACATGGCACATTTATTATATTTTGAACAGTTCATGGGGAGTTGCTGAACTCTGGTTTTATGCAACCCAGATACTGCGGTCAGTGGTCACATTGGTTCAAAAGCTGGTAATGGTTTACTCAGTGTAAAGGGTTAAATGTTCTGGACCACTGGGTCTAGGGGATAAGGAGGTGCTTATGGGATTCTTCAGCAGGATGGGATGAGCAGACTACATAAGGCCATTATTTCCCCATTGGATGGAAGCTGTGGAATCAGAATCATGATCATCTACTAGATCCCATAAATACCATTAGAAACTAATTGTCATTATATCAATTATGCATCCATCATATGTGTTGCTGAACCAGAGAATCATGATAATTGTTAAAAATTTCATATATGTGTGTGTGTATTGGTTTATATTGTTTATAAATTGATCATGTCCATTGACATATGAAATTGTCTGTAATTAATTTCTTAAAATTCCATACTTTTATCAGTTCCATGTAGAAATTATATCAGTCTTTTGTTGAACTCAGTGCTCATCAATTTGTTATATCAGAGTTATTGGACTTGATGTGCATGACCAAGGTGTCAGATTCATTCATCATTCGTTTGCATTATAAATAAACATCTCATTTACATAATTGTGTTGAATGTTTTCACTGGGTTTCATCCTATTACAATGGGAATCTCTGTAGGTCATGACTACCAATGGAAGCTAGTTTTTGGCCACAAAAAACAGGTTGACAAAGGAGAAAAACATCATTATTGCTATTGAACCATAACAATCTCTACAAAGTGAAAAGCTCACTTCTTTGTCTTGCAGGCACTAAGGAGATCAGCTTTAAATGTTCTCAAAAAAAGTGTTATTCAATGGCTCATACAGGGGAAATACCACAACACATACACAAGTTCTTCTGTCAAGGCATCAGTAAGTGACAAAACAGTCTCTGCAGTTTAAAATACTGGATAAGATTGGAAATATGAGGATCCAAAACCAATGTCAAGCATGTTGGATAGGGCTGCTCTATAGCTTTTAATAGCAGAAACAGAGAGAACTACAAAGATTAATGTTTTCTAAAGCATCAAGAAATTCCATTGAAGGCACATTCCTGAGCTTGTCTACCAAAGATTGCTGAATCATGGTCATTGTGACCACAGAGGGGCAAGAAAATGAGCAGTGAAGACTGGATGGAAGGCATAACAAAATTGAAGACTGGATGGAAGGCATAACAAAAGCCCATTTCAAGGTGACATTGCCCATGCCCTCGTGGGTCGGTGGTTCTTTCCGGGGTTTTTCCTCCACCAATAATACTGGCCGCCATGTATAGCCTACTGTGTGCTGATAAATGGCGTTAAACCCTACAACAACAACAACAACAACAACAACAACAGGTAAATGTTGTACTTTCTTAAATTTGTTTCTACAAAGATTACTGTATCCTGCACATGTGAATCCATCTTGTAAGTGAAATCATCACTAACTTAGAAGTATACACCGATCTTAGTTTGTTTAAGTTCTAAAATAGTATCTGGATGGAAAGACAGTCAACTGACATAATAAGCCTCTCAGTAACGGAGATTTTAAAAAAAAGCCGTATATGGCCATCGGTTGTGACCCACGAACAACTTCACTTGCCTTTATAGATACATTTTGAATAGTTAACGAAACCTGACCCTACTGATTGATTTCACTCGAATGTTCTGTAAATACTGCAGGCTTTGAATAAATGGGAATGTTTTTTTTAAATATGATCACTGCTTACATTGTATTTTCATTATCTACTCTATTGTAAGATACTTGCTCCATTTTAGCCATTAGGTTTTGGTTTCCATTATATATCTAACCATGTCAAACCCTTGACAAAGACTTAAAAGCATTTTGAAAAATTGGTAAAATTATTTTATCTGAAACTATTTAAATAAATAAATTAAAATAAATAAATTGGAGAAACATGTGAAATGTAAAAGGTCAACTCTAAGATTGGTGTTGAGACCATTCTGTCCAAACTATCTCAGCTCTCCTCCACTGTCAGCCATAATATTATGTTTGCCAGGAAAATGATGAACTCAGGAGACAAATAAATTCCAATATTGCAGTGATGACAGTTCCAAATTCTCCACACAAAGAAAACAGTATGCAGCAGGATTTGGCCCAGGTTTATCTGTTTTTATCTCCTCATATAACTTGTACTCTGGTGACTTAAAACTGCAGTTTTTACACATCATAGTCTGCTTCCAAGCAAGTCCCCATTTTCTTTCATCAGCAATTTGGAACTCTGGCCTGTCACACATGTTGAATTGATGACCATGGCGATGAATGATATCATTCCACATTTCAACATTTTTTTTCATGCATATGATTCGTGTTCTATCATGCTCATTTAATTCTATCTTTTTCAGGTCCAGTTTTGATTTGGATAATGGTTGTAGAGTTTTTGCAGACCCCGGTTTGGCATTAGAGTCTGGAACCTGAGAAGATGAAAGAGACCCATTTGTCGGCTTTGTCACTGCTATCAGTGAGAAATTGTCTGCTTCCATTCTTCTGGTCACTGGGACTGATGCAGCACTGGAAATTGGTAGAGTATCATCCGTCAGATATCTGACTCCTTTGTTATGTGGAATATTTGCAGGTTTAAAAGAACTTTTCTGCCTCTTCTTGTACCCCTTCATGGTTTCCGTTACAATAACTGCATGTAAATGACAAGAATTATGATGATGATGAATATGTGCTTTAAGTGACTTGTCCCGAGGGCTCTTATCACTGTTTTATCCGTCAAAGGACGGTTATTTAATTTATCCTGAGGGTGGGAATAGAGCCACCACCCTACAGGCGTTTACGTGTTCAGGGAACACTATTTAATTTGGCCGTCACATCTGAGTAACTATTGAGTTACTGCTGTGTGATTGTAGGGCCGTACTATTTATGAGTGGGAATAGTTCCAGCACACACTCATATTTTATGCCATCCGTTGTTGTTGGTTATTAATGGACGTGCTAAGCACGTGTAGTTGCTGTAGCAGGTGCAGTTGGTAGTGGGCGAGGCGAAGGGCCAGGCGTGGTAGGCTTATTTCCTGAGTCTAACCCCTATTTGGATACACTGTGCTGTTAGACTAACTTTATATTGAGTATACAGTGCTTATATGGTGTGTTTTACAAATTAAGTGCTCTGTGTGTTATTTTATATAATTTGTTGTTTCTAATATGTTTTGTGCAACATTGTGTTGCGGTGTCTGATGACCTTGGGATTGGGTCACCTTATAATCTCTGTTTGGGGCCCTATTAGTGACCTAATTTTCTATGTATATGGTTATATTTGCAGCCTTGTGCCGCTGGGCCTGATAGTCTTGGGTTTCTGGCTACCTTATAGATTCTAATTTTAGGGTCTTATTGTAATTACTATTAATTTTTTGTTTTGTTTTGCGACCTTGTGTCGCCGGGCCTGATAGTCTATGGATGTTTAGACTACCTTATATATCTAATTTGGGGTCCTATCCTAGTTCTGTATCTCGGTTATGTGCACCGGTCTCGGTTCACTGTTTTGTGCTATTTCATTTACCCTGATTTTTGGATAGTGTGTAGTTTTGCACTGAATACTCATTCGACTTGCTATAAAGGAGTTGAAGTAGGAAGGAAGAGGCAGTAAGTTGGAAATAGAGGAGTGGTACTTTGTTATTTGATTGTATGTCTACTTTTATATTGTTTGGATGGCACCCTACTACTAGTTGTTTTGGATGTTATTTACTTTATAAACATTTATGTCCTTATTCTAATGATTTTTATCTCTGGGTAGTGCGGCTTATTTTTATTTTCTATGTTTTACCTCGATTTCAGGCCAGGAATGTGGTTTGGTCAACTAGGTGTTAACAAGTGGGTCCTTGCCGCAAATAGCAGGGGCCGTTAAGCGACACATCAAGGGTTTTTCACTGTTACACCCGGAATGCCGCCCCCCGGTCCGGATCTTGAGGTTTGATGACCAAGTAACAACATATGGGCCTTTGCCGCAAATAGCAGGGGCCGATAAGCGACACGTCAAAGGTTATCCATAGTTGCACCCGGAGACCGCTCCATGATCCGAACCGTTGCTTAGCTCTCCTGTCCTTAACAGGTTACATAATTGTTTATTTTTGGGCTGATACTCCCCTCCCCATTCAGGGGTTTACTTGATGTTATGTTGTTAGATATTGCCTATTTTTTCTATGCTTTTAAGATATTCTATCATATTTTTATATGTCCCTGCTAAGTTAGGGTTCGTTGTTTGTAAAATCTCTGGGTATGTATAGGGGGCTTTAATTCCTAGCTGTTTTGATCTAAATTGGTCCCTTTCTTGTTTGGTTTTAGTACAATTGTTGAAGATATGGTGTAGATCTTCAGGGGTGTTGCAATTGTAGCAGTTTATATTATGAGGAAAGGGTCCTATGTATTTACCATGGCTGTTTGCCAGCCTGGTTTTTCCTATGATTATCCTATTTATTGTTGTTTGTTCCATAGTAGTGCCTTTGGGCGGTTTTGTGCGCCTATTTACCTCACTAATAGTAGTGTATAACACTCTCCCTACTGTGCTTGTATTCCAATCGTTTTGCCATAATTTGTCTATTTGGGTGTTTATTAAGCTATATAGTTTGGGTGTACTATATTGTATTGGCTCGTAATGGGGTTCATTTAGTTTTCTTTGGCTAGTTTGTCAGCCATTTCGTTTCCTTTGATTTCTATGTGGGATGGTATCCACATGAATTCGACTATCATATTATTATCATTGAGTTGTTTTAGTTGTCTATTAATTTGATTTAGAAATTCCTCCCTACTTTTAGTGGTGCTTGATTGGATTGATGAGAGGACACTAAGCGAGTCACTAATAATCACTGTCTTATTGGCTTTGTTTTCAGCAATCCATTTTAATGATATAAGGATGGCCCAGAATTCAGCTGTATAGATAGAGCAGTAGTCTGGTAGACGTCTGCCTATTTGAACTTTGAGCTGGGGTATTACCATTGCTGCAGCTGTCCTATATGGATTTGTAATTTTGGATCCATCCGTGTATATTTTAGTGTATTGATGGTACTGGGAGTTGATAATTTCTAAGGCTTCTATTTTAGATTGTGTTCTTGATTTTGTGTGTTGCCTTTTTTGGTTAGGGAGGTGTTGACTTTAGTTTGTACGTTGTTCCAAGGTTCGTGTTCGTACACTACGCTAGTTTCTAATGGGAATAGTTCTACTGGCAGTAATTTTTTGAGTTGATGGACTTGTTTTCCCATGGGTAATTTCATTTTGAGACCTTTCCTAAATGGTGTGTTGGTTCTATTTATAGACAAAAGTGTGGGGTGCGTTTTGGGGTGGGTGGAGAGCCGCGCTGCATATTTTAACATGAGTTCTTGCCATCTCAGATGTAATGGCAATTCCCCCGTTATTACGTGCAGTTCGGCTGTCGAGGTTGAATTTAGAGCACCGGTGCTGTTTACTGGGGCTACTCGTTGGATTTTGTCTAATTTTTTGAGGCTTGTTTTTGAGGCTGAGGAATATATTTGACAACCGTAGTCTAATTTTGATCTTATTAAGGCCCTGTATAGTTTGATTGAAGTTTCCTGATCAGCACCCCACTGAGTGCCTTTGAGGCTTTTAATTAGGTTTAAGTCCTGATGGCACCTTTTTACTAAGTCATCTATGTGGTATGCCCATGTTAGGTGTTGATCGTAATACATACCCAGAAATTTGACTACTTTTACGAATTGTATTTCCCTATCCTGGATTGTTAGTTTTGGATATTGTATGTGTTTTACATTTGGGGTGAACAGTACAGCTACCGTATTTTGATGCGATAGTTTGAAACCCCATTTATTGGCCCATATTCCAATATTATTTAAGCTGTTTTGAATTTCAGAGATGTTGGAGCGGCTGGAGGGGTTTCCTGGTCTCCATAGGCCACCGTCATCCGCAAATTGGGATAGTTCAACTTTGGTGGATGCCAAATTTGTATCTAGGTCATTTATCATGATATTGAAGAGGGTGGGGCTCAGTACACTCCCTTGTGGAGTTCCGTTTTCGAGGGAGTGTTTCTCAGAGTATGTTGCCCATACCCTAGTTGTAATAGTGCGGTTTGTTAAAAAGTCCTGAATAAAGTTAAACATTCGCCCAGTAATGCCATAATCGTTCAATTTGGCTATAAGGCCTTTGGTCCATACTAGGTCGAATGCTTTCTCTAGATCGAGAAAAACCGCTGTTAAGTATCTGCTGTCTTTTTTTTGGTGTTGAATGCTAATTTGATAGCAGTTTCAAGTCTTACTAGCTGGTCTGTGGTGGAGCGCTTGTTTCTGAATCCGCATTGATTTTCTGAGATTAGATTATTTTTAGTAAGATGTGACTTGAGTCTGTTATTAATGATAGTCTCCATGATTTTGCATATATTATTAGTTAGGGAGATAGGTCGATACGAGTTTATATCGTGTCTGTCTTTGTTGGGTTTTAGGATGGGTATTACTATCGCATGTTTCCAATTTGTTGGTAGCTTTCCTGTGTCCCATATGTGATTTAGGAATTTAATTATTGCATTAACTATGTTGGGTGGAAGTTGTTTATAGATTATGTACCCTATTTTGTCTTCCCCAGGAGAAGTTTCTTTTTTTGTTTTAAGTGCCTGGTCCCATTCATATTGTGTTATTTTGTTATTTAATGTGGAATCTTTGGGCCCCAGGTCTTGAAATATTTGACTATCTGAATTCTCCACGTTATTTCTGTGGGTTTGAAATTCTTTAGTATGGTTACTGTTTTTGCTCATGTTAGCGAAATGTTGAGCTAGTAAATCGGCTTGTTCCTTGTCATTAGAGGTGTTGCTAATTTTATGGGTATTATTGTTTTTTTTTACCCCTAAAATTAGCAACACCTCTAATGACAAGGAACAAGCCGATTTACTAGCTCAACATTTCGCTAACATGAGCAAAAACAGTAACCATACTAAAGAATTTGCCCATAGGGGTATCTTGTAGTCCAGCTTGAAACATCAGATTAACAGCAGCAGGATTTGGCCCAGGTTTATCTGTTTTTATCTCCTCATATAACTTGTACTCTGGTGACTTAAAACTGCAGTTTTTACACATCATAGTCTGCTTCCAAGCAAGTCCCCATTTTCTTTCATCAGCAATTTGGAACTCTGGCCTGTCACACATGTTGAATTGATGACCATGGCGATGAATGATATCATTCCACATTTCAACATTTTTTTTTCATGCATATGATTCGTGTTCTATCATGCTCATTTAATTCTATCTTTTTCAGGTCCAGTTTTGATTTGGATAATGGTTGTAGAGTTTTTGCAGACCCCGGTTTGGCATTAGAGTCTGGAACCTGAGCAGATGAAAGAGACCCATTTGTCAGCTTTGTCACTGCTATCAGTGAGATTCTTGTCTGCTTCCATTCTTCTGGTCACTGGGACTGATGCAGCACTGGAAATTGGTAGAGTATCATCCGTCAGATATCTGACTCCTTTGTTATGTGGAATATTTGCAGGTTTAAAAGAACTTTTCTGCCTCTTCTTGTACCCCTTCATGGTTTCCGTTACAATAACTGCATGTAAATGACAAGAATTATCCTCTTTCCCTCAGTTTTATAACTAGGAAAAGGCAAGCTTGCTAGGTTTTAAAGTTCTGCACCAACTCTTCTATCTAATTGGAAGCTTACCATAAGGGTTCCTCCCCTTCTTGACTGTATATATTGTCATATAGGTGTTAAGTACCCCTAGCTACCTTTGTTTTGATGATTTCAGATTTCAGGGTGTTACATTTGATTGACAGACCCTGGTTTTATTGCTTCACAACTGATAAGGAAAACCCTTGATGTTTATAATAAAGGAATGGAGAGACTTTGACATAGAACAAACTTTGTCAACTTTTGGCTTCAAATTTTTATTAAAATTTAAATTAAATTTAAATTTTCTTATAAAAATATGTATCATTTTTTAAAATTACATTTTCTAAGAAAGTTTCACAGTGAAGCTTAATTTCTAGTAATTTCCAGATTGTTGTTAGAACTAAAAACTAATTACAGTTTATTTGAAGTGATTATCTTGATTAATAAACTCACAATTAAACTTTAAGTTTTTAGCATTTTTGCCATGCGGCCATTTGGAATGGGGTGGGTTTTGTGTTACAGTGGTGTCAGCTAAAAGCCTGTAACTGTTCTATTCGTTGATGAAATTCCTTCAAACTTTGCAGAAGTATTTCAGACATATTGATTTGATCACGGATGGAAGTTTTGTCCATTGAGGTGAAATTGTCTAACCCTGTCAGGAATCGCATCACAATTAATACTTCCAGTTCAATACCCACGAATGTAGTTCCAGTCTATTTTTAGAACATTTTTTCCTCTCTCCTTTTGGTGGTGATAGAAAAGTTATATTGATGCATCTTTGGTATGGATTTAAAGTAAATTGTTTATTCTTGAGAATAGGAGTTCTGAGAGTGCTTGTCTGTATGTATTTTGACGACAGTGCACACTGTGTAATTAGGCCTTAGTGATGATCCGGAAGTGAAATCAGTGTTCTGTGTACACGCTGCTTTGTTTACAGTGCAGCCACTCAACAAAATGCCGATCAACCCTTGACAATCTAGGCACTAAAGTTACGGAGAATTCGCTATGTCAATCAAACATTCCATAAAATGTTTGAAGGGATGTATAAACATTGGATGGACGAGGCTACGACTAAGAACTGA
The DNA here is from genome assembly GCA_030141615.1 of Unio pictorum. NCBI lineage: Eukaryota > Metazoa > Mollusca > Bivalvia > Unionida > Unionidae > Unio > Unio pictorum. Next base: position 986,731 of record JARLTB010000074.1, on the reverse strand, counting down.
TAGCGGGGGCAATTCAACGAATTAAAGAAATACACCGCTATGACCTAATTAAATATAGAAACAACATTTTGAAGGAATATTGTTTACCTACCAACCAGACAATCCAAAGTAAATAATATCATCCGCGAAAACTGTTCCATCGTGGAATTGCGTGGCAAGTTATTCCTCCAGAGTTTGTTGTTCGTTTTTGTTTTGTATGGTTTAATGCCATTTTTCAGCACAATATAGGCTTTACATGGCGGCCAGTATTAACGGTGGAGGAAGAACCCGGAAAACCCCGGAAAGAACCACCGACCCAGGAAAACCTACTGGCAAGCTTTCTTACATACCCACATTGTCCGAATCCTAGATTCGAACCCATGCAGACAGAGGTGAGACGGCAGTGATCCGTAAAGGACAGCGCTTTAGACCACTCGGCCACTCGGGGCCCCTATTCCTCCAGAGCAAACCAGTAGTAGCTTACCGCAGGCCGAAAAATCATGAACACATCAGTTAAGAAAACTTAACGCCAATCACAAACCAAGGTATTCTGGCATATGATGCCTGTTCTGATACAATATGAAAATCCTGTCCACATTTGACAGTGACCACGACATTCTCTAGAATAGCGACAACCGAAAAATCTAACTTCCCTGTTCCACACGTAATGGCCAAAAGAGAATGTAAAATACTCTTAGTTTTCAGTGGATAATTTCGTATTTTGACACCTAAATTTTATGGTAGAAGGCATGAGCCTAATTATCGCAATCCTAGCATTTTTAAATTCACACATAAGCCAAATCTGTATCATTTATTTTAATGTTGAGTTAGGCTTGGAAATGGGTTAAATTGTTTGTGACTGCCTGTCAGTTAGACTTGCATTGGAGACCAAATGCGTAACTTGGGCTGCAAAAAAGGAACCGACTTGGATTACGTATTTATATGTTTCTGCAACAGAAGTAAATATTTAACAATTTAGATGGTTGAGAGGTGGTGAAAAGTATTTTAATTTGTTATAGGACTAGTGCACTTTATTAATGCATAAAGCACATAGTGATTCTTTTAGCTATCTTGTCACAAAATTATTCAAAATAGCTGTTTCCTGTCAACAACGAATGTAATAAAGAGGGGTTGGTGGCAGTGTTGGTTCAGTATAAAAGACACAAAGACACAGTGGTCTCTTTTAAGAGTGCTCTTAAGACTCACCCGTTTCGACTGCAGGGACAAACTTAGCGACCTAATCATGTTTTGTATCTTATATGTTTCAGCATCTTTTAATGTTTTCCAATTTCATTGCTTTTGTCATTTGTTGTTCTGTAATGTAGTCATGGCAGTGTTCACATTTGCACGGGATATAGACGACCCCGCCCTCCACGAGTCCCCTGCTGCCTTGCAAGTTAGGTTTTGGATAACCAAAGGCTAGGGTGCTGACACAGTACATGATTGGGCGTATGAACTTCCTCAATAAGATCATCGCCCAGGGCGGAGGAGTACCAAGAAGGACTCAACGGCCATGTGTCCAGGACCAAGGCGAGCCACTAGTAAGGTGGAGTTCGGCTGTGGTCAACAGCCTGGAGAGGGATAGGCTCCGCCAGGTTCATTGCCCAGTACACACCACATGCAATGACAACTTTGCCTCCACCCATACCGGATCGGTCGTCGCCCGGAACAAGGACCGCGCCTTTTGTCTTGCACCAGGGCAGAGGTGTTAAGTGTGCTACTAGTACACGATCACCACCAAAACTCCGAATCAAAAACAACATCAGCATTTCTACGTGGAACATCAGAACATTAAGAACGCATGAGAAGGTAGAGGAACTGACACACGAAATGTACAGATACGATTGGACCATCATGGGACTGTGCGAAGTACGATGGAAGAATTTTGGGGAAACATCAATACATGATGGCCATAAACTATACTACTCTGGCAGAGATGATAAACATGAACATGGTGTCGGATTTCTCGTCTACAAAGACACCGTGAACACTGTCATGAGTTGTCGGCCAGTCTCCAGCAGGCTTATCATCATACGCTTGAGGGCAACACCACTCAATATCACCATTATGCAAGCTTACGCTCCAACTACAGACCATGATGATGAAGAATTAGAGGATTTCTACGACCAACTTCAAGAAGTCCTGGACCAGACCCCAAAGAAAGACATTGTTGTGGTGCAAGGAGACTGGAATGCCAAAATAGTAGAGGATGCCGTTGATAACTGGAAGGGCATTTGTGGACGCTACTGCAATGCAGAGACCAACGACAGAGGCTTAAGGCTCCTGGAATTTGCCAGCTTCGATGATCTGAAACTGATGAACACGTTTGGTCCACACAAAACATCCAGAAGGTGGACCTGGCATAGCCCGAATGGAGAACACCATAACCAGATTGATTATATCATGGAGAAGAGACGTTTCCACACCAGCGTAAACATTGAAAAGGCAAGAAGTTTCCCAGGAGCAGACATTGGAAGTGACCATGACTTAGTGATGATGACCCTCCGACTACGTCTAAAAAAAGTCAACAAAGAGGGCCCCACAAGAATCAAGTTCAACCTTAACAAGCTAAGAGACCCAGAGGTATTGGAAGCCTTCCAGGCAAGGATATGAGGAAAATTTGCACCACTGTTACTTCTTAGTGCAGAGAACACAGTTATAGACACATTGATCGACACATTTAACATAGCAGTGACCCAAACAGAAAGTGAGATCCTTCGCAAACATCGACGACCTAGGAAACCTTGGGTTACAACTGACATACTTGATCTGTGTGACAAGCGTCGAAGGCTAAAGAATAAGAAGTCAGAAGTAGAAGGAGCAAAACAATACAGGGAAATCAACCAGGTTATCAAGAAAAGCACGAAAAAGGCAAGGGAGACATGGATTGAAGACCAGTGCAAAAATATAGAAAACAATCTAAATAAAAATAATAGCAGAAAAGTATACCAACTGGTGAAAGACCTGACCAGTGTAAAACAAGGACGCTCCTCCATCATTCAAGATAAGTGAGGGAAATGTGTTACAGAAGAACAAGACATTCTTAAGAAATGGACAGAATACTGCTCAGACCTGTACAACCACAGACCTACAGGGGACCCAGACATACTCAACACCCCACCAGTGACCAACAATGACAACTACCCCATCCTCTGAGAAGAAGTAGAGGCTGCAGTGAAATCATTGAAAAAAGGGAAGGCAGCAGGAGTAGACAACATCCCTGCAGAACTAGTCCAACAAGGGTGTGAATCCATGATAAGAGCCCTACTAACAATCTGCAACAAGATCTGGCATACAGGGGAATGGCCAACACCATGGACTCAGTCACTCATAGTAACTCTCCCAAAAAAGGCAATTTGCAGCAATGTCAGAACTATCGTACGATCAGTCTTATATGCCACCCAAGCAAAGTCATGCTAAAAATCATATTAAACAGACTTAAGCCGCGGGCAGAGGAAATCATAGCTGAAGAACAGGCAGGCTTCAGACCAGGGCGAAGCACAACTGAACTGATTTTCAACCTGAGAATACCATGTGAGAAATACCTCCAGCACCAACAAGACCTTTATCATGTCTTTATAGACTTTAAGAAAGGGTTTGACAGGGTATGGCATGCAGCCCTTTGGTCCACCATGAAGCTGTACAACATCAATGCTAACCTGATCAAAGTCATAGAAAGCCTTTACAGCAAGGCCACCAGCACAGTATGCTTCAATGGTCAAATAGAGTCAGACAGGGCTGCTTGCTTTCACCTACTCTCTTCAACATCTTCCTTGAAAAAATCATGACAGATGCACTGCAGGACCATGGAGAAACTGTCAGTATTGGAGGCAGAATAATAACGAATCTGCGCTTTGCTGATGACATCGATGGCCTTGCAGGAAATGAGGAGGAGCTAGCTCAGTTGGTGAATAAACTGGACAGGACAGCTACTGCGTTTGGTATGGAAATCAGTGCAGAGAAGACCAAATTGATGACTAGAGACACCAGAGGCATCAGCACTGACATCATGATTAGTGGCCAAAAACTGGAAACAGTTAATAGATTCAAGTACTTAGGAGCCATCGTGGCAGACGAGGGATCTAAACCAGAAATATTGTTCAGGATTGCGCTGACAATAACAGCAATGGCAAGGCTGAAGACAGTTTGGAAAGACAGAAACATCTCAGTCAGCTAAAAAATCAGACAGATGTGCTCCTTGGTTGCATCTGTATTCCTATATGCCTGTGAAACATGGACCCTCACAGCGGATCTCGAAAGGAGGATACAAGGTGTTGAAATGAGATGTTTTCGAAGGTTACTTGGCATTACATGTAGAGATCATGTCACGAATGAGGAAGTGGGAAACAGAATTAAGCAATCCATTGGGCCCTATGAAAAGCTATTGACCATTGTGAAGAAGCGCAAAATGAAATGGTATGAACATGTCACACGATCAACAGGGCTTGCTAAGACAATCATGCAAGGTACTGTGCAGGGAGGGCGAAGGAGAAGAAGACAGAGTAAAAGATGGGAGGATAACATCTCAGAGTGGACAGGAGTGAAGTTGAGTGACACAGTGAGAGTATCAGAGAACAGATTGGAATGGAGGAAGCTGGTTGTCAGGTCATCAGTGGTGCCCCAACGGTCGGCAAGACTAAGGAATAGATAGATAGATAGTGTAGTCATATCATTATTGATGGTGTAAAGCGCTTAGAGCTTCGAAAGATTAGGCGCTATACAAAGTCCTCATTATTATTATTATTATTATTATTATTATTATTATTATTATTATTATTATTATTATTATTATTATTATAAAAGACATCAGTTGCATAAGGTATTAACCTTAATACATTAGTTATAATCCAATAAGCATCCTTTAACAAAAATCTTTCGTTAGTTTTATTTGTATGTTTAATGTATTATTATTATTATTTTTCTGCAATAGGTCATCGTTGCATGAAAATTTTCAAACAAAAACAGTCCATTGAAACCTTATTACATTGGCCTTCAGATGTTGGAGAGGAACATAAAGGAATGAATCTTAAATAGATCTGACTGGATTACAAAGAAGGCAACATAAATCCAAGATAAGGAGACATAGTTAAAATTTAAAGTTGTTCCTGTGGTAGAAATAGGTTTATGTTTAGATTATTATCGAATGAGATCGCAGTTAATTCGTTCCATGTAGCTAGGCCTGGTACGCAGAAGAACGTTTTCAGTAGGGCTGCACTTTGGCAGCTGGAATAATTAGAATATGGGTTGTAGAAGCGGTGTGTAAGTATCTAGACTGGGGTATAAAACATGGATGAGATTAAATAGGTATATTGGACTGGACGCAGTCTACGAAATGCAACTAAGGGAACAAATTTTGTGTTTGATTCTGGAGCGAAGGTGTTCAAAGCAGTGATGAGGTGTGCTTTGTTCTTTGAACTCTATTAATGATCGGATCAACTGTCTTGAACTTATTTGATGTGTCTGTAGTGATATTGAGATGAAAAAGAGATCAAATGCGTGACTTGGGCTGCTAATGAGCAGCCAACTTGGCTTATGTATTTATGTGTGCCTGCTACAGTGGTAAATATCTAAAAAATCTAGATGGTTGAGGGGTGATGAAAAGTAAGCTAATTTGGTATACTGATTATTCTTGCTGCCTGGTCACAGGCTGTCCAAAATAAATTAAAGAAGAGGGGTTGGTGGTAGTGTTAGTTATAAAAGTCACAAGTTGCATAAGGAATTAACCTTAATACCTCAATCAGAATTTTACAAACATCCATTCAACAAGAATCATTAGTTAGTTTTTATTTGTATCTTTAATGTATTATTATTATTATTATTATTATTATTATTATTATTATTATTATTATTATTATCTTTTCTGCCATGGGCCATCGTCAGATGAAAATATGTCAGAAAATACTGTCCAGTGAGATCATATTGTCCAGCGTGTTAGTTACTGACCCATCGCGGCTCCTGTGGGGCATTATAACTCCATTCAAGTGACAATGCTCAACATCGGAGAGAGAGAGAGAGAGAGAGAGAGAGAGAGAGAGAGAGAGAGAGAGAGAGAGAGAGAGAGAGAGAGAGAGGCGCATATATTCCTTTCCTTTTGTTATAGCACTTATATCATAACCTCATTCTTCTATTTCCTAAATATCCGTAGTTTATGTTATCTAGCGATCCATTATTTTACAGAATGTCAAGTCTGTTGTTTTTAACTTGTGAGGTGCAACTCCTGCAGTTCATGTAGGAGTGCCATACCGGCTATGTAAGGTACATATATCAGTTGTGAGAAAATTAGTGTTAAAGTATGTTTGCGCTTTAAGAAAGAAATCTTAATTATGTTTATCACAGTCGGTACACTTTACACCGTATCACACGTAGCAAGACATGAATATGTAGTTGTAGGGTATACATTTTTCAGCACACAATAGGCTATACATATCGGCCAGTATTATTGGTGGAGGAAGAACCACCGACCCACAAGAAACTACTGGCAAACTTTCTCACATAACTACATTAGCCGAATCTTAGACTCGAACCCACGCAGACAGAGATGAGATGGCAGTGATCCGTAACGGAGAGCGCTTTAGACCACTCGGCCACTCGGGGCCCTTTCGCAAGACATAATGCACTGTATTACATGTAAAAAGACATAATGTACTGTATTACATGTAACAGAAGAGCGTGTGCCTTGAATTGTTTATGACATAATACACTGTATTGCATGTCACAAGTGAGTTTATACCTCGAGTTGTATCGTCTTATTCATAGTCAGTTTTGCACCATGACGCTGTCTTTCTTATACAGGATCCCGTCTACAACCGTTTCACAGAATGATTCTGTCTTTTCTTCACTAGCTTGACTTCTAGAACGTGATGGGAATAAATTAGTATTAGCCCAACGTCCAACGTATCTCTTTTATTTTTACGTGGTGGAGAATCTGAGGTGCACATTTAGTAATGTTGTGTCATTTTTCGCAGTTATGACGTGCAGCAACAAACGTCTCATCTGCTTAAAAGGCCGGTTAATACCTACAATACATCTTGATGGTATATTAATGCGATGTGCACATGGCATTCAGGGTGTTATCATGATTCATGTTTCATATTTTGTCAACAATATTTCTAGCAGCACTGAAGGTTTATATAGACTACTGGATCCTCAAAAAGTGAAACCGTGTTTTCGGTTCAAGTATCGGATCACTTTATGACAGTAACATGTATGACCTACGACAAACCGGAAAGAGAAAGTCTTTGCCAATAATTGCAACCATTTTGCGAATATTCGGAAGCGCATTGTAAATATTCGCAACTTTTTTTTAATTATTCGCTTTCATTTTTACGAGTACCAACATTCCTTATTGTCGCAGTACATTAACACTTGTAATCTTTTTGGGAATATAAAGAAACATACTCATGAGCTTCTTTATTCAAAATCGTTTGAAGAATATCCGAACATCCTGTGTTTTCCAATGTATGAAAGATGTTCAAATGGTCTGAGTGTATGGTACGTAACAAGGGTTTTGCGTTGTTTGGAGATATACAATCTCAAGAATTTGTGTGCATGATTTGTATGGTCTCGCATACGCAAATTTCCCGTCTTATACTTTGCGTATCTTTAATGTTTCTGCTTAACACATACACACATGAGTGATAGGGCGGATTTAGGTCGTCAGTGTCATTTAATTATTGACTAACCAACGACCTGCCCGACATTTTCTCAACAATAATCGCTATTTGCTGCGAATCCCTTCCGTACATTTATTATCTCGGCAGTTATTTGAACGGCATATACACAAGGCTGTTAGAGTTTTGAATTTTCTAATCAATGACGAACATATTCATTTTAATACGCTTCTCGACATTTGACTCGAGTAACTCGACTCTATATTTTTTTGATCTTGTTAATGCTTTGATGCCAGTTAGTGTGTCACTCTGAATCCAATGATTTAAAATCACGCCATATGTTGGGTCAATCAATTCACTGAATAGACTGACAGATAATTCCCAACCACCGATTAATTCAACAAGAACCAATTTATTAATATGTCTATCAGTTAACAAATTCAATCGAAAAAGAGGTGCAGAGCTTTAGTTTCAGTTTTGTTTTAAAAGTTGTAAAACGAGAGATTGAAATGTGTTAAGAAATTAAGTTTTCATAGATAGTTAAAACACGTTCTTCTTATCATCTCAGACCTTACCTTTGGAAGCCCATGGAAGGACGAAAACTGACTTTAGTTCCTTACAAACGATGGATGGAATACCATCGTTGGCAAGAACAACGTACCCCCCATTTACCACCCAATCCTGATTTGAACGAGATGTCCCAATTACAACACGAATTGCAATCCTTGATGCATCGCCACGATTTGTCCGAAACCGAAAAATCGCAAAAGTACGGTCAACTTTTGCAACGACTACAACTCTTTCATCGAAAAGCTGTGGAACAAACAGCTCTACCTACTCTGTCCGATTTGAATGCTCTAATGAATAATCCGTCGCCCTTACCATCTACAGCGGCAAAAACAGACGTCACCCCACCATTACCCAAGGAAGAAGAAGAACCCCATGATCTCTTTCAAACACCCACTGGCACTCCCATTCCGAGTAAGATTGCCGCTTCCTTGTTGACCCCTTCCCCCACTCCCCAACGAGAAGAACTCAAAACTTGGGTTAAAAAGATGATGGCTACTTCTTCTTCAACAGAAGTGAAAAAGAAAGAAAGGAAACCAGAAGTGAAAAAAGAAAAGAAGACCAAAGCTATCTCATTACCTCCGCCACCACCACCACCACTACCACCACTACCACCACCAGTACCCTCGACGTCAACTCCTGTGGCACATCGGACACGTAAAACCGTTTCCAAACAACCCCTATTTCGTCCCACCCAAAGCAATATCCTCGAAGAGTGGGTCACTTATTAACCAAACCATGGAGAAGGTATTAGCCAGCATTTACTACGATCAAGCTCACCTTGCTGGTTACGTAGGTATTCAGAAATTGTATCGTGCTGCAAAAACTCGCCTGAAAAAGCTCCGTTTACCTGCAGTACAACGATGGTTACAAGAACAAGCGACATACACTTTACACAAACCCATTAGACGAAAATTTCACAGAAGTCGCACTCAAGTGGAAGGCATCGATCATCAATGGCAAGCCGATTTAGCCGATGTCTCTCATTTAGTCACCTACAATCGCGGCTAAAAAATATTTGTTTTGTGTCATCGACGTCTTTTCTAAATTTGCCTGCGTCGTACCATTAACATCCAAATCGAGCGGAGAGTTAGTACGAGCTTTTCAACTGGTGTTGAAAGAAAGTGGTCGTCACCCTCTTCGATGGCAAACCGACAAAGGCACCGAATTTCTGAATTAAGCTTTCCAACGAGAATTAAAGAAACGTGACATTCATTTTTTCACCACCGAAAATCCTGAAACCAAAGCCAGTATCGTGGAACGTTTTCAACGTACCTTGAAAGAACGCATGTGGAAATATTTTACGCATCAACACACTCTCAAGTACATCGACGTCTTATCGCACTTAGTCCAAGCCTACAACCAATCTTACCATAGAAGTATTGGATGTGCCCCACAAGATGTGACACCTGACAACGAAGTGACTGTTTTTGAGCGTCTGTTTGGTACGTCCCTGACGACGGCTGTCCCCAAGAAAGTTGGAGAAGTGTTAACCCCGGGAGATTGGGTACGCATTGGCAAAACCAAACGCACTTTCGACAAAGGTTACTTACCCAACTGGACCACCGAATTGTTTCGTGCTACTTGACGAGTGCGTGATCGTCATCCTGCCGTCTATAAATTGGAAGACATGAACGGAGAAGTATTAAAAGGAACGTTTTACTTGCCTGAGTTACAACGTGTCACCAAAAAAGAAGACGACGTGTACGACATTGAAAGCATTCTCGAACGAAGAACCCGTAAAGTAGGAAAACGTCGTGTCAAAGATGTCAAAGTACGTTGGAAAGGATATCCTCCTAGTTTTGATTCTTGGATTGACGCTTCGCAAGTCATCAACTATAAAAAGAAGTGACCATCATGCCCTTCAATACAGCTTCAGCGACCACAGTGACTACTCCTTCACCCACGTCATCTCTGCAAGATTTACAAAAGCAACCCTTGTGGGTGTGGTGTGGAGAACGTGTCCCTAAAACCCAAATCGTCTTTTTCTGTCAAATCTTTGTAGTGTATTGTATCATCGGTGCAGTCATTGCTAATTTGAGTTTGCAACAAGGAGACAAACAATTGTGGACTATTTTACTCAGCAGTTGCATCGGTTATCTTCTTCCCAATCCTTCCCTGAAATACTCTTACAACGGGAACAACAATAACAATATTGGGAGCCTTGCGTCCAACGTTAGTCATTCTCCTGACAGTCACCCTTCCAATCACAATACCCTTTTAGACACTCCTTTAACCTCGAGTGACTCCTCGGACAGAAGAACATTGGAATTATGAACAACACTATTAACCAATTTTACTTAATGTTACCCAGTGACAGTTCCATGAAGGTGTTTCCTAACAACACGTTGTGCTGTTACACGGCTAAATTACCTCAAGCCATGCATTTGGATGAAGATGCTCATTGGGAAGTAGCTTTAGTAGAAATAATACACCCGACACAAATCAAAAACATCGTCGAAAATCAAAACACTTTTTCAGTAAAAGTGTATGACACGGTATTGCAAAAATCATTAAACGAGCGAGACAAAATCCTTTCCGATGAGGCGATAATAAAAGAGCAGAACGCCATAACTAATCTGGCTACCTATCATTTCAAGATTCCTTTAGGCTATTATGTTAGTGGTCAACATTTAGTGACTACGATTGCAAACAAGTTCAATACTTTGTTTGGTAAACCCCTGGACAAAACTGAAAAAAGTGTTACCTTTGAGTACCATAAAGTGGCTCGTCGCCTCATGATGAAATTTTCAGGCGACAAAATGATGGCCATTACCTTTTGTCTTGAATTGTATGATATTTTAGGCGGAGACCCGAAGATGGTGGTCAAGAAAAATGAAATACCATCCATAACCACTAACTCGGATTTTGCAAAATATTTCGATTCCCTGTTGAATTGAACCAAGGTCTCAACTTGTTTGTGTACTCCGATGTGGTGGAGTACAACGTGGTAGGACACACCTCTGTACCGTTACTGAGTGTCATTCCTTTCAAAGTGTCACCGCTGACGAGGAAGGTGGAAATACCTATCACGTTCACCGCGAATTTGTACATCCTCATTATTTGCCTGTCAGTAAGTCGTATTTCGACAGTGTCAACATTACTATAAAAGGAGAACTAGGACAAAATATTCCATTTACCAAAGGGAAAGTCACAGTGAAACTCCATTTTCAAAAACGATTCTCAAACAACTGAAAAAGTGATGTATCCTGTGTACCAAGGAGTCACTCGACAACGAGGACATGGTTTAGGAGATATGTTTAAATCAGCCTTTCGTTCCGTGGTCCCTGTTTTAAAACCGATGGTGACACGAGGATTGCACGCCTTAAAAGATGCCGCATTGACTCATGGCAAAGATTTTCTTCAAAATGTTCTCATTGACAAACAAAACCCTAAAGAAGCTTTTTTGAGAGCAGGCAAAAATGTCTTGCTTCAAACGGGTAAAGAGATTTTGGGTCGACGAGAAAGTCCTATAAATGCCCTAAACGGTACCGAGTCTGGCATTCCTGCTTCCCTGACGACACAGCAAGGACAAGGCAGAAAGCGTCGACGAAGGCACCCTTTCAAAAGTCTCCGTACCTCTAAAGTTAGAAAGACAAAGAAAAAAAGAACCTCTCGAGACTTAGACATTTTTGATTATTAAAAGTAAAAAAAAACATAGAGACTGAGAGAAAAAAATGATGCACCAAGAATCTTGTGCCTGTTCCAAGTCGGAACTAGATCTCTTTGCCATGCCATCCACGATGATGACCATGCAAGAAGCCCAATGGGTTGAATTTCATCCTGTCTCCTCTTTGACGGATTCAGCTCCCATCGAGTTTGAAATCAAAGGACAACCTGAAGATTACATCGATCTCAACAACAGCTACTTGTATTTGAAAGTGAAAGTGGCCAAATCGGATGACAACACCGTTGTAGCAGACGCGAACAAAGTACCTCCCGTCAACAATTTCATGCATTCCTTGTTCAGCGATGTGGATTTGTACATGAATAACAAACTTGTCATTAGTAGCATGGATACTTACCCTTACCGAGCGTACCTCGAAAATCTCTTGACGTACGGAAAAGAAGCCAAGAACACCCATTTAGATGCTTGCGTGGTATGGAAACCTGACACCGCAAATAAGTTTGAGGACACAGCCATAGCCGCAGAAGCTAACAATTCCCACAATGAGGGTTTTATCGAGCGTCATAAGAAAATTGTAGGACGTAGTTTAGAACTGTTCGATCGTTTGCATTTGGACATGTGGTTTCAAGAGAAGTATTTGCTGAACGGGGTGGATATTCGCTTGAGACTGAATCGTAGCAGTGCTGCTTTCCATTTGATGGCTGATACCAACGACTACAAAACCATTATCGAAGAAGCCAGGTTATACGTGCGTCGTGTGGAAGTGTTACCTATCGTGGGAAATGATATCAGTCACACTTTGAGTAGAACGACAGCCAAGTATCCGATACGACACCTTCACCATTGCCGGTAGACTCCGATCTAAGATCGAAGATCATCTGTTCCAAGGACAGTTACCCAAACCTATATTCATTGGTATCGTCAGCAATGCAGCCCTCAACGGTGCCCACGATCAAAATCCTTTCCAGTTTAAGCACAGCAGAGTATCCAAAATCGAAGTCAGTCGCGATGGCAAAACTTTGTGTACCAGACCTTTCGAACCCAACTTTGGCGCACAGAAGAATTACTTGAGGTCGTACTTGTCGCTGTACGAAGCCACAGGACAGTTAGGAACCAACACCAGTCACGGTATTTCCTACGACGATTATGCAGGAGGTTACGCTTTGTGGGCTTTTGATTTCACTCCAGACCAAGGCAGCGACGAGGGACATTTCCACCCTATAAAATCTAGGCAACTGCGTGTGGAACTTCAGTTTGCAGTACCTCTTACCGAAACGGTGAATGTCATTCTGTATGCTGAATTCGATAATACCATAGAAATCAACAGTTTGAGAGAAGTCATTCTAGACTATTAGACACTATGGAAAACTCTTGTCCCTCTTTGAATAGTGGAGAATCCATGGAAATGGAATGGGAGGTTACAGAGAAAGCAGACCCCCAAGGCCAAAAAGAAGAAGTAGTGATCATACAATCCAGATGGCCAGAACAGGAACAACAGTTAGTCGCCTGTTTTGCACAACACTTGGAGGATAAAATGAGGTACATGATTAAAAAAGATTGTTATGGATGTCAAATCGATCATCCCAGTCAAAATCAACACGATAAATGTATGATGATGAGTCAAGAAGAAAAATTGGACGATTATCTGAACGAAGCTTGGAGTCTCATCTCAGAAGAAGCCGTGTTACATCAGTGGTATAAAGACTTGTGTGCTCATTCCTCTCCTGCATTGTTTGCTCGAGAAATTGATCGCATCGAAGCTCTCTTGGCCAAGAGTAAGGAGACGAAGCAAACCAACAGTTACTTGACAGACCTTTTCAAGCAAAAAGTCTGGATTTAATTGATGACTTATCATCACCTGTGAAGAAAGGGAAAAAAACAAGGCTACACAAGAAACAAATGGATACCTGGGAACTTTATTATCTTTTGAACCGTAGTTCGTACACTGCTTCTTGGAATCCTGTTGTGTGTGCTAAAGATGAACTACCTCATCGAAAAACCTCAAGAGAATCAAGCTTATGTCATCAACACAGATGATAGTCATCTTCCAGGAACTCACTGGGTAGCTGTCTACTTTCCTCAAGAGGGTTGCGTGGAGTATTTTGATTCGTATGGATTACCCCCTTTCGAAGATGATATCATTGACTTTATGAGAAGAAATGCTCAGACGACACGATTCAATAATGTGAAATTACAAGGCACAGATTCTATGGTGTGTGGACAATATTGTGTCTATTATCTGCATCATCGCAGTCTTGGATATTCTTTAGAACATTTAGTGACTTATTTTGATCGTCATTCGTTTCGAAATGATGACAAAGTAGATCGATGGTTTTGTGACCATTATGGCTATCTGTTGTCTTTAGCTAGGAAACGTAGTGTACATCAATGGCCCAATGACTTCCAACAGTGGAAATCACAATTTAATTCACAACGTTGTCAACCATGTCAAAGATAATGTATTAGTGTCATGGAAGAAAAATTTTTTTGTTATTTGAAAAAATTGTGTTTTGTGAGTTATTTTGTTATTTGAATAAAAATATTAGTGAATTTTAAAAAAAAATTATTTGAAAAAATGTTTGTTATTTGAATAAAAATGTTGTGTTTTGAAACCAATGCGTCTATCGTTTGTTTTACATTTGTATTCAAATAAATACTCTTTGACTTTTCTTTCTATCCCTCACATCAAACTATCCCAACGTTTCCAAACCCTAAACCGTAGTGGGGTGTTTTCCATCACGTCCGCGTGTTTTGGTGATGATACGAATAATGTAAATTTTTGGATCATAGGGGGTTGTTTTCCATCACGTCAGCGCTTGAACCATATAAAGCAGGGGTAGTCTTCAGTCTATACAATTAACTGCAAAAGACATAATCGATTTTCTTATTAATTCAAACTTAATTGACAAAATATAATATTATCATAGGATACTATATATCAAATAAATTCCCCAAAATAGATAACAAAGTAAAACATAAGATAGATTACTGGATCGGACTGAGACTCTGAGGGGTTGGTGAGAAGGGGGGGGGGCCTTGGTATTTGATCTACATGATCAAACGCACCTGCGAGCCAATGTTGACCCATAATTATCAATCCACAGAGTTTCACACCTTTTTATCCTCATAATAATTCAACTATTATTAACATTATAAATGTTAAAATAATTTTAGTAATAATAATCAGTTCATTAATAATTAAGTTTCAGACTAGCTTGTGACTCTGTTGGAGTTGTGATATGGGTGGGTGTAAATATTGCGTTCATACTGAACGTCTACGCAACTGCGAGTTTACACTCACTCATGATCATGGTTCTGACAGATTACCGCTATATAGCATATACTGAAACTTCAAACTAAATTAATCGGTTAGGAGTGCATATGGATAATAAAGTAAAACATAACTTAGATTACTGGATCGGACTGAGGGGTTTGTAAGGGGGGGGGGGGGCTTTGGTATATGGTCTACATGATTCATACGCACTTGCGAGCCAATGCAGACCCATAATTATCAATCCACAGAGTTTCACACCTTTTTACCTTCATAATAATTCAATTATTAATAACATTATAAATATTTAAATAATTTTAGTAATAACTAGTTCATTAATAATTAAGTTTCAGACTAGCCTGTGACTCTGTTGGAGCTGTGCTATGGGTGGGTGTAGATATTGCGTTCATACTGAACGTCTACGCAACTGCGAGTTTACACTCACTCATGATCATGGTTCTGACAGAGATTACCGCTATATAGCATATACTGAAACTTCAAACTAAATTAATCGACTAGGAGCATCATATGATAAATAAGTGTAGTCTGGGAAAACCTCTATATTAATACAACCCTCTTTTTCCAAGCTTTCCTGTCAGAATAAAAGCTAATGGCACTTAATATTCAAAATTATTCGATAGCAACCTTGAACTGGACTTCAATGAAAGTGAGAATTGCATAGACAATATTCAAAGGATAATAAATGGAGCCATTGATGCTATCACTGACATCGAGGGAAACGTGGAGGACCAGACTACAGAACAGCCCTTCTTAGGGCTATTTAATGTTCATTGTTGTGATTGTGCTGTACTGTATCTATTTCCCACCCTTTGTACCTCTTGGGAATAGGGGAAGATTAGTGGAACGGTGGGGACACAGGCTCTTTTCTATATAGGAATCGCCTGGATTGGTGTACGCACATGTGTACAGCCTGGTACATCTCTGTGCCTAATCCAATCAGTCCCTCTGGGAAGCTGGTGTTGACCCATTTCCTCCCCTCTTTTTCTAAATCTCTATGTCTGTTTGTCTGTATGACCCTGTCGGTTTCTCTGTTACATGTTCTTAGATATTGAATTCTCGCAATATCGATTGGTAAGAGAATTCCATTTGACTAACCAAACATCAAATCTCAAATATGACCATTTCGGATCACACCCAACCAAATTCATAACTTAAAACAACCTAACCTGAACAAACTTACATAGTCACTCTGACACCCTAGTGTAGGTATTTTGTTTTTTCTTAGGGTGAATTTCCCTCTTCGAGAAGGGATTTTTACCGGCCAGTAGGATGGTGGTGACTTGTACAGTACACTTTGTACTTACTTAGGGGCATAGTGATAAGTGTTAGGAAATTCCGTAACTTATATATCTTGACACAATTACACAGGTGGCTTACACATGATTGGTGTAGGGCATCCACTAGTATAACTGGATTAAATTTGAAATAAATCAAAGGGACTGCAACCTCATGGACAACACATACACTCACTTACATATATGACCTTACTAGAAAAGATAAGGTAGTCTTAATCCAGGACTATCAGGCCCCCGCAACACAATGTTGCAATAATAATGAAATACAATAAATAACATTAAAACAATTCAGATCACAACATAGTATAGCACTTCCACTTTGGCACATGTCCTATGGGATTGCAATTATTAACCTAGGGTGTGGCGCCTCGTGTTTCTTTGTTGGGGTCCGGGTGTATGTGCGGCGCTGCCTCTGCGTGTGGGACGGCGATGAATTAATTTCCGGGATCCTTTCCGCCTTTGCCTCTTCCTGCTGACCTGCCGATGAAGTTGATAGGGGTAGGTGTGGATGGGTCTTGCCTACCTACCCCAGGGCTTCCATTTATACCGATAGTTACTTTTTAGTAATTCGATATAACGTCCAAATTGATAAGTGTACTACTGTGCACATAAAAAGGGTAAATAAATGTCCAGCGATATGCTGGATATAAAAATAGCCCAAATGTTCCTAGTGAACGGTGGCAACTTTAAAACACCAACTAGTCAGTCCAGTCTTATTCATCATCAGTCGCAGTGAACGAAGCAAGCTGTACACAGCAAAAATGACGCTAGCGATGGATATCATCCCTGAGATGGCACTTAGTGCTATAACCAATTTAGGATATCTCAAGGCCAATAATTGGAGCCTTAGAGCAGCAGGAAAACGAACAACCCTGCTGCTCATATGGGAGCAAACAACAAGCGATAAAGAAAAGAAGGGAGACCAAGTACAGAGGTCAAGCAGGAAGACGATGAAGGCGGGAAACCGAAGCACCGCGCCGCCCACCCACCCCCACCCCTGCAGTTGCTGAAGTACAGAGTACAAACACTGTACTTTTGGACTCAAACAAAGAACTTCAGCAACAGATAGCGGCGCTATCTAAAAAGCTACAGGAACTTACTTGCGTCAAAGAGACAGCGGAGGTGGCCACTTCTCCAGTGATGATACCAGCTCCTGTAACACCACCACCACAACCAGCCCCGCAAATCAAGGGAAAAGGAAAGGGGAAACAGAGGGAGAAGAATTTGCCATTTTCTTCTACCCCTGTACCCCCCCCCCCCCACCAGGTCCAGCAGTGAACCTGGCAGAATTACGGGAAAAAAACAACCACCACCACCACTACAACGGAAGGCAAATGGGAAATACCTGCAAAAACAACTCGACAGCCAAAGAAGTCCCGAAAAGACCTACTCGGGACACTATACCGAGAGCTTGATCTACGCAGACTTGAAACAAATTGGAAGCATGCCAATAACTTCATTTCAGCGGTTAAACATCTCGGATTTAGATCTCTAGGCCTAGAACAACCCAGAAAAGGACAAATGGAGTTTGCGGTATTGTTGCTATCCCAACGCTATACCGATGTTTACAATGAGCGACCTATGTTCCAGCTGTACGAAGCCGCTGCATATCTTGCCGAACATCATGGGATAGACTTCCCCAAAACCTGGCGAGAAGAAACTCGAACGGCGACTACACAAGTGGACATAGAGTACGACCAGGCAGAGGCGTAGCGAGGGGGGGGGGACATATGTCCCCGGGCGCCAAGGTACAGGGGCGCCAAAATGAGGCTTGCAACGTTACATTATAATAAGAAAACAAGGGTAATAAATCTGTCACAAGATTGCTGGGGCGCCAATTTTATAGTTTGTCCCCGGGCGCAAAATATCATCGCTACGCCTCTGCGACCAGGGTACTTTCCCAGGGGAATAACAGCCCTTTTCAGGGTTTTCAATCACTGCCATTTAATAGGGTGCTCATTTGGTTACGAGTAACCCTCTTTGAATAACTTTCCGTGGCCCTAAAAGGATAAATATGACCTTATTTGGTACCTCCGCCAACAAATTCATAACCAAGCATACCTAACAGTGACTACGCTAATATATGTCGCTTAGACATTTTTTAATTTTCTAAATTTGTTAGGGACTTATTATATGTACGCTTATGTACCAGATTATTTCGAAAGTAGGAATGTAAATAACAATTCTTCAACTTAGATATTTGAGCAATTGCATAGGTGGATAACACATTATTGGATGTTAGGTTGTCCATTAGTATAACTGGACTGAATTTGATATAAGTGCGACCTTTTCGTTTCAGGTGTGGACTGCGTCCGTGGCGTGCTGTCTTGCTGTTTGCGTGCTTGGTGTGTGTGAGCTGGCCAGCCATCCGTGACCTTTTCCGCCTTTTCCACGACTGCTCATCAAAATTACTAGCGAAATGAGAAAACATTTTCCCTCGCTACCTGTGATATCCGATTGGTTGATAGGGTGGGTGTGTGGGTGCTATTCCTACCCACCCAATGGCGTCACTACTGCTTGGACGAAAATGGAGGGGACACATGTGGAGCAAGAAACATTTCCACAACCCACTTCTCAGCGGCGTAGAAGATACAATTTAACCAGACAGAAGGGATAACAGGAGGCCACATGAGAAACTCTGTGACTTCCACCTACTGCACCCCGAAGACGAAGCCTGCTGAGCAAGATGTGATATTTTCACATTGCCATTTCATTGCCTGAATAATAGGGTACTCATTTGGTTACGAGTAACCCTCTTTGAATAACTATCCGTGGCCCTAAAAAGACAAATTTGACCACATTGGTACCTCCGCCTCATATTTATGACCAAAAATATCTAACAGTGACTACACTATTATATGTCGCTTAGACATTTTAGTTTTTAAATTTGTTAGGGTTCTATTTTATGTACGCTTATGTACTAGTATTTTTTGGAATGGTAGGATGATAAATAATAATTCTTCAACTCATATATTAGGTTAATTGCATGGTGGCTAACACAATATTGGGAGTTAGGCTGTCCATTCTATAACTGGACTGAATTTGACCTTTTGTATGACCTTTTCGTTTCAGGCGTGGACGGCGTCCTTGGCGTTCTGGCTTGCTGTTTGCGTGCTTGGTGTATGTGAGCTGACCAGCCATCCGAGACCTTTTCTGCCTTTTCCTCGACTGCTCACCAAAATTACTAGCGAAATGAGAAAACATTTTCCCTCGCTACCTGTGATATCCGATTGGTAGAGAGGGTGGGTGTGTGTGGGTATTATTCCTACCCACCCAATGGGCTTCCATTTCTTCCGATAGTTACTTTTTAGTAATTCGGAAGAACGCCCTTAATTTAATTATTAGTGCATTTAAGCACTTAAATGCCCAAGGGGAGGGAGTAGCGACCCCTCCCCAAGGGTCACTAAATGTCTGGCGATATGCCAGATATTAATAGTTGCACAAATGTTCCTTGTGAACGGTTGCAACTTTAAACACCAACTATTCGATTCGATTCCAGTCTTATTTTACTTATGTACTTTTCTCTTCTTTACAACGCAACTATATTACTCTATATCTCTATACCTACTTACTTACGAACTTTAACTCCTCTACTCTGGCATATATAATTAGGGAATTACAGTATGGCCCTAAAATAGCTATATAAGGTGGCTAAAACCCATAGCCATCAGCTCCGGCTACACAAAGTAGCAAAATAAACACTGTATAAGATAAGTAAGACCTCAACTAGATTTATAAGGTGGTTTAATCCCAGAAGCCATCAGGTCCAGCTACACAAGGTAGCAAGCTAAAATTAGGTAGTTTTATTTATAATAGAACCCTAAATAATTACTATAAGGTGGCTAAAAGTCTAAAGCCATCAGCTCCGGCTACACAAGGTAGCAAACTAACTAATTTATAAGATACTCAAGACCTCAAATAATTCTTAAAGGTGGCTTAAAGCCCAGAGCCATCAGGTCCAGCTACACAATGTGGCAATAATAATAAATAGAACTAAATATGCCATTCTTCTTTACTTTTACTCAAAACAGCACAATAATGTTCTATTCAAAAATAGTTAATGCCAGACGACAATTATTCTAAATTACAATCGGGGGATTAAATTAATTGGGTATACCACCTTCCTTTCCAAAACAGTCCTTTTCCGCCTTTGACTCTTCCGTTCCTGATAGTTGATATCAATTAATTAGCACATAATTGTGCAATAAAGCGTGGGGGCGTGGCTCTATTCCGCCCCCCCCCCCCCCCCGAAACAATTAAATAGCCCCTTTTGGGGCATAAATCAGACGTAAATGCCCGCTGGGCGAACACGTCTTAAATCCAATTAAGCAAGCAAGCAACCAGTCTGGCCAGTCTGCGGCGATCGTGATAGAAGCAGGACATGGAATATTATGCGCCAGCGAATGGAATCATCCGAACGTCACAGCATTGACTTTCCGCTCAATCGGAGAGAAGAAACAAAGACAGCACACAGACTGGTTGAGATAAGAGGACGAACGTGGGAGATACCCCTACGTACAATATCAGCCCTTCTAAGGGCTACATTCAATCACTGCCATAATAGGGTTCTCATTTGGTTACGAGTAACCCTTTTCGTACAACCACCGTGGCCCTAAAAAGATACATTTGACCTTTTTGGTACCTCCACCAACAAACTTAAGACCAAATATACCTAACAGTGACTACACTATTATATGTCGCTTAGACATTTTTATTTCTATAAATTTGTTAGGGACTCTATATATGTACGCTAATGTACTAGTAAGTTTCGGACGATAGGACAATAAATAATAATTCTTCGACTTAGATATTTGACAAATTGCACTGGTGGCTAACACAATATTGGGAGTTAGGTTGTCCATTCTACAACTGGACTGAATTTGACATATTGCACGACCTTTTTCGTTTCAGGTGTGGACGGTGTGCGTGGCGTGCTGTCTTGCTCTTTGCGGGCTCTGTGTGTGTGTGTGCTGGCCAGCCATCCGGGACCTCTTCCGCCTTTTCCTCGACCGGCTCACCATAATTACTAGCGATATGAGAAACTATTTTCTCTCGCTACCAGTGCTTCTGCACAATCCGATTGGTTGATAGGGTGGGTGTGTGTGGGTACTATTCCTACCCACCCAAAAGGGCTAACATCTATTCCGATAGTTACATTTTAGTAATTCGGAATAACGCCCAAATTAGTAAGTGCACTAGTATGCACATAAATGCCCGCGGGGAGGGAGTAGCGACCCCTCCCCAAGGGAAAATAAATGTCCAGCGATATGATGGATATAAAAGTAGCCCATATGACCCTTAGTGACCGGTGGTTACTATAAAACACCAAAGTAGTAGTAGTAGTACATCCCCCCCCCCCCAAGCACTCAATGCCATTATGGGTGTAGGCTTGCAATTAGCCACTGGTTGGAGCCTTAGGGCAACGGAAAGAAGAACAACTCTTCTTCTCGTGTGGGATAAAGACGATATCAACGACGGAGGGAATCTGAGTTTCAGCAGAACTAGAGGGAAAAAAGCAAGGCAGCGGAGAAAGACCCAGCCAGCAGTCACCTCACCCCCACCCCCAGCGCCAAGTGCACCTGAGACGGACACTCAGCTTCGCCTGAACAAAGGGAAATCTGAAACAGAGAGTCCTATGGAGCTTACAAACCTTGTCAATCAGCTTCAACAATTAATAGAACCTACGTCAGCAGTGGGGGCTACGTCAGCAGTTACAGTTGAAGCACCATCACCACCACCACCACCACCTACGCAGAAGGCCACTAAAACACCGGCTAAGGGTAGAGGTGCGCCATTAGCCTCTACCCCTAGCAGTCTCCAAAAGTGGCAGTAAATTTGGAGAAAGACCTGGAAGTTTCAACATCTTCAGAAGAGGAATTTCGGCCAGCAAAAAAAACAGCGAAAATGCCGAAAAAGACCCACGATGAGCTCATGAATCAACTTTGCAGCGAAATGAAACTCGATAAATTGATAGAGGACGAAAGAAAGGCAACAAACTTCGTCAATGCAGTAACATACATTGGGTTTCGTTCGCTGCAAACTTCACCTCCCAGGGCAGCGCAGTGGAATTTCGCCGTCACAATACTAACTCAGAATTATGCAAAGCTGTTTGAGAAGAGACCACTCACTCACGTGTTTGATGCGGCACGTCATCTGTCTTCTATACATGGCATATACTTCCCAAGGGCATACAGAGAAGAAGAAAAAACTGCTGCCCGCATCGTAGCAGCTGAAGAAAAAAGGGGTAGCTTCACCGGAGCTGCTTACCAGCCCTTTCAAGGGCTAATACTGCCATATTTTTTAATAGGGTTCTCTATTGGTTACGAGAAACCCTCTTCGGACAATCTCTATCAGAAAAATCTAATTTGATCACTTTTGGTACCTCCGCTCAAAATTCATAACCAAAAACTACCTAACAGTGACTACACTTTTATATGTTGCATAGACATATTAATTCTTCAAATTGTTAGGGACCTACTATATGTACGCTAATGTACTAGAAATTTAGAACGATAGGATGTTAAATACAAATTCTACGACTTATTTATTTGATACAATTGCACAGGTGGCTAACACAATATTGGGTTTTTTATTTGTCCATTCTACAACTGGACTGAATTTGATATAAATACGGCCTTGTTTTTTCAGGTGTGGACGGCGTCCGGGGCTGTGGCTGTCTTTCTCTTTGTGTGTACAGCATCGGCTGGCGACCTTTCCGTGACCTTTTCCTCGCTTTCCTCGTCCGATCTCGACATAGGAGAATAGCGATATGAGAAAACTATTTTTCTCTCGCTATCCGTGCCATTGCACACTGCCTTTGTAACAAGCGTTCTGTTTGGTTGATAGGGTGGGTGTGTGTCGGTTCTATTCCTACCCACCCAGGGGGCTTTCATTCATGTTGATAGTCACTTAATAGTGATTCAACATGACGCCCAAATACGAAAGTGCACTAGTTTGCACAAAATGCCCGGGGGGGGGGAGTAGCGTACCCCCCCCTCGGGAAAATAAATGTCCAGTCAACATGCTGGATTTAAACAGTGGGCCATATGACCCTTCGTATCCGGTGCCCACTTAAAACTCCAAATATCGTCGTCGTCAGTCTGGCTACCTATCGCTGACGTTTCGAGCCAAATAAAAAGATGAGTAGAGTACAAAAATTGAGAGAGCTTCAAATGCACCTGGAGAATGATAGACGTCTCCTGGACGAGCTGACAATGGAGGTCATAGCAGAACAGGCCAGAATTGAAAAAGAAGAGGAGGAAAGAAAAAAGAAAGAAGAGGAGGAGAAGAAAAGACCGATCTTGCCTCACCGCATGATGGTTAAAGCCTGTCGGGTGAAACCTGAGGTGAGGACGCCTTCACCACCAGAATCAGCTCAAGCACAGGCAGCTTCCTCTTCACTCCCAATCACAAGAGTGAATTGGGCGCAACAACCACAGTCTCAGTCGCAACAACCACAGCCTCATCCACGGTTGTGGAATAGAGGAAGATATGAAGAGACTTTCACTATCCCTCAAACAGAAGATTGGGATAGTGAAGCCACTCATTCTCCCTCTGCGCTCCCAATCACAAGAGTGAATTGGGAAAACGATTGGAGTAGGAGATGTGTGTGCGGGGCTAGACCTGGGAGATGCCAGCATTAGCCAGGTGTATTTTGAAGTTTAAAAAACAGCCCTTCTCAGGGCTACCCAAATGTCTAGAAAAGAAATACTATGTCAATTGCCAATGGGTATGAGAGAGGAGTAGTGTGATTATAAACACTGACTCTATACTCTGTGTGTGTGTGTGTGTGTGTGTGTGTGTGTGTGTGTGTGTGTGTGTGAATGACGTGATTTTGGATAGTAAATGATATGGTTTGTTTTGGCTGCTTCCCCGTGTGTGTGGTTAGTAAATGGTGTGATTTTGGATAGTAAATGATATGGTTTGTTTTGGCTGCTTCCGTGTGTGTGGTTAGTATATGGTGTGATTTTGGATAGTAAATAATATGGTGTGTTTTGGCTGCTTCCCATGTGTGTGGTTAGTATATGGTGTGATTTTGGATAGTAAATAATAGTGGTTTTTTTTGGCTGCTTCCCGTGTGTGTGGTTAGTATATGGTGTGATTTTGGATAGTAAATATAAGTTTTTTTTTTGGCTGCTTCCCCGTGTGTGTGTGTGTGTGGTTAGTATATGGTGTGATTTTGGATGGTATATAGTATGGTTTGTGAATAGTATATAATATGAAAAGTGAATGTAAGGGGTGTTTTCTTTCAAGTCCGTGCTTAAGATATATATACGCAATCGTCGGGTTGAATTCTGGATAGCTGACTCATTAGCAAAACACTTTCAAGCTATGAGCAGTAATACAAATCATACAAAGAAATTCCAGGAATATAGAAATAAAGTTGAAAAAGATCACCAACATATCTTTACAGATTTAGGAAGCAAAAACTCTTATTTAAATGATGAAATTACTATTACTGAATGGTATCAAGCCATTAAAACTAAAAAAGATACCTCACCTGGAGAGGACACAATAGGTTATTCAATATATACAAAATTACCTGTAAACTATATTAAAATAATATTAAATATGTATAATATGATTTGGAGCACTGGAAAACTCCCAATTAAATGGAAAACAGCAGTAGTTATCCCAATATTAAAATCAAATAAAGATAGAAATGATGTCAATTCATATAGGCCTATTTCCCTTACTAATAACATATGTAAATTAATGGAGATTATTATTAATAATAGGCTGAAATACCATTTAGAAACTAATAACCTTATATCTAATAATCAATGTGGTTTTAGGAATAATAGATCTACTATAGATCAATTAATTAAATTAGAAACTGCAATTAAACTTGCCTTTAATAATAAAAAACGTTGTAACAGAAACCTTATTGCTGTTTTCCTAGATATGGAAAAAGCATTTGATTTGGTTTGGACAAAGGGATTATTAATTAAATTAAACAAATATGGGATAACAGGTAATATTTATAATTTCATAAAGGACTTTCTAATGGATCGTAAAATTATTACTAGAGTAGGAACAACTTATTCTGAAAAATACAGTTTAGAAAATGGTACACCCCAAGGGAGTGTACTCAGCCCCACACTATTTAATATTATGATTAATGATTTAGATAAAAATTTAGCTACCCTGCAAGTTGAACTTTTACAATTTGCTGATGATAGTGCTTTATGGAGAGCGGGTAACCCATCAAATATAAAACATATTGCTGAAATACAAAATAGCTTAGATAATATAGGGTAATTGGGCTGATCAATGGGGATTTAAATTTTCACATCAAAAAACAGTAGCTATTCTATTTACCCCTCTTAAATATAAAAATAAACATAATATAATTTATCCAAAACTCACTTTACAAAACCAAGAAATAAAATTTGTAACAGTAGTTAAATTCTTAGGAATGTACTTTGACCAACACATGAAATGGTCATATCATATTAAAGATCTAGTAAAAAGATGTAATTTGGACCTTAACTTAATTAAGAGTGTGCAGGGCACCCATTGGGGTGCCTGCCAAAAAACAATTATGACTCTTTATAGATCACTTATTAGATCTAAAATTGAGTATGGGTGTCAGATTTATACTACGGCATCATCTACACTATTAAATAAAATTATATATGTACAGAGGAAAGCTCTTCTTATAGCAACTGGAGCTTTACCATCTACATCCACAGAGGAGTTGCAGGTCATGGCAGGTGAACCCCCACTTACTTTGAGAAGACAAGAGGTCATGTTAAGATATGTTGCTCGTTTGTCAGCTCATAAGGAAACTCATCCCACACTACAGATTATTAAAAAATGTAATAAACCATTAATTAAAAAAGGTAAATATTCTAATTCATGTGGTAAACAAATAAATAATATAAAAACTAAACTCCCTGTGGATATATTTCAAGTACAAAAAATTATTACTCCAATTATAATTCCTTGGAGATTGAATCATATATCTGTAGATCTCTCTCTGTTAAATCAGGGCAATAAAATACAAAACTCACATTTTATGAAAATGATTATAAATGAAAAGTTAAATAATAAATATAAAAATCATTTAAAAAATTATACTGATGGCTCTAAAACAACTGATCCTGCAAGAACAGCAGCAGCATGGGTTATACCTAAATTACAAATAAATGAAGGTAGACGCTTGCCAGATTACTGTTCTATATATAGTGTTGAATTCTGGGCTATACTACAAGCTCTCATGTGGATTCAACAAAATAAACCACCAAAAACCCTAATAGTAAGTGACTCACTTAGTGTCCTAAAAACTATTAATAATAATAATTCTAATAGTAGGAAAAACTTTTTGTATCAATTGCAATATCAAATAACAAAATTTAAAACACAAAACATTATAGTAGACTTTTTATGGATACCTTCACACATAGGTGTAAAGGGCAATGAATTAGCTGATAAGTTAACTAATAATAAACTAAATGAATTATATTATGACCCACTGCAGTATAGCCATACTGAAATGTATGGACTAATATATAATATGATAAATACCATCTGGCAAAATAACTGGAGTTCATCCATTAAAGGGAGAGTATTACATAATATTATTAAAACTGTTAAAAGAACATCATTAATATTAGGTAAAACCAGGAGGGAACAAATTAAAATGAATAGGATAATGATAGGAAAAACAAAGTTGGCTAACAGCTTTGGTAAATACATAGGAATATTTCCACATAATATAAACTGCTTTAAATGCAAACAACCAGAAGATCTAGACCATATATTTAATAAATGCATAAACAATCTTATTCACAGAAATAAACTTAAAAATAAATTAAAATTAGAGAAATCAATGAATGTATACCCAAAAATGCTTAATTTAAGTCAACCTAATATACAATCAATTGCAAAAAACATAATTGATTTTCTTATTAATTCAAATTTAATTGATAAAATATAAATTCAACATAGGATACTAAACATTAAAATAGACATTGTGATTTAGACTGGTTGGTGGGTCTGTGGGGGGGGGAGTGAGTGTGGGTTCGTGTAACTAGGGAATTCTTAATGGATTCCGCGCACCTTCGATTTTACACACACTCATATTCATGACTCTAGCAGACAACATCACCCACAAGGTCTAAAATTGACATGGTCTAACTATATTGTATAATAATTAGGATAAGACTTAATTAATATTAACATTAGAAAAGTTTAAATAAGTTTATTAATAAATAATTATTTAACAGATAAGGCTTCAAAATAGCCTGTGACTCTGCTGAAGTTGTGGTATGATGGGGTGTAGATAATGAGTTCTTGTGAACTTAAACGCGACTTGCGAGTTTACACTCACTCATAGTCATATACTGACAGAGTGCACCGCTAAAATTAAAATTAATTGCCTAGGATTTTATTATTATTAATTTTAAAATAATCTGATTAGCAATAAGTAATTATTTCAAAATAGTTAAATTAGCCTGTGACTCTGCTGAAGTCGTGGTATGATGGGGTGTAGATAATGAGTTCATATGAACTTATACGCGACTTGCGAGTTTACACTCACTCATAATCATGTACTAGCAGAGATCACCGCTATATAGGTTTAATATATAATTAATAAATGTAGACTGAAAAATCTTCAAACTAACAACACCTTTCTGTCAGAATAAAAGCTGATGGCACTCAATGTTCAAAATTATTCATAAACATTAAACTGGACTTCAGTGAAAGTGGAAATTACTTGGACAATATTCGAGGAAATGGAACAGTTGATGCTATCACTGACAACAAAGGAAACGTGGGAAACCAGTCTACAGAACAGCCCTTATCAGGCTATTTAGTGTTTAGTGTTAATGTTGATGTTGTGTTGATATTGGTGTTAATGTTGATGTTGATCTTGTATTAATATTAATGTAATGATGCTAATATTTATGTTGATGTTGCTATTAATTAATGATGTTCATGTTATTTATTAATATTAACAATGTTAATATTAATGTTAATGTTGCTATTAATACGTTAATGTTGATGTTTGTATTAATATTAATGATAATGACGTTAATGTTATGGTTGCTACTAACATTAATTAATTGTTAATTGATATTGTGTTATATTGTCTTGTATTGTTACTTTTTCCTACCCTTTGTAACTCTTGGGAATTGGTGAAGGCTAGTGAAACAGTGTTGACACAGGCTCTTTTCTTTATAGAAATCGCCTGGACTGGTGTACGCACAGGTATACAGCCTGGTATACATCTGTGCCTACGCATAAAGCAGCAGAGAGGGTGAACAGACCAAGTTTTCAAGCAAAAATAAGGCTTCTACGGAACCGAAAATATCTAACAAAATGCAGAGAGTGTGAATAGACCAACTCTTTTAGGTGTCAATTTAGTAAACTGAGGCTTCCCAAAATTGCTTATATAGGCCTCAATTTGGTAAACTAAAGGCTTCCTTGTAAGGTTCCATTTAGTAAAAAAAAAGACGCCATTGTCATTAGCGTTCACATTCTCGGCTGCTATGAAAATCTTCGATTTTTACTAACAATTTTTTTACTTCAAAATCCTTTTAGGATTTCACAAACAAACTAATTTGTAAAACCTCACCTCGTAAATCAATCAGATTATTAGATTGGTCAGTGAGTTTGAAATTAATTCTCGTTAACAAATTATTATGACATCGCATATAGACTAGATTAGTTGGGTCTTCAATAATTAGAAATCCTGGAGGAGCCGTTGGTGCAAATGAGTATAAAATATACCCCTGCTGAGCTTGATTTGTTTGCTCGAGATTTATTTGATAATTTCCTTCGATAACGTCACATACTAAATTGAGCGCAATCACCGTTGAAATATTCACATTGTTCGGAGCAATATGTCTACCGCCGCCTTCTGGATCATTATTAAATTTCAGAATATTTGCTGTAGGATTCTTCGATTTTTTCCAATTATCGTGGATTCTTTTGAACCCAATATCAATATCATCGTCAAGTTGTTTGTTTAGTTTATCCGGGTTATATCCAGGGATTTTAAAATCTTTAATCTCCGTTTTATTAATATTGTATAGATCCGCAAACTTATCATGTAATATCTCTTCATTTAATACTTCTTGAATAATTATCGAGTGAAATATTTTCATATCATAGATGATTTTATTACCCGTTTCTACGATGCTGATAAACTCGTCTTTAGTGAGAGAGCCGGATTTAAGAGATATTAGCAGTAGTGAAAAATCATTATTCATTGCTGTGAAATTTCCGTTGATGAGAGGAACATAAATTGATTCAAAAATTTTTTTATTTAAGAACTTATCGGGAGCATAATCTTGATAACTCTTGACTTCATTGACGGGTTTTATTTTGTTGGTGATATAATCGGATTTTTTAGGTTCGGGTGGAAAATCCTTCGAATTTTCTCGCGAGTTATCCGGTGGTAATTCAGGCCATCCTAACACTGATCTTATAGAACTCTGATAAATATCTACAACATATCCAGGGGAATTAATCTCGATAGCAGATGATAACGTCGGCTCGTGAACTGTTATAGCGATTTTTGATTCTTTTCCAGTGAGAGATTTTATTCTACGTTGAAATTCAGCGTTGATCTGTTCGATTTGGTATGACCCAGTTGGTAACGAGACAACGTTCCAGTCTGGGGTTCCATCTTCACGATTTTTCCACGCGAACACCAAGGAATTATTTGGTTGTTGATCACCAAATGCTACCGATCTAATATTAGGCCAGCTATGATACACTCGTAGTTTTGCTAGTGCGATCTCGCTCACGGGAACGGGAATTGGGAAATTCACACTAAATTTAGGATGTGTTGAGGTTACTGATATCGTGCTTGTTTTCACCGGTGTTGTATTCTCTACTATTTGTTGAAGTAGTTCTTGCGGTGATGTCATTATTATTATCATCTCTCTCTAATTTTAGCATTGTTGTTTTATACAATTCCGCCATCGTTGAGAATTCGCTATCTGATATTGTTGTGTCGTCGAGTGATGATGATATTAACGAGGATAATTGCGAGTAACCGGCAGATGCAATATGAAATTTTATTATATAATTATGTAGTTTACTCTGGCTACACGATGATAGTTTTTTTGTGATCCCGGTTAATATCCCGGCGATTGTAGCTATCGAAGAAATAACTATTGGTACTACAACCGGAGCAATCATAGTAACCGAAGACAGTATTATCCCAGCAGTAGTGATTATTCCCGACACTGAATACACAGTGACATCAACTGCGGTTATTCTTCGTTGGTATTTTTTTATTTTTATTTGATACTCCTCACAGAGAGAACTGAGTTTAGTTTGAAATTCTCTGACTTGATCATAGCGATACTGATTCGATGATGGAGTCATTTTATTTTAAAAGTGCTAGCATTTTCAATTCAAAATTCTGAAAGAATTTTTAAATCAATTTAATTGTTTACTTAAATCCACTACGAATTCTACGTACCACGTTACTGAAACCCTGGCTAGATTTCTATCTGTAGTCGTTATCGTGAATTGTTCAGTTGTATCCTTGTCGATGATCGTTGATACCGTATTATTGACTCCAGATGAACTACTTGATGATATATTGAATTGAGTCGGTGATACTATTGTTAATCGATAAATACCCTTGACTGCTGCGGTTATGTTTAAAATGTTATTTGTGGGAGTCCACATAAATGAACCGTGTTGAATCGTGTATACTACGTTGTTGACGATAGATTTATCATGAGGAATTTTTGTTTTTTCAATGACGCTTATCATCCTCGTTGCATCATCCCTTATTGCATTATTGAATGTTTTAAGCTCATCAAGGGATTTTTTAATATTAGGAAGAGTTATTTCAACTTTATCAAACGGGGTTACAATAAATTTATCAACGATGTTTTTACGAAACATTGAAAACTGTCTCACGTGTTTTTCATATTCAGTTTGAAGAGTCGCTAGTTCCAACAAAGAATCTTTTATTGTGGTGAGTTTTGGTGCCGTTACTGGTGGATTTCCAAAAAATTCTAGTATGGGTTTATCAATCTGGTCAATTGTATTTCTTTGTGTTTCACTAAACTGGTTAAATACAACTATATGATCGTCATACTTATCATTGAGTGATTTCAATGAATTCGCCGTGTTATCATATGTTGCTAATTTATCCGTAATCGTTGAAACAAGTGCACCTGGTTTGAGTTTACCCCCATCAGAAAATAACGCGATAGTATCCTCTGCTGCATCTCGTCGTTTAACCAAAATATCATCGAGAGAGATATTACTACTTTTCAATTTACCCTGACGATCTTGAAATACAACTATTTCACCAGGATCAACATTTGCTAGGTTTAATATTTCAGATATTTCATCTTCGATTATTTTTTTAATATCTTTATTATCAAAAGTTTCAACTTCACCATCAGGTTTCTTCAGCGATGATAAAGATCGTCCCCAAATATCAATCATTATTATAGAAATATTTTTATCATCTAAAATCAAAAAAGATTTCTAATCCTATGGATTTTTAATCCATTGACCGCTAGTATACTCATTCACTACTACATGAGGTGGTTTTAAAGATTTAGGAATCAAAGATTTCCGTGAAATAGCATCAAGTACATTTAATACTTCATTGCCACATATGGGTGGGTCAAGCATTGTTTGTGTTGGTAACGTGGAATACCAACATCTCACTTTGTGAGGGTTTTTAAATTTCTTAATATAATTGATAAATTCTTTCGGCGGCGCTAATCCATATGAATCAAAATAAACAATACCGCGTGGATCAATCGCATACGCAACCCAATGTGTTCCAGGTCCAGAGCTATTATCTAAATTGATAATCCCAGTTTCAATACTATTTGGTTGTGCTGGTAACTGATCTCTCATAAAAACACCTCTGAAGTTTTTTATCCTGAGTTTTTTAGCAACATCAATTAAATCAAAATTAGACATTGGAACTATCGGTTTGGAAATCGAAGATTTCGGAACTATATCGTTCCTGGAATTCGAAGACCCTTTCCGCTGTACCATGAATACGGGGTTCCTGGTAGTCTTAGACCCTTTCCTTTTTTTTTATAACCCTTCCCAGTTGCCTTTTTCAACGCCATTCCTGCCGCTGTACCAATGGCTCCTAACGCTGCCGCCTTCGCCACCGCTGGGGCCGCTGCGGCAATCAACCCTGGAATCAACCCTAACAACGGGAATATACCACCAGTCTTTTCCATGTTACGGATCGCGCTCGTAGAAAGAGTAACCTGAACTCCTTTTTTTTCTTCCAACGCTTTATTAAAATGATTAACCTGAGTTTTTGTTAGCGATAGTTTATTCCCTCCGCCATTCATCTGATTAAATTTCAGCGTTATTGTGGTTCCACATTGCTTAGCTGATTTAGATTGTAATTTTTTTATTTGACCAGGTGTCAACGTAACATTGATATTACTATACGACATTATACAAAACAGATTGATTCTAAATCGGAAATGCAAAGCATTTCTAAATGATTCAATTACAGATTTAGAAAATCTACAGATTTTCAACTGGTGCATCTGTGAATCTCATTCGTCCACCAGCACCCTCAAGTATCATTGATCTATCACTGAGAATGACAGCAACCCCCCTATAATTAATAATACCACCAGGACGGGTTACACGAGCTCGGAAGTGTATATCAACGACAGACTGTCTCATCAAGTCAAGATGTTCTAGTGAAAAGTAATAAATCGGGTACAGACTTCTAAAATCCAATTGTGATATTTGTAGACCAGTATCAACATTTTGATCGCGTCCCATATACGACAGCAACCGATGATAAACTCGTGCAATGTGGTTGTTTTCATAGTTAAGTTGTATATCCTCGGATGGTTCTTGCTGTCCGTTTATTTTCAACGAGACTTCATTAACACCTATCTGATCAAATATCATATGGGAACGTTCTTGACTATTTAATCGCGCAGTATTCTGTAGCGCAACAAATATATGACGTGGAGCTGAAATACCCTGTTTTGATGCCATGTGCCATGTAAGTGTACCATCAATATTAGAATCCATAGTATCTGTAGATGTTGACAACCAACTTAATAATCTCTTTCCTCCTTGATCCATAAATGACAGTAACTTCGGTTCTATTGACAATGATGGAGTCAACACTGGCATCCATAGTGTTAGTTTTGATAAAATGACTTTACCATCGGCAACGCCAGCACCGCGCCAGATTGCAGCATCATCAGTACCCCTTCTCATTAGAGCTACAGTATGCTTTACTCCATAGATAACTTTTCTGACGTTTCTGCAAAATCCAAATATGTGATGGAGCGGAATAGCACATGAAAACCGTCGATGTTGTCCCTGCAACGTTGCTACTCGTGTTGCAAATCCTAGGTTATAATTAGTAATATTATTTATGACATCAAAATCGGCAGCTGGTCTTGTATATCCGGCTGGTGCTGGATCAACTGCAGTATCTCGTGTTGCTTTTACTCTAGAATACTGGACGTGCTCAGCGTTATCAGTAATATCCTTAGAGAACATCATAGATGGACCAGCTGATCTAGTATAATCATCTGAATATCTTGCTAGTCCAATTATTCCGGTAGCAACATCAACTTCACGTTCAATAGATTCGATTTCTCTTCCATCAATGAGATATCTAGCACTTTCAAATAACGCCATGATGCCATTATTAACAAAACCAACTCGGATAGTTGGGTCATTTGCATATGGTGTATTAGCTGCAACATTTGTTACGAGTTCACCTTCGACTTCAATAAAAGCTTCAGCGGGTAAAAAGTATTTACTGGTATCATGAACTTGAAGTTCAATTCTTCCACGAAGATCAGGTTGTACTGCATGATAAGCAAAAAATTGATAATCGCGTACAGAGGTATCTTTAAGTACTGGGGCTTCCATATCAAATGCAACATCAGGGTTCTGTTTGAACATTTTTTATTATATATCCGATGGTCTAAATCAAAATAATTTTTATAAATTAATTATTTAGTTGAGTGTATTTAATAATGAAAATATCTGAAAATGTAAGTGGAAACATTAATGTTTCTAGAATCACAAGTGATTCTGGCACAAGTGATTCTGATTCTGATTCTGATTCTATCACTAGAAATACTAATACTAGAATCATAAGTGATTCTGACACTAGAAATATTTCTGATTCTGATCCTGACATTTTAAAAATAAACATAAAAACTGAGAATCCTATTCAAATAAATGATTCTAGAACAAGTAATTATACCGTAAGAAGCGCTGCAATAACTATAATATTTGGAAATCCTTTCCAAATAAATATTTCAGACGCTGATGATGATTCTATCGCCTACGAGCCCCCCCCTCTAAGCCCACTTCCGGCTATCATATTTGCTGTTATATTATCCTGCAACGACTGTAGTTTTTTATCTACTGCGTTATTTATTATTTTACTAACCCCAGCCGGCATTACCGTGGTAGATGGTAAAACACTTGTGTTAGAAATGCTAGCATTTCTGGTTCTAGGTTTTGAAATTCTTCCACGAACTAGTGTTGTTAGTTTATCCCTTGCGGCTGAAAATGCCTTCCCAGCAAGATCACCAACAGCGTTAATACCCTTATCTCGGATAACATCAATTGCTTTCATTGATAATTGTTTTGCAAACGGAGCCACTTTTGGAGCCATTCTTGAAAATAATCCCATTATAGTATTACCGAGACCATCTCCATAGTATGCTCGGTATTTTGGTAATCGTGAGTTTACCACGTAGACATTCGTTGGTTTATCATGGTTGTAGTGTATGATCATTATTCTATATACAGAATCACTAATGATTCTACAAATTGTTATTTATCTAATTAGTCGCTATGATAACCGTAGAAATTCGAAGAATTTCCATCCAAAGAATTTTCTACTAGCTCTTCAATAAAATCTCGATATGTTGCAATATCCATGATACCACCTTGAAATAACCTCCTACAGATATCAGCGGCTTCATTGATTATTTCTGGTGAGTTATTCCCGGCTCGTTTTCCTCCTACGAGTACTTCTAATCGTGCTATATCACTGAGAATATTACCGGGACATGTTACACTAGAATTTCCATCACTAGAGTGAAAATCCATAGGTGAATATCCCTTTCCGGTTTTTTTCTTAGTTTTTGCTTCTCTTTTTCTTTGTTGTTCTTGTTGCTTTTCTTCTTCTTGTTGTTGTTTTTCTTCTTGTTGTTGTAAATCATAATCTTCAATTCCTCTCATAAACATTTTATACTCCAGTTTTCCCCTTTTTAAACGATCAATATTTTGATTCATTTTAAACAACCAATCAACCCAGTCAGGTCGTGATATTTTACTCTCTTTATACTCGTCCTTCAAAAAACGTTCTCTTGAATAATAGCTTTGGACAGCAAAATTACCAAAGGCGATATAATCGTTGGGTTTTATTAATTGAAATTTTTTTATTTCTATTATACCCGTCGGAGTGAATTTGTCTATAAAGGGAACACCACGAGTAGTGGAAACTGCGCCCTCGTCTTCGGCGGATTCATCACCGACATCAATACCACTTTGTCGTTGTATTTCCATCTGAGTTGCCATATCACCTGAAAGTTTTTGTACAGCCTGTTTTGTTTGTCCAGTTTCGATTGCTATTTTTTCAAGTTCACCAAGAAGAGGCCTCTCTATTCGTTCCCCCTCTTTAGGGACATCTCCGTATATCGCCCGTTCAGTTGCTGTTTTCACACCCTCAGTTGCACTAACAATAGGTTTGAAGAGTTGCTCTGTATCCTCTGTGAAGTCAGTTTGAAGTAATTGCCGTTGTTGAAGTTTTTCGCGGATTTTATCACGAAGAGGTAATATTTTCCGGATAGCGCTAAGCCTTTCTCTAGCTAATCTCGTTGTTAATGATTCTCCTACCATTATTGAAAGAGTATTACTATTGTCAAATTAGAAATGCAAAGCATTTCATTGCAATTTTTAATTAGAAATGCAAAGCATTTCTTTGCAAAGCATTTCATTGCAAAGCATTTCATCAAAGATTTTTAAGTAAAAAAAAAATCACTAACCTAAAAATGCAAAGCATTTTAATACTTCCTTGTTATTGTACTGAGTCACACACATAATTTTACTTCCTCGTTTGCACAGGTAACATGTTATACATGTTATGTACATGTTATATACCGTACTGGTTATACAAACAAAGGAGGCTCTCTACGCGTGGGGCTCATCACCTTCAGAGTTTTCCATTAGTATTTTTAATTGTCTCACTTTACAATTAATAATTCTTTTTTGTTCATATTCTAAGCCTAATTGCTTTCGTACACGTTCAACGATGCTACATAATGGTACGAAGACATTAACATCTTCCGTATTGACTAAGCTCTCACGTATACGTTTTTGGATATTCTTAATTAAAAAATATTTTTTAGATAGGACATATTTTCCTGTCTGTTCTGCAAATTGTATATCCTCGAAATCGGTCATAATTTGATCACAATCCAAACCTGAACATAATTTTATATTTTGATCCTTAAGTTTGTTGATTTCAATAATAATCAATTTGAGATTTTCAAGATTCATATATATATAAAAATATATTTGTTCAAAATGAATTCTGGATACACTAAGGTGTTGAGCATCTTAGTATACCCAGAAGCTTAATGCGATTATAGGTGATTATGATTATATACAATATAACGGATGACGACGGCACAATAACCCCTGATCTAGTGTAGTAGGCGGTTATATACGGTTTGGTTTTACTATTAATAGTATTTACCAGTTAGACACATAGGACGGTACAACAATAGATTATAGGTGAATGAATTGATTTTCAATGACAATGGATGACGACGGCACAATAACCCCTGATCTAGTGTAGTAGGCGGTTATATACACATAGGACGGTACAACAATAGATTATAGGTGAATGAATTGATTTTCAATGACAATGGATGACGCGGGCTATTCTACATTCAAGTGTAAACCAAAACCGCAAAATCAAAACTTTGGTTTTGAATGTCAATAATAACGTTCATACCATGTGTGACGGTGTGGTTTTGTTTACACTTGAATTTCGGCTAAATGCCCAATTATAATAAGAACGAATTTGTATATATACACTCATTACGACGAGGTGATATAAAAGAGGTGTAGTGATTGTAATTATTTGTTTGTTTATTAGCGATCACTGACAATGTTGAAAACACGCATAAGACTTGAAACAGACACTAAAAAAAATGTTTAAATACAACGTGTATATGAAACAGTTCTGTTAATACTTGAAAAAAGACAAAATTGATTGTGTTTTGTTCAGATTTATTTAATTATAACAACCAATCAAAATCATGTTAGAAACGCTAGCGTTTCCATGTTTAAGATCCGTAACTCTGTCGCTGATGATTTGTCACACGCGTTATACCTAACGGAGTTATCTCCCATGTGAAATTGCAAAATTGAAGATTTTCAATGGAAATTCTTTCACAATTTCACGAAGCAATTTCCAATGCAAATTATACATAAACAAACCGAATTTTGTTTTTTAAATACTTTGAAAAAGCGGTCTTATAAATTCCATCTGCTACTTTTTGTACCGAGGAGGTGTGAATATCGAAATACTTACCAGCTTCTGACATTGATTGAAATACCATCTCCTTGTTGTCAATATTAATTGACTTTACTGGTCTCTTCCCAATTGATTTACAAGTACCAGTATTTCCAGATGCAGTATTCTCACTTTGTGTAACAGCTCGTAAATTATTCAAAGAATTATGTGTCCTAATACCATCAATATGATCAATAACAAAACCATCCTTAATTGATCCATTATAAACTTCATAAACGAAACGGTGATTGAGATATATTTTCCTTCCAACTCTAAAGATCAAATATCCCATACCATTATCCCACCCAATTGGCTTCTTATTTTTACAATGTCTAACAACACCATCACGAGAAGCTTCGTATTTTTCAATAACAGGATGTCTTTGAAATTCTTGGCTCATTATATATAATATATCTATTTGTCTAATTCGTTAATTGGCTGAATTATAACATTAGCAAATCTTTTTATATAGTCAGCCGCGTTTTTTATGACGTTGTCAGAGTCAGAAACGCTAGCGTTTTTCTTCAATACTCGCTTGTCATAATAACGTTTTAACTCTCTATAACGCTTACCCCCGCAATTAATGCATAACTGCGACTTGCCTCTTACACCTACCCCACAATGCAAGCATGGTAAAGGCCCCTCCGAACCATTTCTAACACTCTGCATATGATACCCACAGAATTCATTTCTGCATGATTTGTTACATGGAGTCTTTGATCCAATCATAAGCCATTTGCAATGATTCATTATATAAAAAACTTTCTATTTAAATACTTGTTTTAATTATAATATGAAGGAATTCAAGAGATTATCGAAAATTAAGCCTTGGAAAAATGCTAGATTTAATCTCGATAGAATCTCTAATATACCTAAAAGTCTAGTAGATGACAAACCACTGCTGAGTAAAATCAGCGACTGTTTTAATGAGTTTAAGCGTGATGGAGCATCTCATGCGTGGTCGACATTTCGAATTATTGGTGTATCCGTAATTGATGCTACTATGAACGATACAAGAGCAGCTGAGATACTTTCACACATTGGCAAGAAATCCAAGGGATTTCTGCAGAGGTATTTTTTTAGAATAAAATTCATTATCGAAGAGGAAGGTGAATGGATTATCAGAGATAAATTTGAACCAATCCTAAGAAACCCTAACGTTTCTAAGGATAAAAAATTTGTTATTGTGAGTAGAGATTCCAAACCAGGAATTCTAACTGGAATTGATAGACCATACTATGAGAAATCTTACCCTGTAACAGCAGTTGTTTACGGAATATATCAGCTAAATGATAAGCCAAGTATTGCAAAACTAGCACCTGTGAAAACGTCGTCGTCATTAAATTGTGTAGCAACACGAGTAATAGAACACTTTACAAATTCCCTCCGAGGAAATAAACTAACTGATCTACGAAGAAAAAAAATAACCGAATGGGAACTAACAGTGAATCAACATGGAGCAAGGATTACCGATATAGCTAAATTAGAAGCATTATTAAAATTTCCAATATCGGTAGCAACGATAACCGGAGAAGTATTATACGAACCGAAATATCAATCGCGAGGAGCTCCAATTGAAATTATTGATCATAACAAACACGCGTGGACACCCGCGGTAAATATATTTCCACGAGAAAGAACTGTTCGATATATCCCTAAAGAATTTTCTACGGATGGTTTAAAAAATGAATATCATTTTAATGAAAGGAAATTATTTGATGCTATTTACGCGTTAACCAAAGACGACCCTGTGTCAGTATGGTTACTCAGTAGTAATGATCATTCGGAAATAGGATTTGATCAGTTTGTAAAACCAAATGGTGAATTATATCGAACTGAAGAATTAGATACTAGAATGAAAAATATCGCTAAAGAATTTTCAGAGGAAAACGCTAGCGTTTCTACTGTAGAAAAACTACTTACGGATAGTTTTACAATTACATCAGTAGTAGCTCACTTCGCACGAGAAAAGAATTCATGGCGTCCAACACGAAATAATTTTCTGGAGGACGTGAAGTCGAGTTGCGTCGAATTTGGTCATGGAGGATTGTGGAATACGAAATACTCACGTGATGGTATGATTTCAATTGATATATCCGCGTGTTATCCTGGAAGTTTTCTCGGGTATGGAGAATGCTCTGAGTATTTCAAACGATTTGGACATCCCACACATGAAATGACTCGTGTTGCGATTAATGGTTGTTTGCCTGATTTTGATTTAACCGGATTTGCTCGTGTGATATCATTTAACCTCGCTATAAGGTTACATCCGTGTAGTTATATTTGGCTCGGTAGACATATGTATGAAAAAGCGTGGATGCCAATAGTGCTATTGAGATATATGTTAGATAGTGGTATGTTACAATCGTTAATTGTCAGTGAAGCTATTATTTGTTATAACGCTCAGAAAGATGTTTGGTTACCAAAACCCGATCTAGAAAAAATAATTAATGAAGAACGAAAACAATTGGAAGATTGCAGCGAAGAATATATCATAGATTGGTCTAAAAAACTATTCGAGGGTAAGAATAGAGAGGCTAAAGATCTCGGACGAAAAATAATCGGTAAATTCACTCAAGGTGGAAGATTTGACAATGCAAAATACTCTTCGAGATTAATTACAGACGATGAAGAATACAATTTTATCATAGCCGATTTAATAAAAAAAGGGAAATTTGTAACCCGTAAGAACGCTTTTCTATCAGGGGAATTAGATGAGGAAGCTTACAAATCTGCGAGCGGAACTAATAATGTTTGGGTAGATGATGTCCTTCGATCAAATGGTAAGAAACTAGGTACGGTTGTTACCTACTGTGATGGAAAAAGTTGTCAATACACACATTTGAGAAGTTCTATGTTAGCCTATTCTATTATTAATCTATTTTCGATGATAAATAGATTTCCTAATACCGCGGTTAGAGTAGCTACTGATTCGATGTATATACATGAAAAATATAAATCAGATGTTAGCTAAATTCACAGATCCTAAAGAAGTGTGGGGAAATTGGAGGTTTAAAAAAGAAATACTACATGAGTATTGTAAATCCGCAGACGTTGCTATGGATGATAAATATATTTGTTATGAAATTGAAAATGCTAGCATTTCTACTGCACCGCCCGTATCCGATCCAATTTGTAGATACAAGACAGTTTATTTAAACGGTTGTGGAGGGTCAGGAAAGACAACTCGTGCAATCGAATTATTTCGTCAGTCAACAATGCTTGTGTTAACACCAACTCACAGACTTGCCAGAGAGATGATAGCGCGTGGAGTAAAAGCCTGTACCTATCACAGCTTCTTTCGATGGAAAGGTGATAATTGGACTCCTGATCGAATGGGCGATAAATTCATTCCTGAAATAATAATCTGGGATGAAATATGCACGGTATCGTTGACAGTATTACAGATATTTCTATCATGGTTATTGACAAAAAACACAAAAGTTGTCATGTGCGGGGATCACGGCCAACCACAACCATTTGTTGGTGGATCTCCACATGAATGGTTAAAGGGTTTTGTAGATTATTATGAAGAGATTAATACAGACCATAGATCACTTGATGAACAATTACGAGAATTCAAAGCGCTAATTAGATTACAACCTGATAAAATCCAATGTGAAATAGCGCGTGAAATAATCTCTGAAACTCCCATGAAGGAATTTTGGGAAATGTGGAAGCCAAATGATTTAATAATCGCGAGTAGAAAAATAGTCAGAGACGCAATTCAGATGAAGTTGTTTGAATTGCATAAGTGTAAATTTGCAACACTTCCAGTACCACTCTGTTATAGACCTAAGGATACACGAAAGCAGAATATCGACGTTGACATTCCTGGACAACAACAAAAGCAGAATTTAGTATTAAATGATATTGTGTTGGTTGATATCAGCGTCGTCGAAGATGCATTGGGGAACTCTGATAAATCCCCATGGACGTTAGGTTATGCAGCAACAATACATTCTTCACAGGGATTGACTATATCCGATACAACTCTTTGGATAGTAGATAATCGCATTGAGTTGTCAAATTTAGTTTATCTCGCAGTATCCAGAGTACGACGGATAAATCAACTTCGAAGAATTGTTTTCGATGATGAAATCATTAATGATGAAATCATTAGTGACGATATAATCAGAAAAAAACTCTCTGGCTATAAACAACAGGATAAAAAAAATAAACGAGAATTTGACATTGATGCTGAATTAATTAAGAAGCTGAAACAACAACAGAATAATCACTGCGCGAGTTGTAATTGTATAATGAATTGGAATTGGTCGGATAAAGATTCTCGCCAATTCACCGTAGATAGAAAAGATAACAATCTCGGTCATGTCAGAGATAATGTGATGCTGACTTGTCTTGAGTGCAACAGACGCAGAGGTGCTAATTAAGACCACGCGGTGGTAATTGAGTATCCTCAGGAATCACTTGTAATTGTTCGCGTGTAAAACCCCGCTGAGGAGCAGTTGAATCCAGTCTATAGATTGGAGGTCTACCCGTAGATCGTGTTATACCGGATATCCTATGCGTAGTGACACTCCAAATAGGATCGGTAGCTCTTTTTTTACCACCCTCAAGCTCTCCTGGTTCATATAAGTACCTTACAATGACATTACTACCAAGAATTGGTTCTTTTTGTGAAATTCCTTGGATTTCCATTTTGATAGACGCTTTCTTAATAGCGTTGACAGGTTTCATATTAATTGTTCTAGTAATCTCATTATTGATTGCGGTAACTACACCTGGTAATCTCTTGACCCATTCACGGGATCGTTTATCCTGGATGAATTCTTTCGCGTATTGATATCCAAATAACCGCTCAGCAAGGGTTTTATTAAACCGTTCAACAATTGCCTGATCGCGATGTAGCGCAGTGTGTCCTCGTCTGATGGCGACATTATGATGTTTCATCGTAGATGTAACAACACCTTGAAATTCCTTGCCAGGATCAACTTGTAACAGATTTGGCCAGCGCAGAGGACCTCGTCGATAAATTTTTTCAAATGCAGAAGCTACTTCAGTAGATGATTTTGTTTTTAACGGTTCTGCTTCTTTGTATCGACTTGCAATATCAACTAACGTTAACGCATATTTGTAACCATTGTCATGCGGCAGAAATAGTATATCAGCTTGATGAACTTCATTAGGCGTTGTCACATCAAAATGCGAGTAGTTAATTTGTTTAGGCGCTGGTAGATAAATTTGCCATATTGCCTGTTTAGATAACCAGTTTGCCGCTGTAGTTTTTTTCACCTTTGATGCACTAGCTAGTTTATTGATTGCTGCGTAACCTCTCCAGTATCCCCTCGGAGAATAGTAAATAGATTCCATATTATTAATTATCCAGCTCCAAGCATCAATTTACCCTTCATAGCAGATTTTACCAACCACGAAGCCAATTTTTCTTTGAAGGATTTATCAGGAATAGCATTTAACGCATGAATTAATTTTACATCTGCGAGATGTCTGTGTTGAAGATTGCTGCTTTTATAAGCGACATCATGAGCATGACACGCCTTATCAATAGCGTTTATTGGATACTCGCCGGGTCGGGGCTGATTTTGATCATCAAGTCTGATATCTAATCGTGTCCCCGGTCCACAGTAGCTATATCCTGGAAGGTGCTTTTCTCCTGGATACTTTGCCCACGGTGTTCCAGGGAGTTTTGCTAACTTGGCTGCAATATCACCTCCTCGTTTTTTTTTAGAAAATTCGAAGAATTTTTAGAAGTAAATCTAAATTTCTTTGTACTACATTGTACACACTTACCAGAAAGCGCTGATCGATTATTTTTCGTTGTAATCGTTGTCAAATCATTTGTGCCAGTACGCATCCTACATTTCACACAATATAAATCCATAATTATATATATAACAGCATGAATGTAATTGATTATTCAGCTACGAGACGACGGGAACCTATTAAACACAATGCAATGTTACCAAATTCTATTCGCGCAATTATCATCGGACCATCTGGAAGTGGTAAAACACAATTACTACTTAATTTGATAACGAGATGGATGAAGTGGGATAAGTTGTACATGATTGCTCCGAGTGTATATGATCAGCGATGTTATGAAGTATTAAAGGATTTTAACGAAGCCGCGCGAGAAATTAACGGCGATGGTGTTATTGAGTTTATAACCGATATCGAAGAGGCACCTAGCATTGATGATATTGATGGAAGTATTAACAATTTAGTCGTATATGATGATATAATGTTAGATAATCAAAAAAATCCTGCTAGAATATTTTCCCGAGGGCGTCACAAAAACACCGACGTGATATATATCACTCAACGTTACACTCAAATACCAAAAGTAATCCGAGATAACTGCAATATGCTGTGTGTATTTAACGGAGTTGATACTCATACTCTTAGAAATATTTGGCAAACTTGGTGCGGTGGCGATATGGATCATAATCAATTTAAAAATTTCTTTAGTGTGGCTAAAGCCACTCCACATGGATTTGTGACGATAAATTTATCAGACCCTCGGACAAGATATCGTGTCGGACTTGATCAAATATTTAGTTAGCGCATTAGCAGCCGAGATTGTGAACGTCAAC
This sequence comes from Unio pictorum, assembly GCA_030141615.1. Taxonomy (NCBI): domain Eukaryota; kingdom Metazoa; phylum Mollusca; class Bivalvia; order Unionida; family Unionidae; genus Unio; species Unio pictorum. The sequence goes on along the minus strand of JARLTB010000074.1, from coordinate 942,241 downwards.
TAAATGGCGTCTTTTTTTTTTCATTCTTTGCTCAAATTATTATTAAAAATTAATTAAGTATTTTCAAGGAAACCTCAGTTTACTAAATTGACGCCTGAAAAAGTATTTTCAAGGAAGCCTTAGTTTACTAAATTGACGCCTAGAAAAAGTTGGTCTGTTCACCCTCTCTGCTGCTCATAAGTATACAATTATGTATACCTCTTTGCCTTATCCAGTCAAGTCTCACTGGGAAGCTGGTTTTGAACCTTTTCTCACCTCTATTTCTAAACTTTATGTCTTTGTCTATGTTATATGTCCTTTTAACAAATACAGAATTCTCACACTCGAATGGTAACAGAGAATTCTATTTGGCTGACCAAATATCAATTTCAAATATGGCATTTTCGGATCACACCCAACCAAATTCACAACTTAAACAGTCTACCAAGAACAAACTTTAATAGTCACTCTGACTCAATAGTATAGGTATTTTGTTTTTTCTTAGGGTGAATTTCCCTCTCCGGGAAGGGATTTTCACCGGTAGGATGGTGGCGATTGTACAGTACACTATGTACTTACTTAGGGGCACAGTGATAAGTGATAGGAAATTCGTAACTTATATAGCTTGACACAATTGCACAGGTGGCTTACACATTATTGGTATAGGGCATCCATTAGAAAAACTGGATTAAATTTGAAATCAATCAAAGGGATTGCAACCTCATATACACATATACATACATTGCATACACTCAGTATGACCCTATTAGAATGTATAAGGTAGTCTTAATCCAGGACTATCAGATCCCTGCGACACAATGTTGCAATAGTAAAGTAATACAATAAATAACACTAAAATGACACACAACACAACATATAGCACTTCCACTTTTATACATGTATTATGAGGTTGCAAATTTAATAATGGGTGTGGTACCTTTTGAGCTCCTCGGGTTTGTTTGTGATTGGGTCCGGTTGTGCGTTTGGCTGCCTCTGCTTGCAAGACGATGATTAATAGGCTCCTGGGACCTTTTCCGCCTTTGCCTCTTCCTGACTGCCTGCCTGCCAACGAGGTTGATGGGGATAGGTGTGGATGGGACTTGCCTACCTCCCCCGGGCTTCCACTTACACCGATAGTTACTTTTTAGTAATTCGGTATAACGCCCAATTGATAAGTGTATTAATATACACGTGTGTTAAGGTAAATAAATGTTCAGTGATATGCTGAATATAAAAGTTGTCCATATGCCCCTAGAGGGCGGAGATAACTTAAAAAACTCAATTAGTTGTAGTTGAATTCTGGATTCCAGGAACATAGAAATAAAATTGAAAAAGATCATCATCATATATTTACAGATTTAGGAAACAAAAACTCTTATTTAAATGATGAAATTACTATTAGTGAATGGTATCAAGCCATTAAAACTAAAAAAGATACCTCACCTGGAGAGGACACAATAGGTTATTCAATATATACAAAATTACCTATAAATTTTGTTAAGATAATATTAAATATGTATAATATGATTTGGAGCACTGGAAAACTCCCAATTAAATGGAAAACAGCAGTAGTTATCCCAATATTAAAATCAAATAAAGATAGAAATGATGTCAATTCATATAGGCCTATTTCCCTTACTAATAACATATGTAAATTAATGGAGATTATTATTAATAATAGGCTGAAATACCATTTAGAAACCAATAACCTTATATCTAATAATCAATGTGGTTTTAGGAATAATAGATCTACTATAGATCAATTAATTAAATTAGAAACTGCAATTAAACTTGCCTTTAATAATAAAAAACGTTGTAACAGAAATCTTATTGCTGTCTTCCTTGATATGGAAAAAGCATTTGATTTGGTTTGGACAAAGGGACTATTAATTAAATTAAACAAATATGGGATAACAGGTAATATTTATAACTTCATAAAGGACTTTCTAATGGATCGTAAAATTATTACTAGAGTAGGAACAACTTATTCTGAAAAATACAGTTTAGAAAATGGTACCCCCCAAGGGAGTGTACTCAGCCCCACACTATTTAATATTATGATTAATGATTTAGATAAAAATTTAGCTACCCTGCAAGTTGAACTTTCACAATTTGCTGATGATAGTGCTTTATGGAGAGCGGGTAATCCAGTAAATAAAAAACACATTGCTGAAATACAAAATAGCTTAGATAATATAGGTAATTGGGCTGATAAATGGGGATTTAAATTTTCTCACCAAAAAACAGTAGCTATTCTATTCACCCCTTTTAAATATAAAAATAAACATAATATAATTTATCCAAAACTCACTTTACAAAATCAGGATATAAAATTTGTAACAGTAGTTAAATTCTTAGGAATGTACTTTGACCAACACATGAAATGGTCATATCATATTAAAGAACTAGTTAAAAGATGTAATTTGGACCTTAACTTAATTAAAAGTATACAAGGCACCCATTGGGGTGCCTGTCAAATAACAATTATTACTCTCTATAGATCACTTATTTGATCTAAGATTGAGTATGGGAGTCAGATTTATGCTACGGCATCATCTACACTACTAAATAAAATTATACAAGTACAGAGAAAAGCTCTTCTTATAGCAACTGGAGCTTTACCATCTACATCCACAGAGGAGTTGCAGGTCTTGGCAAACTCCCACTTAATTTGAGAAGACAAGAGGTCATGTTAAGATATGTTGCTCGTTTGTCAGCTCATAAGGAAACTCATCCCACACTACAGATTATTAAAAAATGTAATAAACCACTAATTAAAAAAGGTAAATATTCTAATTCATGTGGTAAACAAATAAATAATATAAAAACTAAACTCCCTGTGGATATATTTCAAGTACAAAAAATTATAACTCCAATTATAATTCCCTGGAGACTGAATCATATATCTGTAGATCTCTCTCTGCTAAATCAGGGCAATAAAATACAAAACTCGCATTTTATGAAAATGATTATAAATGAAAAGTTAAATAATAAATATAAAAATCATTTAAAAATTTATACTGATGGCTCTAAAACAACTGATCCTGCAAGAACAGCAGCAGCATGGGTTATACCTAAATTACAAATAAATGAAGGTAGACGCTTACCAGATTACTGTTCTATATATAGTGTTGAATTCTGGGCTATACTACAAGCTCTCATGTGGATTCAACAAAATAAACCACCAAAAACTCTAGTTGTAAGTGACTCACTTAGTGTCCTAAAAACTATTAATAATAATAATTCTAATAGTAGGAAAAACTTTTTGTATCAATTGCAATATCAAAAAACTAAATTTAAAACACAAAACATTATAGTAGATTTTTTATGGATACCTTCACACATAGGTGTAAAGGGCAATGAATTAGCTGATAAGTTAACTAATAATAAACTAAATGAATTATATTATGACCCACTGCAGTATAGCCATACTGAAATGTATGGACTAATATATAATATGATAAATACCATCTGGCAAAATACCTGGAGTTCATCCATTAAAGGGAGAGTATTACATAATATTATTAAAACTGTTAAAAGAACATCATTAATATTAGGTAAAACCAGGAGGGAACAAATTAAAATGAATAGGATAATGATAGGAAAAACAAAGTTGGCTAACAGCTTTGGTAAATACATAGGAATATTTCCACATAATATAAACTGCTTTAAATGCAAACAACCAGAAGATCTAGATCATATATTTAATAAATGCACAAACAATCTTATTCACAGAAATAAACTTAAAAATAAATTAAAATTAGAGAAATCAATAAATGTATACCCAAAAATGCTTAATTTAAGTCAACCTAATATACAATCAACTGCAAAAACCATAATTGATTTTCTTATTAATTCAAATTTAATTGATAAAATATAAATTCAACATAGGATACTAAACATTCAAGTAGACATTACAATTGAGACTGGTTGGTGGGTCTGTGGGGGGGGGGGGGGGAGTGAGTGTGGGTTCGTGTAACTAGGGAATTCTTAATGGATTCCGCGCGCCTGCGATTTTACACACACTCATACTCATGACTCTAGCAGACAACATCGCCCACAAAGTTTAAAATTGATATAGTCTATATTAATAAGCTTATTATTAACATTATAAATCAACCTAATATACAATCAACTGCAAAAAACATAATTCATTTTCTTATAAAATCAAATTTAATTGACCAAATATAACTATATTGTATAATAATTAGGATGAGACTTAATTAATATTAACAATATAAAAGTTTAAATAAGTTTATTAATAAATCATTAACTAACAGATAAGGCTTCTAAATAGCCTGTGGCTCTGCTGAAGTCGTGGTATGATGGGGTGTAGATATTGAGTTCTTGTGAACTTAAACGCGACTTGCGAGTTTACACTCACTCATAGTCATATACTGACAGAGTGCACCGCTAAAATTAAAACTAATTGCCTAGGATTTTATTATTATTAATTTTAAAATAATCTGATTAGCAATAATTAATTATTTCAAAATAGTTAAATTAGCCTGTGACTCTGCTGAAGTCGTGGTATGATGGGGTGTAGATAATGAGTTCATATGAACTTATACGCGACTTGCGAGTTTACACTCACTCATAATCATGTACTAGCAGAGATCACCGCTATATAGGTTTAATATATAATTAATAAATGTAGACTGAAAAATCTTCAAACTAACAACACCTTTCTGTCAGAATAAAAGCTGATGGCACTCAATGTTCAAAATTATTCATAAACATTAAACTGGACTTCAGTGAAAGTGGAAATTACTTGGACAATATTCGAGGAAATGGAACAGTTGATGCTATCACTGACAACAGAGAAAACGTGGGAAACCAGTCTACAGAACAGCCCTTATCAGGCTATTTAGTGTTTAGTGTTAATGTTGATGTTGTGTTGATATTGGTGTTAATGTTGATGTTGATCTTGTATTAATATTAATGTAATGATGCTAATATTTATGTTGATGTTGCTATTAATTAATGATGTTCATGTTATTTATTAATATTAACAATGTTAATATTAATGTTAATGTTGCTATTTTACGTTAATGTTGATGTTTGTATTAATATTAATGATAATGACGTTAATGTTATGGTTGCTACTAACATTAATTAATTGTTAATTGATATTGTGTTATATTGTCTTGTATTGTTACTTTTTCCTACCCTTTGTAACTCTTGGGAATTGGTGAAGGCTAGTGAAACAGTGTTGACACAGGCTCTTTTCTTTATAGAAATCGCCTGGACTGGTGTACGCACAGGTATACAGCCTGGTATACATCTGTGCCTACGCATAAGTATACAATTATGTATACCTCTTTGCCTTATCCAGTCAAGTCTCACTGGGAAGCTGGTGTTGAACCTTTTCTCTCCTCTATTTCCAAACTTTATGTCCTTGTCTATGTTATATGTCCTTTTAACAAATACAGAATTCTCACACTCGAATGGTAACAGAGAATTCTATTTGGCTGACCAAATATCAATTTCAAATATGGCATTTTCGGATCACACCCAACCAAATTCACAACTTAAACAGTCTACCAAGAACAAACTTTAATAGTCACTCTGACTCAATAGTATAGGTATTTTGTTTTTTCTTAGGGTGAATTTCCCTCTCCGGGAAGGGATTTTCACCGGTAGGATGGTGGCGATTGTATAGTACACTATGTACTTACTTAGGGGCACAGTGATAAGTGATAGGAAATTCGTAACTTATATAGCTTGACACAATTGCACAGGTGGCTTACACATTATTGGTATAGGGCATCCATTAGAAAAACTGGATTAAATTTGAAATCAATCAAAGGGATTGCAACCTCATATACACATATACATACATTGCATACACTCAGTATGACCCTATTAGAATGTATAAGGTAGTCTTAATCCAGGACTATCAGATCCCTGCGACACAATGTTGCAATAGTAAAGTAATACAATAAATAACACTAAAATGACACACAACACAACATATAGCACTTCCACTTTTATACATGTATTATGAGGTTGCAAATTTAATAATGGGTGTGGTACCTTTTGAGCTCCTCGGGTTTGTTTGTGATTGGGTCCGGTTGTGCGTTTGGCTGCCTCTGCTTGCAAGACGATGATTAATTGGCTCCTGGGACCTTTTCCGCCTTTGCCTCTTCCTGACTGCCTGCCTGCCAACGAGGTTGATGGGGATAGGTGTGGATGGGACTTGCCTACCTCCCCCGGGCTTCCACTTACACCGATAGTTACTTTTTAGTAATTCGGTATAACGCTCAAATTGATAAGTGTATTAATATACACGTGTGTTAAGGTAAATAAATGTTCAGTGATATTGCTGAATATAAAAGTTGTCCATATGCCCCTAGAGGGCGGAGATAACTTAAAAAACTCAATTAGTTGTAGTTGAATTCTGGATTCCAGGAACATAGAAATAAAATTGAAAAAGATCATCATCATATATTTACAGATTTAGGAAACAAAAACTCTTATTTAAATGATGAAATTACTATTAGTGAATGGTATCAAGCCATTAAAACTAAAAAAGATACCTCACCTGGAGAGGACACAATAGGTTATTCAATATATACAAAATTACCTATAAATTTTGTTAAGATAATATTAAATATGTATAATATGATTTGGAGCACTGGAAAACTCCCAATTAAATGGAAAACAGCAGTAGTTATCCCAATATTAAAATCAAATAAAGATAGAAATGATGTCAATTCATATAGGCCTATTTCCCTTACTAATAACATATGTAAATTAATGGAGATTATTATTAATAATAGGCTGAAATACCATTTAGAAACCAATAACCTTATATCTAATAATCAATGTGGTTTTAGGAATAATAGATCTACTATAGATCAATTAATTAAATTAGAAACTGCAATTAAACTTGCCTTTAATAATAAAAAACGTTGTAACAGAAATCTTATTGCTGTCTTCCTTGATATGGAAAAAGCATTTGATTTGGTTTGGACAAAGGGACTATTAATTAAATTAAACAAATATGGGATAACAGGTAATATTTATAACTTCATAAAGGACTTTCTAATGGATCGTAAAATTATTACTAGAGTAGGAACAACTTATTCTGAAAAATACAGTTTAGAAAATGGTACCCCCCAAGGGAGTGTACTCAGCCCCACACTATTTAATATTATGATTAATGATTTAGATAAAAATTTAGCTACCCTGCAAGTTGAACTTTCACAATTTGCTGATGATAGTGCTTTATAGAGAGCGGGTAATCCAGTAAATAAAAAACACATTGCTGAAATACAAAATAGCTTAGATAATATAGGTAATTGGGCTGATAAATGGGGATTTAAATTTTCTCACCAAAAAACAGTAGCTATTCTATTTACCCCTTTTAAATATAAAAATAAACATAATATAATTTATCCAAAACTCACTTTACAAAATCAGGATATAAAATTTGTAACAGTAGTTAAATTCTTAGGAATGTACTTTGACCAACACATGAAATGGTCATATCATATTAAAGAACTAGTTAAAAGATGTAATTTGGACCTTAACTTAATTAAAAGTATACAAGGCACCCATTGGGGTGCCTGTCAAAAAACAATTATTACTCTCTATAGATCACTTATTTGATCTAAGATTGAGTATGGGTGTCAGATTTATGCTACGGCATCATCTACACTACTAAATAAAATTATACAAGTATTGAATTGAATTGAATAATGGGCTTTAAGTGCTCCGTCCGTGAGGCTCTTAGCACTGTTTTATCTCCTAGAAGGAGTTATTTAATTATCCTGTGGGTGGGAATTGTGCCGCGCACCCACTAGGCGTTTATGTGATCAGAGATCACTATTTAATTTGGCCGTCACATCTGGTCAATAATTGTACTGACGCGGTGTGATTGGAAGGCCATTTGGGTGGGTAGGAATAGAACCCACACACACCCACCCCTTCAGTATTCTTTGTATGTGCCTACTTCTGCAATAGCAGTAAGGAAGAGCGAGAGAAAAATAGTTTTCTCATATCGCCTATATCTGCAATAGTTATTGGGCGTGCATGCACGTGATTTAACTGCTGCAGGCAGCAAGGGAGGCGAAGGGCCAAGCACGCGCTCATGCATCAAATTCAGTCCAGTTGTACTAATGGACATCTTAACAACCAATAATGTGTAAGCCACCTGTGCAATTAGCCAAATGTCCGAGTTAGAAATATTTATTAATCATCCTAGCATAAAAAGGGATTTAGTACCATGAGCGTACATACAAAATCCCTATGTATTTAAAATTTAAAATGTCTAAGCGACATATAAAAGTGTAGTCAATGGTAGGGGATTTCGGTTATGAATTTATTGAAGGCAAAGCCAAAAAGGTCAAATTAGTCTTTTCAGGGCCAAATAGTTATTCAAAGAGGGGTACTCTAAGCCAAATGAGTCCCCTATTATTCAGGCAAATGAACGTCAAATGTGTCTTCTGTTTCTACATCGTGTCCGGCAGGTAGCGGGTGTAGCACGTCTTTCACAACTCCATGGTCTGCTATTCGTCCATGCTACTGCAGTAAGTGTTCCGAACTGCATTTTTTGTTTTCTAGAAGTTCCGGCTTGATGTTCAGGAGGCGTATCGCTGTCGTGTAGTTCCGCCATTTTGGACTCCACATTAGTGACGCCTGCTTGGCTTCTTGTAGAGTCCGCCATTTTGTTCCACGCGGCAGCCGCCATTTTTCCTGTGAGCCCAGTCTTGTAGAAATAGCCTACATTTGGCTGTAATGGTGTCCAGCCTGAGTTTTCACAGTGGTTTAGCAGCAGAGAGGGTGAACCCTACAACGTTTTTAGACAAAATTTGATTGAAATCCTAAAACGAGCCGTCCTATAATCTCATTTCAACCAAAAAAAGGGCGAATCCTACAACGTTTTCAGACAAAAAAAATTGATTGAATCCTTAAAACGATCCGTAGGATTTCGTTGAAATCTACGAAATCTCATTTTAACTAAAAAAATGAAAACGAAGATTTTTACGATTTTTTAATTAATTTTGGTCGCAACTTGTTGTCATCCACCCTCTCTGCTGCTTAGTGATTTCATCACTGGGTTAACAAAAAATAATAAATGATTTGATCCAGTCTTTATGATGAAAGTCCTTAGGACGAAAATCATTTAGGATCTCACAAACAAACTAATCACTAACACCTCTTCTTGTAAATCAATCAGATTATTTGACTGGTCGGTGAGTTTGAAATTAATTCTGGTTAATGAATTATTATGGCATCGCATGTAGACAGGATTAATTGGGTTTTCAATAATTAGGTATCCTGGAGGAGCTGTTGGTGCAAATGAATAGAGAATATATCCTTGCTGAGCTTGATTTGATTGCTCTAGATTAATTTGATAGCTTCCTTCGATAACATCACATACTAAATTGAGCGCAATCACCGATGAAATATTCACGTTGAACGGAGCGATATGCCTGCCGCCACCATCTGGGTCATTATTGTGTTTGAGGATTTTTATTTCCCCTGATGCTGTTTTTTTCCATGCATCATGAATTATTTTAAAACCAACATCGATGGTGTCACTGAGAAGTTTTTTTAGTTCTGGTACGTTATATCCTGGTAGTTTGAATGTGGGGATATCTTCAACGCGGATTTTATAGTCTAATGCAAATTCTGTTCTCGATTTTGGGTTATCTTCATCTAATATATCCTGAATAATTTTTAGGTTAAATGTTTCCATATCGTCGATAATTTTATTGCATGTTTCTACGACGCTGATAAATTCATCTCGGGTGAGAGAACCGGATTTAAGAGATATTAACAACAGTGAAAAATCATTATTCATTGCTGTGAAATTTTTAACGATTTCAGGTTTTTTAGCAAAAGGATACTCTGACAATGATCTACCATCCGCCTTTTTTTCGAATATGAAACCAAAAAAATCTATAGTGAATTGGTGATCTTTATAACTCCTTATTGGATTATCAGGTTTTATTCTGTCGGTGATATAATCAGTTTTTTGTGGTTCTGGTAAATCAACGGTTTTTCCCCCTGGTGGTAATTCAGGCCATCCTAATACGGTTCTAATAGAACTCTGATAGATATCTACGACGTATCCTTCTGTACTTATCTCAATTGCGGATGATAGCGTCGGTTCATGAACTGTTATAGCGATTTTTGATTCTTTTCCAGTAATCGATTTTATTCTACGCGCGAATTCATCATTGATTTGTTCGATTTGGTATGACCCTGTTGGTATCGAAACAACTTTCCAGTCTGGGGTTCCGTCGGGTTTATTCTCATTTGCAAACACTAAAGAATTATTGGGTTGTTGACCACCAAATGATTTTGATCTGATATTAGGCCAACTGTGATACACTCGTAGTTTTGCTAGCGCTATCTCCTTCACTGGGACCGGAGAGGGGAAATTCACACTGAATTCTGGATTCGTTGATGTTATTGATATCATGCTTGTTTGTACTGGGTTCGTGTTCTCCACTATTCGTTGAAGTAATTCCTGCGGTGTCGTCATTGTTATTATACTCATGTTGTATTTCTAATTTTGGTATCGAGGAATCATAAATACTGACCATCACTGAGAACTCACAATCTGGTAATGTTGATATTATTGAGATCATTTTGTTTTTTGGGTTCGTGTTTTCTAATTCCATCGATGTTGTCATTGTTATTATATTCATGTTGTCGCTCTAATTTCGATATCGCGGAATCAAAAATACTGACCATCGCTGAGAATTCACTATCTGATATAATCGTATTATCGAGTGACGACGATATCATCAGGGATAACTGCGAATATGCGGTTGATGCAATATGAAATTGAAGTAAGTAATTCTGCAGTTTACTCTGGCTGCATGATGATATCTTTTTTGCTATCCCGGTTGATATACCCCCGATTGTAGCCACCGCAGAAATGCAAATTGGAACTACGACCGGGGCAATCATTGTAACCGATGCAAGTATTATTCCGGCGCCAGTGAGAACGCTTGACACCGAGTATATAATAATATCAATTGCGGTGATTCTTCGTCGGTATTTTTTTATTTTTATTTGATACTCCTCAGTGAGGGTTTTGAGTCTATTTTGAAATTCTCTGACCTGATCATAGCGACATTGCGTTGATGAAATCATTGTTATTTTAAAAAAGCTAGCGTTTTCAATTGTGAAATCCGAACGATTTAGTTATTTACTTAAATCCGCTACGAATTCCACATACCATGTTACTGGTGTCCCAACCAAACTTTTATCAGTAGCTGTTATAGTGAACTTTTCAGTTGTATCCTTGTCGATGATCGTTGAAATCGTATTATTAACCCCGGATGAACTCAACGATGAAATATTAAATTGAGCCGTTGTCACCAGTGTTAATCGATAAATACCTTTAACGGTTGCAGTGATATCTAATTTGTTGTCTGTAGGTGTCCACGCAAATGATCCGTGTTGGATTGTGTACACGACGTTGTTGGTTTTCTCATGAGGAATTTTTGTTTTTTCAATGATTGTTATCATCCTCGAAAAATCACCTTTGACGGCTTCGATGAAGTTTTTCGTCTCATCGATGGATTTTTTAATATCAGGGAGTTTTATTTCTATTTTATCCAACTGGGTTCCAATAAATTTATCAATGATATTTCTACGAAAAACTGAAAACTGTTTTCCGTTTTCTTCAATTTTAGATTCAAGTGTTGTTAGTACAAACAGAGAATTGTTTAACTCATCGTTGATAGTTTTTAATCGATCTGTAATCGTCGAAACGATTACACCCGGTTTGAGTTTACCCTGATCGGAAAATAACGCAACGGTGTTCTCGATTGCGTTTTGTTGTTTAACCAAAATATCATCCAGAGAAATATTACTGGTTTTCAATTTACCCTGTTTGTCCTGAAATACAACTATTTCATTAGGATCAACATTTGTTAAATTCAACGTCTCAGCTATTTCATCTTTGATTAGTTTTTTTACATCCTTGATAGAATCAGGGGGTGCAGTGCCATCGGGTTTGGGTTTCAATGATCTCCCCCAAATATCAATCATGTTATTGTAAAACTCTTTCTCTCTTTAAAATCGTTTCGATTTCCAGCGATTACTAGTGTATTCATTCACGACAACATGTGGTGGTTTTCCGCTTGGGTTACTCAAGGAGTTAGAAATAGCGTCAAGGACATTTAATACTTCGCTGCCACATATTGGTGGGTCATTCATTTGTTGTGTTGGTAGCGTAGAATACCAAGTCTTCATTGGAAGGGTTTTTATATAACGCAAAAACTCTTTTGGTGGGGCTAATCCATATGAATCAAAATAGACAATCCCACGTGGATCAATAGCGTATGCAACCCAGTGAGTTCCGGGTCCGGTGCTGTTATCTAAATTAATGATTCCGGTTTCAACGCTGTTTGGTTGATGTGGTAATTGATCTTTCATAAAGACACCTCTGAAGTTTTTAATCGCGAGTTTTTTAGCAGCATCGAGTAAATCAAAATTGGACATGGGAACCATCGGTTCGGAAATCGAAGATTTCTGAATTAATAAATCGTTCCTGGTAGTCTTAGACCCTTTCCGCTGTACCACGAATACGGGGTTCCTGGTAGTCTTAGACCCAATCCGTGAACGGATCGTCCCTTTTTTTTATATCCTTTCCCAGTTGCTTTCTGTAGTGCCATTCCTGCTGCAGTACCAACGGCTCCTAACGCTGCCGCTTTAGCCACCGCTGGGGCTGCTGCTGCAATCAATGCTGGAATCGCAGCTAACAACGGAAATATACCGCCTGTTTTAATCATATTTTTGATAGCAGCCGCAGAGAGAGTAATCTGAACACCTTTTTTGGCTGCAAGTGCATCATTGAAATGTTTCACCTGACGAGTTGTCAGCGATAGTTTATTTGCACCACCAGTCATTTGGTTGGGTTTCAACGTGATTGTGGTTCCACATTTTTTAGCTGATTCCGATTGCAATTTTTTTAATTGACCAGGAGTTAACGCAACACTAATAACACTATATGACATTATACATAATAGATTGATTCTAAATCGTTTACAATTTCAATTACATGTTTTTGAAAATCAAAGATTTTCTACTGGGGCATCTACCACTCTCATTCTTCCACCAACACCTTCAAGTAGCATTGATTTGTCGCTGAGAATGACAGCAACCGCTCTATAATTCGGGATAAGGATAGGAGGTACCCCACCAACTGGTGGACCAGTCGGACGGGTTACACGGGCTCTAAAGTGTATATCAACGACAGATTGTCTCATCAAATCAAGATGTTCCAGCGAAAAGTAATAAATCGGATAGAGGCTTTTAAAATCCAATTGTGATATTTGCAAACCAGTATCCACATTTTGATCACGTGCCATAAACGACAATAGGTTATGATACACGCGTGCAATATGATTCTGACCGTAATCAAGTTGTATATCCTCGGATGGTTCCTGCTGTCCGTTTATTCTCAGCGAGACTTCATTAACACCTAACTGATCAAATATCATATGGCTTCGTTCTTGATTACCAACTCGCGCATTATTCTGTAACGCTACGAATATATGACGTGGAGCTGAAACACCTTGTTTTGATGCCAGGTGCCATGTGAATGTACCATCAACACTGTCTTGTTTAATATCCGTGGTCACTGATAACCAACTTAACAACGACTTTCCTCCTTGGTCCATAAATGATAGTAGTCGTTGTTCTTCGGTGATTGATGGAGTTAACACTGGCATCCACAATGATAGTTTTGTTAAAATGACTTTACCGGGAGCAACCCCAGCATTACGCCAGATTGCATCATCATCAGTACCCTTTCGTACAAGCGCTACTGTGTGTTTAGCTCCATAAATAACTTTTCGGACGTTTCTACAGAATCCAAATATATGATGCAGTGGAATAGCACATGAAAATCGTCGACGCTGCCCATGCAACGTTGCTACACGTGTTGCAAATCCTAAATTGAGATTACCATTAACGCCTCCGAGAATATCAAACGCAGCTCCGGGTCTAGTTCGACGTTCTGGATTAGCTGCTTCCTGTTGATCGGCTTCTGCATTATCTCTAGCTGTTAACACTTTAATGAATTGAAGGTGGTCAGCGTTATCAGAGGTATCCTTTGCAAACATCATAGACGGACCAGCCGATCTTGTATAATCATCAGAATATCTCGCTAACCCTATGATTGTTGTAGCCACATCAACTTCACGGTCAATGGATTCAATTTCTTTTCCATCAATGAGATATCTAGCGCTTTCAAATAACGCCATTATGCCGTTATTAACAAAACCAACTCGGACATTTGCGTTATTGTCATATGGGGTATCAGCTGCAACATTTGTTACAAGTTCTCCTTCTACTTCAATAAATGCCTCACACGGTAGGAAGTATTTACTGGTATCATGAACTTGAAGTTCAATTCGCGATCGGAGATCTGGTTGTACTGCGTGATAAGAATAAAATTGATAATCGCGTACAGAATCATCCTTGCCAACTGGGGCGTCTATATCAAACGCTGGATCAGGTGATCTTTTGAACATTTTATTCTATTTATCAGAGTCTAAATCGCGATTTTCCATTTCATCGTCGTGTTTTTTTAAAGCCACTTCCTGCTATCATGTTTGCTATCATGTTATTTTGGTCCTCTTGATTTATCAAGGGAGTCACCATCGACGCTAATTTTTCATCTACTGCGTTATTTATAATTCTACTAACACTTGCAGGCATTTCCGCTGTAGACGGTAACGGTTTTGAAAATCCTTTAGATTTCATCCGTGATTTCACTAATGATGTTAATTTATTCTTCGCAGTTGAAAATGCTTTTCCAGCAAGATCTCCAACAGCACCAATACCCTTATCACGAATAACATCAATTGCTTTCATTCCTAATTGTTTAGCCAACGGCATCACTTTTGGAGCCATTCTCGCAAATAACCCTAAAATGGTATTACCTAAACCATCTCCGTAGTATGCTCTATAAACCGGAAACCGTGAATTAACTACGTAGACGGGGGTTGGTTTATCATGATTGTAGTGTATGATCATTATTTGAAATCAGAAACAATTTTTCAATTGTAAAACAATTTATCAATTAATCACTGTGATACCCATTTGCTAACTCGCCAATGAAATCTCGATATGTGCTGATATCCATGATACCACCCTGAAATAATCGTCTACAGATATCAGCTGCTTCATTAATTATTTCCGGTGAGTTATTTCCGGCTCGGAACCCTCCTACAAGAACCTCTAATCGTGATATATCACTGAGAACACTACCAGGACATGAAATCCTTGGATTCTCACTGGAATCTCTTAATCCACTTCCGCTATAACCAGTTGCTTCATCCGTGGGTTGTAAATAACCAAGAAGATCATAATCATCGTCATCATCAGGTGGTAGTTGTTGTTGTTTAGGTGAAAAAGATATTTTCTTTGCAGGTTGCTGTCGCCGCCTTTGCAATTTTGGCGGTTTTTGTTGTTGTTTTAGTTCTTCAAATTGTTTATACACTATACCCACCGCATTGATATATTCGATGTATGATGCACTATCTGTCTTAATTTGACTTTTTTCAGTTTTGATCTTATAGAATATATCAGCCCAGTGAGTTATACTTCTAACATATTTATGATGTTCTGGTTTCAACATTTTTTTTCTGTTTTCATAAGTCGAAACAACAAGCGCAGGAATTTCTGTTGGATCAGTCTTATCAATTGCTGCTAACCCTTCCTCGTTAAATCTCACGCGTAAATCATCTACTGTTCTTTTTGATTCCATTTTTTGTACAGCCTGTTCTGTTTGTTCAGTTTTCGCTGCTATTTTTTCAAGTTCACCGATAACAGATTTCTTCGTCTCGGGAACATCCCCCCGTATAGCACGCTCTATCCCCTTCGTTGCTGTAGTTACTGGTTTAAACAACTCTTCAGATCCCGCAGCAAAATCAGTCTGAAAACTCTGTCGTTGTTGTAGTTTATTCCGTACAGAGTCACGAATTGGTACAAATCTCTTAATTGCATCTAATCGTTCACGAGCTAATCGGGTTGTTAATGCTTCATTGACCATTATTTGAAATCAGAAACAATGTTTCAATTGCAAAACAATTTTTCAATCCCGACCTAACGGCATCATGAAAGTGTTAAGGGCGTTATCAGTGATGAGGGAAGTATCATAATTGCTATAAAAATAAATAATATTGATAGTTCCCTCATTCTATTTTGATCATCCATTAACAGCCCATCACTGATTTTGACATTTTTAATCAAAAAATGCTAAAAAAAATGAAAATCTCTATGAGGGACGGTCACAATCAAATAATGATAAATGGTCGGGCAATCAAAATTGTTCATTTTCTTGAATTAACGCTCGTAGGTTTCTAACTTTAGAGTTGACTTCTTTTTTCAATTCGTATTCGTACCCCAATTCTTTTCGTATTCGTTCTACGATGGTATACAACGGAGCGAACACACTTACGTCACTGGAAAATGCGAGAGAGTCCTTAATAGAATTCTGAATTCTTTTGATGAGCGCATACTTCTTTGGTAGCATATATTTATTGTTGTTAACTCCGTATTCTATATCCTGAAAATCAGACATGATTTGATCAGGATTTAACCCATCTGATAGTTCAATATCCCAACCTTTCAATTTTGAAATCTCGGATATGATGCTATTCATGTTTTCAGAATTCATTATTCTATAATAATGATATATTTCTAAATGAAAAATATGACGTATTAGACATAACTAAATCGAATTTTTTGTCCCGTCCCTTTTGAAATCGCCGATCGACAAACCCCCTCTGCAACATATCGTACAGAGGGTCTACAAATATTGAAATACTTGCCGGCTTCATATATTGATTTAAATACTTTTTCTTCGTTAGTTATTGTATTCAAAGATTTCACAGGTCTCGCTTTTTTCGAGTATTTCCCAGTCCCCCCTCGTTTGGTATTTTCACTATGTGTAACAGCCTGCAGATTTGATAAAGAATTGTTCTTCGGATTAGAATCAATATGATCAATAACAAAACCATCTTTGATCAATCCATGGAAACACTCGTACACGAAACGATGATTGTAATATTTCTTCTTTCCAACAGTAAAGAACAAATACCCCATACCATTATCCCACCCAACTGGGTTCTTCAGTCTACGGTTTCTTACAACACCATCACTGGATGCTTCATAATTTGTACTCACAGGGTGCTGTCTGAATTCTTGGGTCATTCTTATACTATACTATTTGTCTAATTCAATGACTGATCCATTGCAGGGGGATTCATTATACATAAATCTTTCATTTAGACACTTGTTTTTAGTATAGCATGAAAGAGTTCAAGAGATTGACTTCGAAAAATGCTGAATTCAATGCTGATAAGGAGTTTAAGAGATTATTAAAAATCAATCCTAGATTTAATCTCGATAGACCCAAAAAACGTATCAAACGTCCAAGAGACGGAAACATGAAAGAGTTTAAGAGATTATTGAAAATCAGTCCTAGATTTAATCTCGATAGACCCAAAAAACGTATCAAACGTCCAAGAGACGGAAACATGAAAGAGTTTAAGAGATTATTGAAAATCAGTCCTAGATTTAATCTCGATAGACCCAAAAAACGTATCAAACGTCCAAGAGACGGAAACATGAAAGAGTTTAAGAGATTATTAAAAATCAATCCTAAATTTAATCTCGATAGACCCAAAAAACGTAACAAATTTAATCTCGATAAACCCAAAATCCTTCGGATTTCAAAAGCGTCCAAGAAATTATCCTGGAAAGATGCTCAATTCAATCTCGATATAGTTTCTAATACACCCAAGAATACAATTCTTGATAAAGCCATGATTAGTAAAATCAGAGATTGTTTCAATGAATTTAAGCGTGATGGAGCATCCTATTGTTGGTCAACATTTCGAATTGATGGTGTTGTTGACGCTACCATGAATGATGAAAAAGCAGCAGTGATAATTTCACGTGTTGGGGAAAAACGGTATTTTTTCCGAATCAAATTCATTATTGAAGTCGATGGCAAATGGATTATTAGGGATAAATTTGAACCAATCCTCAAGAATAAAAAAGCTGTCATTGTGAGTAGAGATTCCAAACCAGGGATTCTAACCGGCATTGACAAACCATACTACGAAAGATCTTATCCCGTAACAGCAATGGTTTATGGGATATATCCGTTAAATGATAAACCCGATATCGCAAAACTAGCTCCTATGAAATATTCGTCAGGGCTTAATTGTGTAGCAACACGGGTAATGGAGCACTTCACAAATGCATCCCGAGGAAATAAACTAACTGATCTGCGACGTAGGAAAATAACCGAATGGGAACTGACAGTGAAACAGCATGGTGCAAAGATTTCTGATATAGCTAAATTAGAAACATCATTAAGATTTCCAATAACAGTTATGACGATAACCGGAGAGGTTTTATACGAACCGAAATATAACAAAAATGGAGCACCAATACAGATTATTGATCATAACAAACACGCGTGGACACCTGCGGTAACAGTATTTCCACGAGAACGAACCGTGAAATATATCCCACCGGAATTTTCCGGGGAATTAGTCGGGGATGTTTTCTATGAAGAGAGATTATTTGATGCTATTAATGCGTTGTGTAAGGATGATCCTGTGTCAGTGTGGTTACTTAGAAGTGATGAAGATCCCGAAATAGGATTCGATCAATTTGTAAAACCAAATGGTGAATTATATCGCGTTGAAGAATTAGATAATAGAATGAGAAAAATCGCTAGTGATTTTTCACCGGAGAATTCCCATGAAAAACTACTCACGGATAGTTTTACTATTCCATCAGTGGTAGCTCACTTCGCAAGAGAAAAAAACTCATGGCGTCCAACACGAAGTGATTTTCTCGAAGATGTTAAATTGAGTTGCGTCGAATTTGGTCATGGAGGACTGTGGAATACGAAATACTCACGTGATGGTATGATTTCAATTGATATAGCCGCGTGTTACCCCGGAAGTTTTCTCGGATATGGGGAATGCGCTGAGTACTTCAAACGATTTGGACACCCCACGCATGAAATGACTCGTGTTGCGATTAATGGACCATTGCCTGATTTTGATTTAACCGGATTCGCTCGTGTGATATCATTTGAATTAGCGTCAGGATTACATCCGTGTAGTTATGTTTGGCTCGGTAGACACCTATCTGAAAAGGCCTGGATGCCAATAGTGCTATTGAGATATATGATTGATTGTGGTATGCTAATATCGTTGATCATCGGTGAAGCGATTATATGCTATCGAGCTCAGAAAGAAGTTTGGCTACCACAACCCGATCTAGATCGTATAATCAGCGAACAGCGAAAACAATTCCCTGATTTCAATGAAGAACAAATCATAAATTGGTCTAAGAAGTTATTTGAAATTAAAAAAGAACAAGCAAAAGATTTTGGACGAAGAATAATCGGTAAATTCACTCAAGGTGGACGGTACGACAACGCAAAATATTCTTCGCGGTTGATCATAGATGTCGCTGAATACGATTTTATTGTAGCGGATTTAATGAAACAGGGAAAACTTGTATCCCGTAAGGATGCTTTTCTATCCAATGGTGAGAAAATGGGTACGGTTGTTACCTACTGTGATGGATATAATTCCCAGTACACACATTTGAGAAGTTCAATGCTAGCCTATGCTTCTATTAATCTATTTTCTATGATAAATAGATTTCCTAATACCGCGGTTAGAGTGGCCACTGATTCGATGTATATACACAATAAATACAAATCAGCTGTAGCTAAATTCACAGATCCCGAAGAAAATTGGGGGCGTTGGCGATTTAAAAAGGAGATGCTACATGAGTATTGTGAATCCGCAGACGTTGCCATGGATGATAAATATCTTTGTTGTAACCGTATTGAAAATCAATCAGAATTTTCTAATGCACCACCGGTATCTGATCCAATCTGTAGATATAAAACAGTTTATTTAAACGGTTGTGGTGGGTCAGGAAAGACAACTCGTGCAATTGAATTATATCGTGGTGGTGGAAATACTTGTATTTCTACTAACATGATTGTGCTAACACCGACTCACAGACTCGCCAGAGAGATGATACAGCGAGGGGTAAATGCCTGTACTTACCATAGTTTCTTTCGATGGAAGGGTGACAAATGGACTCCTGAGCGTATGGGTGATAAATTCATTCCTGAAATCATAATTTGGGATGAAATATGCACAGTGTCATTAGATGTATTACAAATATTTCTCGAGTGGTTGTTAAACAAAAACACAAAAGTCGTCATGTGCGGTGATCACGGCCAACCACCACCATTTGTCGGTGCATCTCCACATGAATGGCTAAGGGGTTTTGTAGACTACTATGAAGAAATCACCACTGATTATAGATCACTTGATGAACGATTACGCGAGTTCAAAGCGCTAATTAGATTACAACCGGATAGAATCCAATGCGAAATAGCGCGTGAAGTGATTTCAGAAACTCCAATGAATGATTTCTGGGAAACATGGAGACCAAATGATTTGATAATTGCAAGTAGAAAAATAGTCAGGGATACACTTCAGATGAAGTTATTTGAATTGCATAAACAAAAATTTGCAACTCTTCCAGTGCCGTTGTGTTATAGGCCATCGGATACACGAAAACAGAATATTGAAGTTGATATTCCAGGGCAGAGTGAAAAGCAGATTCTCGTGTTAAATGATATTGTGCTGGTTGATATCAATGTCGTTGAAGATGCATTGCGTGCTAATAAATCCCCGTGGACTCTAGGATACGCAGCAACAATACACTCTTCACAGGGATTGACTATATCGGATACAATTGTTTGGATGGTGGATAATCACATCGAATGGTCGAATTTAGTCTATCTCGCAGTATCCAGAGTACGAAAAATAAATCAACTTCGAAGAGTTGTTTTCGATGATAATGACACCACAATAAATGATATTGATGTTAGCATCATTAATAAAAAACTCTCCGGTTACAAACAACAGGACAAAAAAAAACAACGAGAATTTGATATTGATGCTAAATTAATAATTACGCTGAAACAACAACAGAATAATCACTGCGCGAGTTGCAATTGTATAATGCGTTGGCAGTATTCGGATAAGGATCCTCGCCAATTCACCGTAGACAGAAAAAATAACAGTCTCGGTCATGTCAGAAATAATGTGATGTTGACTTGTCTTGAGTGCAATAGACGCAACGGTGCTAGTTAAGACCATGCGGTGGCAATTGAGTATCCTCGGGAATTACCTGTAGTTGTTGTCGAGTAAAACCCCGCTGAGGGGCAGTTGAATCCAGTTTATAGACTGGAGGTCTACCCGTAGATCGTGTTATACTAGATATCTTATGCGTAGTGACGCTCCAAATAGGATCAGTAGCCCTTTTTCTACCCCCTTCAAGCTCTCCTGGTTCGTATAAGTACCTCACAATGACATTACTACCAAGAATTGGTTCTTTGAAATCTTTTTGTGGTTGTACGGGTATTGACTTCTTTTTAATCGCGTTGATAGGTTTCATGTTGATTGTTCTAGTAATCTCGTTATTCAGTGCAGTAATCACAGATGGTAATCTTTTAACCCATTCACGGGATCGCTTTTCTTGAATGAATTCTTTTGCGTATTGATATCCAAATAACCGCTCAGCAATCGTCCGATTAAATCGTTCTACAATGGCCTGATCGCGATGTAGCGCAGTATGCCCTCGTCGTATGGTGACATTATGATGTTTCATTGTAGATAATACTGCACCCTGAAATTCCTTGCCAGGATCAACCTGCAATAGATTTGGCCAGTGCAGAGGACCTCGTCGATAAATCCTTTCAAATGCAGAAGCAACTTCAGTGGCTGATTTTGTTTTTAACGGTTCTGCTTCTTTGTATCGACTTGCAATATCAACTACGGTTAGCGCGTATTTGTAACCACGATCATGTGGCAGAAATAATATATCAGCCTGATGAACTTCATTAGGAGCGGTCACATCAAAATGCGAGAATTGAATTTGTTTAGGCGGTGGTAGATAAATTTGCCATAGTGCCTGTTTGGATAACCAATTAGCCGCAGTGGTTTTTTTCACTTTTGCAGCGCTAGCGAGTTTATGGACTGCTGATTTACCCCTCCAGTATCCTCTTGGGGAATAATAAATTGATTCCATATTATTAATTACCGGCACCTAACATCAATTTGCTTTTCATAGCCGATTTTATCAAAAATGAAGCCAATTTTTCTTTGAAGGATTTATCAGGAATAGCATTTAACGCATGAATTAATTTCACATCTGCTAGATGCCTGTGTTGCAAATTGCTGCTTTTATAAGCAACATCATGAAGGTGACAGGCCTTATCAATGGCGTTTATTGGTTCTTCACCGGGGTTGGGTTGATTTTGATTATTGAGTCTGATATCAAGTCTGGTTCCCGGTCCACAGTAGCTATATCCGGGAAGGTGCTTTTCTCCGGGGTACTTTGCCCATGGGGTTCCAGGGAGCTTTGCCAATTTGGCTGCGATATCACCTCCTCGTTTTTTTTTAAATCAGATTTCATAGACACAAATCTAAATTTCTTTGTACCACATTGCATGCATTTACCAGAAAGCGCTGATCGGTTATTTTTAGTTGTAACTGTCGTCACATCATCTGTGCCAGTACGCGTTTTGCACTTCACACAATATAGATCCATAATTTATGTATAGAGATATGGATATAATTGATTTTTCAGCGACTAAAAGAAGAGAACCGGTTAAGCATCATGCAGCGCTACCAAACTCTATCCGGATGATTATAATCGGGCCATCTGGATCCGGTAAAACGCAATTGTTGCTCAATTTAATAATGAGATGGATGAAATGGGATAAGTTGTATTTAATTGCCCCTAGCGTAGATGATCAACGATGTTATGAAGTGCTAAAAGATTTTAACGACAGCGCGGTAGAAAAATCCGGAGAGGGTATTATTGAGTTTATAACCGATATCGATGAAGCACCGAGCATTGATGATATTGATGGAGATATTAACAATTTAGTCGTATACGACGATATAATGTTGGATAAACAAAAAAATCCTGCTAGAATATTTTCCCGTGGGCGTCACAAAAACACTGACGTGATATATGTCACTCAACGCTACACTCAGGTTCCAAAAGTCATCAGAGATAACTGCAATATTCTTTCTGTATTCAACGGCGTTGATACACATACGCTACGAAATATTTGGCAGACATGGTGTTCTGATATGGACTTCAATCAATTTCGAGATTTCTTTAGTCATGCTCAGTCAAAACCACACGGATTCGCAACAATAAATTTGCATGATCCTCGGACACGATATCGTATCGGACTGGATCAAATATTCGGTTAAAATCATTTTATTATTTTTTGTTAACCCAGTGATGAAATCACTAAGCAGCAGAGAGGGTGGATGACAACAAGTTGCGACCAAAATTAATTAAAAAATCGTAAAAATCTTCGTTTTCATTTTTTTAGTTAAAATGAGATTTCGTAGATTTCAACGAAATCCTACGGATCGTTTTAAGGATTCAATCAATTTTTTTTGTCTGAAAACGTTGTAGGATTCGCCCTTTTTTTGGTTGAAATGAGATTATAGGACGGCTCGTTTTAGGATTTCAATCAAATTTTGTCTAAAAACGTTGTAGGGTTCACCCTCTCTGCTGCTGGTTTTCCAGCATGGCTCGGTTGCCCGTCGCCCCGGCTCGGTTTCCCGTCACCGCTATCTGGATACCTTGAAGCTCCTATGGTTGCCTTTACTTATTTAATAGGCACGCCTATGGTCTTCTTTATAATTCTGTGTCTCTGCTGTAGAGCACCGGTCAGCTCAGTGTAGTCCGGTCCTGCTCGCTCCGTGTTCTCTGCCTGGATTATACAAGTAATCAATCAATCAATAAGATGGGTTTTAAGTGATTCGTCCCGAAGGCTCTTGTCACTGTTTTATCCGTCAATGGACGGTTATTTAATTTATCCTGAGGGTGGGAATGAGCCACCGCCCTGCAGGCGTTTATGTGTTCATAGTGGAACACTTATTTAATTTGGCCGTCACATCTGATTAGCTATTGAGCTAATACTGTGTGATTGGAGGGCCACATGCCATATGAGTGGGAATAGTTCCAGCACACACTCATATTAATTCATCTGGTGGTATTTGGTTATTTCTGGACGTGCTAAGCACGTGTAGTTGCTGCTGCAGAGGTAGCGGGCGAGTTGAGAGTGCCTGGCAAGGGCGACTTTGGTTGTGGGGACCTATCCCTATTTAGATACCCTGTGCTGTTCTTGGGGTATACAACGTTTGAGGTACAGTGTTTGTTGTTTTGAGGTGCATAGTGTGTGTTTATTTATTATTGTTTTCCTATTGTTTTTTGTGCAACATTGTGTTGCTGTGTCTGATGATCTTGGAGTTTGATCACCTTATATACACTATTTGAGGTCCTATTTATGCCTTATTATCATAGTTTTTTGGTTATACTTGCAGCCTTGTGCCGCTGGACCTGATAGTCTTGGGGTTTTGACTACCTTATAATAGCTAATTTTGAGGTCCTACGTAATTTCTACCTTATATTTTTGGTTTGCAACCTTGTGTCGCTGGGCCTGATAGTCTTGGACTTTTTAGACTACCTTATATGTACTAATTTTTGGGTTTTCTATCTTGTTTCTATCTAGTTATGGTCCACCGGTCTCGGTGCACCGTTGGTTCTACTTAAGTTTCCTGGTTATTAATATGATATTTTAGCACTGTATACTCGGTTGAATTACATATAGAGAAAGTTTGTAGAGATAGGAGTGAGTAGAAGAAGTGGATTGATTATTTGTGTACCTATGTCCTTGCTTATCTACTGTGCTTTTGTTTTTCCCTTGAGTTTATGTCACCCTACTATTGCGATGTTATTTATGTGGTGTTTTATTTATGACCTTATTTGTTTATTTTTCCCTGGTGTTGGGTCCCTATTTGTGCGATTTTTTTATTTAATATAGGTAGTTAATCCTCTAGTTATGGGGTTAGTTATGAGGTTTGATGACTGAGTGATAACAGATGGGTCCCTGCCTAGTTCAAGGGGCCGTTAAGCGACACGTCAGGGTTGCCCATTGTCGCACTCAGTGGTTTTAACTTAATATAATTAGCTATTTCTCTATTTAACTGAGTGACAACAGTTGAGTCCCTGCCTAGTTCAAGGGGCCGTTAAGCGACACGTCAGGGTTGCCCATTGTCGCACCCAGTGGTTTTAACTTGATATAATTAGCTATTTCTCTATTTATGGGGTTAGTTTTAAGGTTTTGGTAACTGAGTGATAACAGATGGGTCCCTGCCTAGTTCAAGGGGCCGTTAAGCGACACGTCAGGGATTGTCCATTGTCGCACCCAGTTCCGTGCATTTTACTTAATTTGAGGTGGACCTACACTGCCTAGTTTTCAGGGTGTGTTCGTTTGTTTAGTAATGTAACTTTATATCTTTCCTATTTTCTCTATATTTTTAAGGAATTCTAGCATGTGTTTGTGTGTTTCTGCTATGTTGGGGTTTGTTGTTTGTATAATTTCTGGGTATGTAAAAGGGGCTTTTATACTTTTTTGTTTTGATCTGAGTTTGTCTCTTTCCTTTTTGGTTTTGCTACACTCGTTGAAGATATGGTGGAGATCTTCAGGGGTGTTACAGGTGTAGCAGTTTATGTTATGAGGAAAGGGTCCTATGTATTTGCCCAGGCTGTTTGCCAGCATGGTTTTGCCTACAGTTATTCTATTGATGATTGTTTGTTCAGTAGGTAAGCCCTTGGGTGGTTTTCTATTTCTATTTACTTCCTTAACAGTAGTGTACAACACTCTCCCTTTTGTACTAGTTTCCCAATCATTTTGCCATTTTCTATCTATTTGGGTATTTATTAAGCTGTATAGTTCTGATGAACTATATTGTAGTGGCTCGAAATTTGGTTCGTTTAGTTTTTCTTTGGCTAGTTTGTCGGCCATTTCGTTGCCTTTGATTTCAATGTGGGAGGGGATCCACATGAATTCTATGATAATATTCTCGTTATTTAGTTGTTTTAATTTGGCATTTATTTTATTGAGAAATTCTTCCCTACTTTTAGTGGTGTTTGTTTGGATTGAAGAGAGGACGCTTAGCGAGTCACTAATAATCACTGTCTTATTGGGTTTTGATTCTTCAATCCACTGTATTGCTTTTAGGATGGCCCAGAATTCAGCTGTGTAAATAGAGCAGTAGTCTGGGAGACGGCTGCCTATTTGTATGTTATGTTGTGGTATGACTAGAGCAGCAGCTGTTTTGTATGGATTGGTAATTTTGGAGCCATCCGTGTAAATTTTGGTATATTGTTGGTATTTTGAGTTTATAATTTCTAAGGCATCTGCTTTGAGTGTTATTTCTTGATTTTGTTTGTTGCCTTTTTGAATTAGGGAGGTGTTGACTTTAGATTGTACGTTGGTCCAAGGTTCGTGTGCGTACACTACGTTATATTCTAATGGAAATAGTTCCACTGGTAATGTTGATTTTAGTAGATGGACTTGTTTTCCCATAGGTAGTTTTTGTTTTAGGCCTTTTCTAAATGGGATATTGGTTTTATTTATAGCCAAGAGTGTGGGGTGCGTTTTGGGGTGGGTGGACAGCCGCGCTGCATATTTTAAGATGAGTTCTTGCCTTCGTAGATGTAAGGGCAATTCTCCTGTTATAACCTGCAGTGCGGCGGTCGAAGTACCTTTCAGAGCTCCGGTACTTTTTACTAAGGCCAATCGTTGGATGTTATCCAGTTTTTGAAGTTGTGTTTTGGAAGCCGATGAGTATACTTGGCAACCATAATCTATTTTGGATCTTATGAGGGCTCTATATAATTTTATTGATGTTTCTTGATCAGCACCCCACTTTGTGCCTTTAAGGCTTTGTATTAAGTTTAAGTCTCGGCTGCACCTCTTAACTAAGTCATCTATGTGATATGCCCATTTTAGATGTTGGTCATAGTACATACCCAGAAATTTAACTACTTTTACAAATTTAATTTCCCTATCCTGTATTGTTAGTTTGGGATATTTTATATTTTTTCTGTGTGGGGTGAACAGTACAGCTACCGTTTTTTGGTGCGATAGTTTAAATCCCCATTGATTAGCCCAATTTCCGATATTATTTAGGCTATTTTGTATTTCAGAGATGTTTTTGCGGTTGGAGGGGTTTCCTGGTCTCCATAGGCCGCCATCATCAGCAAATTGTGATAATTCTACTTTGGTAGTTGCCATATTTTTATCTAGGTCGTTTATCATAATGTTGAAGAGGGTGGGGCTGAGTACACTTCCTTGTGGAGTTCCGTTTTCAAGGGAGTGTTTCTCAGAGTAAGTTGCCCCTACCCTAGTTGTTATCGTGCGGTCTGTTAGAAAGTCTTGTATAAAATTAAACATTCGTCCAGTAATGCCATAGTTATTTAGTTTGGCTATAAGGCCTTTGGTCCATACTAGATCGAATGCCTTCTCGAGATCGAGAAATACCGCAATGAGGTTTCTGCTTGCTTTCTGTTTGGCGTTAAATGCTAGCTTAATAGCAGTTTCAAGTCTTACTAGTTGATCGGTGGTGGAGCGCTTGTTTCTGAATCCACACTGATTTTCAGATAGTAGGTTATTTTTAGTAAGGTGTGACTTGAGTCTATTGTTGATGATTGTTTCCATGATTTTACATATGTTGTTAGTTAGAGAGATTGGCCTATATGAGTTTATATCATGGCTGTCTTTATTAGGTTTTAGGATGGGTATTACTATCGCATGTTTCCATTTTATAGGTAGCTTTCCCGTGTCCCATATTTGGTTAAGGAATTTTAGTATTACATTAATTATGTTAGGAGGTAGGTGCTTATATATTATGTATCCTATTTTATCTTCCCCAGGTGAAGTTTCTTTTTTTGTTTTAAGTGCCTGGTCCCATTCATATTTGGTTATTTCGTTATTTAGTGGGGAATCTTTGGGGCCCAGGTCTTGGAATATTTGTGCATTAACTCTCTCTTCAATTGCCCTATGTAATTGAAATTCTGTGGTGTGGTTGCTGTTTTTACTCATATTTGAAAAATGTTGGACTAATAAGTCAGCTTGTTCTTTATCGCTGGAGGTGTTACTTAATTTGGGAGTATTGTTTGAGTTTCTTCCCCTGATTCTTCTTATTTTGTCCCATACTTGTTTAGTGTTTGTTTTTCGGTTGAGAGTACCACAGTATGTTTGCCAGGTTGCGAATTTTGCATCTTGGATTAGCTTTTTCAGTTTATCAGCAAGGGTTTTATATTCCAAAAAGTGGGCAGTGACTTTAGATCGTTTAAATTTGTATAGTGCTTTGATTTTAGCTGCTTTGGTCGTTTTGATTTCATTATTCCACCACGGTACACTTAGTTTAGATGCTTTGGATTTAGTGGTGGGAATGCTGTTAGTTGCAGCTAAGTTAATGACATTAGTTAAGTTTTCGTAATATTGATTTATGTCATTAGATTCTAACTGTGTTGTATCTTCATTAATTAGGATATGTTGAAATAATTCCCAATCTGCTTTATTATAATTCCACCTGGGGATGTTTGTATGTACCTGTGCCTGCACAGTCATCTGCAGGGTGGTGATAACTAGGAAGTGGTCACTGCCCAAGGGGTCAGACTGATCCACTTCCCATTTAGCCACTTGTGCCAGTTTTTTTGTACAGAGGGTGAGGTCGATGGCTGTTAGGGCGCCGTTTTCCGGGTTTATTCTGGTTCCGGCGCCATCATTTAGTATGGTTAGGGTTGATGTATTGGCCCAGGCCTCAATCAACCTGCCCCGTTTGTTCGTCGACCTCCCCCCCCCCCCATAGTTTGTTATGTGCATTAAAGTCTCCGCATATGACCGTGCAGTCACTGGTAATTAGGGTACTTAACGATAATAGGATTTGTTCATTATTAGTGGCGTTGGTAGTTCCTGGGTCATAAATATTAATTATTTGTAATTCACATTGTCCAATTTTAATTATTAGTGATAGTACCTCTATATGTGAATTAGTTATTACCTCTGATGTTATGGGTACTATTGTTATAGATGTTATGTTGGACTTTACATATATGGCTAATCCCCCTCCCACTCCTTCCTTTCTTTGTTGTAGGTAACCAGGGGCATAGCCTTTAATATTTGGCAATGTTTTGTTTTTATTTGTTAACCTTGTTTCTTGAATGCAGAGGATATCAGGTTTAATTTTGGAATTAATTATTTTAAGTTTTAATTCGTTTAAGTTATTGTATAATCCTCTAGCATTCCATTGCCATATAGAAACATTTCCATTAGATGTGTTAGCCATGTCTAATGAGGTCATTTGCAACAATTAGTGCCTTAATTTGGGTTTTGGTGTGTTTTAAGGTCTTTAGTAAGCCTTGAGTTTTACTGGTTTTGATAGCTTCAGTCATGATATTGTTAATTGCTGTTATAATTTTGTTTATTTCTGTGTCTATTTTCTCTCCTATGTTGTTTTTATTTGTGTGTTCTTGAATATTTATTTTTCTTAAAGGGTGTTTTTTTTCCTAGCTGTTCTGTAGTCAACCAGGTTGTTATCCATATAGTCAATAATTTCTTTTTCCCTAATGGTGGCCGGGCATAGTGGGGATTTTGTTGGGTGGGTGCCTTTGCATTGAGCGCATTTGGGGATTAGTCTTCTACATTGTCCCTTATGTTGGCCCCCACAGTTGGAGCATTTTGCTGTTTTTTCACATTTGCTAGTATAGTGTCCCCAGTGGTTGCAATTGGAACAGAACCTTGGTTTGTTTGAATAGGGTTCTGTCCTGTATTTGGATCCAGTTTTTCCAATGTTAATGAGTGACTGTATTGGTTTCTCTGACTCTATTATTGTTACAGTGCACTTTGGGGTCCTAGTACCTATTTTGTATGTTTTGGTAATATTATTGCCCCCTTCTATTAGTTTGGAATTTAGGGTATTTGAGTCCCACTCTGACATGGCTCCTGTTAATTTTAGTACCGCTTTGAATTTGGTTGTTTGCGGTGTTGTAGGGGTGGGTAGGGTTTCGCCTAAAGGTGCATTTTTCCCTGCAGCGGCATTGTTTTTTTGTGGGGTTTTCATTTGATGCGGTTTCGTTACTGTTACTGGAATTCCGCCTAGGTTACTAATTTCTAAAAATTTGGCCGTTTGTTGGCTAGTGCTACAATGTAGAATAATGTAGTCTGTATTTGGCCTAATTATTTTGCAGGAGCCTTGATGAATTCTTGTTAGTGCTCCTGTTAGACTATTTGTGGATAGGTTGACTAGTTTACTGGAATTACTTTTGATGTATAAAGTTAATTCCGGCCTGTGGTATCTTGGTTTGGGCCCTAAGCTAGCTGGTTTGGTTTGTGATTTTGCCTTTGTTCCTATTTGAGTTGTACCTGTTTTGTGAGTACTTATGTTTTTCCCCTTATTTTTGGCGGCCTGTGCATATGTTATATTGGCTTTAGATTGAGTTATGGAAGTTCGGGTTGGGGTGTTTTCCACCACGTCCGTCAACTTAAAATCTTGGGTCCTTACTTGATTTTTGGAAGATTGATTGATTTTATGGGTTTAAAGTGAATCGTCCACTAGGGCTCTTTCCACTGGTTTGTCTCCCAAAAGGGAGTTATTTACTTTATCCTGAGGGGAAGGAATTGTGCCACATCCCCTGCAGGCGTTTATACACTCAAAAGAGTGCTTAATTACTTAGGCCGTCACCACGGGGCAATTATTGAACTGCCACTGGGTGTGGCTTAGGCCGTCACCACGGGCAATAATTATACTGCCCGGGTGAATGTAAGGCCATTAGCCATGGCCATAGGGTGGGTAGGAATAGAACCTACACACACCCACCCCCTCATTCTGTTACTAGTCTGCAATAGCAGTGAAGCGAGAGAAAATTAGTTTTCTCATATCGCTTATGTCGGCGTAATGTGGTCGTGCAAGCACGAGAAATTACGACAGCAGGGAGTAAAGGTTGCGAAAGCTCAAGCCCGCACCTGTATGTCAAATTCAGTCCAGTTGTACTAATGGACAGCCTAACAACCAATAATGTGTAAGCCACCTGTGCAATTAACCAAATATCGTAGTTAAAAATATTATTTTATCATCCTATAAAAATAGGGACTAGTACTAAGTGTACATATATAAGTCCCTATTGTATTTAAGCTAAAGTGTCTAAGCGACACATAAAAGTGTAGTCAATGGTAGGGGAGTTTGGTTATAAATTTGTTTCGCAGTGCCAAAAAATGTCATATTAGTTCTTTCAGGGCCAAATAGTTAGTCAAAAAGGGATACTCTAAGCCAAATGAGTCCCCTATGTTACCATTCAAGCGGTCTAATGATGGCAAGTCCCTTTCATCATGCTCGTGAACGTCTTTTCTCGGCAGTAGGTCGACTGGTTCAGCCGGTTTCCCTTTTGGTTCTGCGTACTTGTGGATGAATGTTTCTGTGTGTCGTTTCGAAACATTTCAGGTGACGTCACTGGGCCCGGGTAATCCTTCAGCGAGTAAACGGCTTCTTGAATTCCACGTGGCTCTCCGTCCGCCAATTCGCCTAAGGCATCCATTTTCTGCAGTTTCAATCTTTCTGCCGTGGCTGCTGGCCTAGGTTACAGTGGGTGTCATTTCTAACACTAGGCGCTCATATGGCTGTATTATTTCGTAGTCCTAATTGGCGCCTTTCCTCACTGCCTTTGTCAGCTAGCTCTCCGTGCTTCAAGACCGGTCCGTCCACTTCAGAGCTCTCCTCTTGAATGATGATGATGATGATGATTTTTGGAAGTTCGGGTTGGGGTGTTTTCAACCACGTCCGCCAAGTCTGAATCTTTGGTCCCTAATTGATTTTTGGAGTTTCGGTTAGTGGTGTTTTCCACCACGTCCGCCAATTTCGTGATAGGAGTTGCTGTTTGAGGAGGGGTGGGTGTTGATATTTGAGGTATTGTGGATTCGCCGATATCCAAAGTGGCGTCCATATCTTCTATTTGTATAGGGACATCATGAAGGTTGAAGCTAATTGGGGATAGCGGATCTAGTTTTGCCGCTTCTATTTTTAATGCATTTAGTTCTGGGGTTGAATAAACTCTAGATTTGTTGTCTTTAATTGATTTTGGTTGCTTATCGGAGCATTCCTGTGTTTTTCTTAGAGCATTATTTCTACGCCGTGCCTCCCCTTGCCTTTGTTGCATGGCCTGCTTATTAGTTTTGGCGGCTGATTTGGCTTGGGTGGCGGCCATTTTGTCTTTGTTCTGAATATTTAGCTTGGTGGCGGCCATTTTGTCTTTGTTCTGATTTTCTACTTGGTCAGCCATATTGTTTTGTTTAAAGGATAATAAGTTTTGCTGTTTTAGTTTTTAAGTTACAATTGTACAGTGATAGATTAAGATAGAAAAGGGTTATATATTTAATTGAATTGAATTATTGTTGATGATTGCAAGATTCGAATTAGAGGACAGGACTAACCTTTCTCAATTGCGAATGCAACCCAAGCTTGTTGTAGTATGATGCCTACGCTTGTGAATAACAATAATTGTTCGATTAAATGTATTTAGAGATTGATTGAGGATAGTATTGAGAGAAAAGTAGTAGTGGTTTTGAGAGATATTTGAAGGTAACTTAGTTTTTCAGCACAGGGTATAATTAGTTCTGAACGACTTACAGTTAGCCTTAACAGTGTTGTTGTAGAAGTCCTGGCTGCCTTTGCTGGAGTAGTGGCTGGTGGTAGTGGACTTTTGGGTGGCTGGTTGGCTGCTGGGTCCTTTAGCGTAGTAAGGAGGAGGTTGTTGGTGGTGGTGGTAGCAGGCGTCTGGTTGCTGGTGGTAGCTGGTGGCGATGGTGGTGGTGGTACACTAGCAGCTATGGCACAGAATACATCCACTCTAACACGCTGTGGGGCAAAACCTTGGTTTATTCTGGTGCTATAAACCAAGTAAAATCCCCTCCCTTACTCTAGTGCTTGAGTAAAAGAATAGATCGTAGTGCGTGAGAGAGTTTGTGGTGGTGGTCAAATCGGGGAACAGGTGGCTTCGGTCCGGAGTGGTCCAACACGTCTGTTCTTCGCTATAAGTACAGAGAAAAGCTCTTCTTATAGCAACTGGAGATTTACCATCTACATCCACAGAGGAGTTGCAGGTCTTGGCAAACTCCCACTTAATTTGAGAAGACAAGAGGTCATGTTAAGATATGTTGCTCGTTTGTCAGCTCATAAGGAAACTCATCCCACACTACAGATTATTAACAAATGTAATAAACCACTAATTAAAAAAGGTAAATATTCTAATTCATGTGGTAAACAAATAAATAATATAAAAACTAAACTCCCTGTGGATATATTTCAAGTACAAAAAATTATAACTCCAATTATAATTCCCTGGAGACTGAATCATATATCTGTAGATCTCTCTCTGCTAAATCAGGGCAATAAAATACAAAACTCGCATTTTATGAAAATGATTATAAATGAAAAGTTAAATAATAAATATAAAAATCATTTAAAAATTTATACTGATGGCTCTAAAACAACTGATCCTGCAAGAACAGCAGCAGCATGGGTTATACCTAAATTACAAATAAATGAAGGTAGACGCTTACCAGATTACTGTTCTATATATAGTGTTGAATTCTGGGCTATACTACAAGCTCTCATGTGGATTCAACAAAATAAACCACCAAAAACTCTAATTGTAAGTGACTCACTTAGTGTCCTAAAAACTATTAATAATAATAATTCTAATAGTAGGAAAAACTTTTTGTATCAATTGCAATATCAAATAACTAAATTTAAAACACAAAACATTATAGTAGATTTTTTATGTATACCTTCACACATAGGTGTAAAGGGCAATGAATTAGCTGATAAGTTAACTAATAATAAACTAAATGAATTATATTATGACCCACTGCAGTATAGCCATACTGAAATGTATGGACTAATATATAATATGATAAATACCATCTGGCAAAATACCTGGAGTTCATCCATTAAAGGGAGAGTATTACATAATATTATTAAAACTGTTAAAAGAACATCATTAATATTAGGTAAAACCAGGAGGGAACAAATTAAAATGAATAGGATAATGATAGGAAAAACAAAGTTGGCTAACAGCTTTGGTAAATACATAGGAATATTTCCACATAATATAAACTGCTTTAAATGCAAACAACCAGAAGATCTAGATCATATATTTAATAAATGCACAAACAATCTTATTCACAGAAATAAACTTAAAAATAAATTAAAATTAGAGAAATCAATAAATGTATACCCAAAAATGCTTAATTTAAGTCAACCTAATATACAATCAACTGCAAAAACCATAATTGATTTTCTTATTAATTCAAATTTAATTGATAAAATATAAATTCAACATAGGATACTAAACATTCAAGTAGACATTACAATTGAGACTGGTTGGTGGGTCTGTGGGGGGGGGAGTGAGTGTGGGTTCGTGTAACTAGGGAATTCTTAATGGATTCCGCGCGCCTGCGATTTTACACACACTCATACTCATGACTCTAGCAGACAACATCGCCCACAAAGTTTAAAATTGATATAGTCTATATTAATAAGCTTATTATTAACAATATAAATCAACCTAATATACAATCAACTGCAAAAAACATAATTCATTTTCTTATAAAATCAAATTTAATTGACCAAATATAACTATATTGTATAATAATTAGGATGAGACTTAATTAATATTAACAATATAAAAGTTTAAATAAGTTTATTAATAAATCATTAACTAACAGATAAGGCTTCTAAATAGCCTGTGGCTCTGCTGAAGTCGTGGTATGATGGGGTGTAGATATTGAGTTCTTGTGAACTTAAACGCGACTTGCGAGTTTACACTCACTCATAGTCATATACTGACAGAGTGCACCGCTTCAATTAAAACTAATTGCCTAGGATTTTATTATTATTAATTTTAAATAATCTGATTAGCAATAATTAATTATTTCAAAATAGTTAAATTAGCCTGTGACTCTGCTGAAGTCGTGGTATGATGGGGTGTAGATAATGAGTTCATATGAACTTATACGCGACTTGCGAGATTACACTCACTCATAATCATGTACTAGCAGAGATCACCGCTATATAGGTTTAATATATAATTAATAAATGTAGACTGAAAAATCTTCAAACTAACAACACCTTTCTGTCAGAATAAAAGCTGATGGCACTCAATGTTCAAATTATTCATAAACATTAAACTGGACTTCAGTGAAAGTGGAAATTACTTGGACAATATTCGAGGAAATGGAACAGTTGATGCTATCACTGACAACAAAGGAAACGTGGGAAACCAGTCTACAGAACAGCCCTTATCAGGCTATTTAGTGTTTAGTGTTAATGTTGATGTTGTGTTGATATTGGTGTTAATGTTGATGTTGATCTTGTATTAATATTAATGTAATGATGCTAATATTTATGTTGATGTTGCTACTAATTAATGATATTCATGTTGTTTATTAATATTAAGAATGTTAATATTAATGTTAATGCTGCTACTCATATGTTAATGTTGATGTTTGTATTAATATTAATGATAATGATGTTAATGTTGATGGTTACTACTAACATTAATTAATTGCTAATTGTGTTATATTGTCTTGTATTCCTACTTTTTCCTACCCTTTGTAACTCTTGGGAATTGGGGAAGGCTAGTGAAACAGTGTTGACACAGGCTCTTTTCTTTATAGAAATCGCCTGGACTGGTGTACGCACAGGTATACAGCCTGGTATACATCTGTGCCTACGCATAAGTATACAATTATGTATACCTCTTTGCCTTATCCAGTCAGTCTCACTGGGAAGCTGGTGTTGAACCTTTTCTCTCCTCTATTTCCAAACTTTATGTCCTTGTCTATGTTATATGTCCTTTTAACAAATACAGAATTCTCACACTCGATTGGTAACAGAGAATTCTATTTGGCTGACCAAATATCAATTTCAAATATGGCATTTTCGGATCACACCCAACCAAATTCACAACTTAAACAGTCTACCAAGAACAAACTTTAATAGTCACTCTGACTCAATGGTATAGGTATTTTGTTTTTTCTTAGGGTGAATTTCCCTCTCCGGGAAGGGATTTTCACCGGTAGGATGGTGGCGATTGTATAGTACACTATGTACTTACTTAGGGGCACAGTGATAAGTGATAGGAAATTCGTAACTTATATAGCTTGACACAATTGCACAGGTGGCTTACACATTATTGGTATAGGGATTCCATTAGAAAAACTGGATTAAATTTGAAATCAATCAAAGGGATTGCAACCTCATATACACATATACATACATTGCATACACTCAGTATGACCCTATTAGAATGTATAAGGTAGTCTTAATCCAGGACTATCAGATCCCTGCGACACAATGTTGCAATAGTAAAGTAATACAATAAATAACACTAAAATGACACACAACACAACATATAGCACTTCCACTTTTATACATGTATTATGAGGTTGCAAATTTAATAATGGGTGTGGTACCTTTTGAGCTCCTCGGGTTTGTTTGTGATTGGGTCCGGTTCTGCGTTTGGCTGCCTCTGCTTGCAAGACGATGATTAATTGGCTCCTGGGACCTTTTCCGCCTTTGCCTCTTCCTGACTGCCTGCCTGCCGATGAAGTTGATGGGGATAGGTGTGGATGGGACTTGCCTACCTCCCCCGGGCTTCCACTTATACCGATAGTTACTTTTTAGTAATTCGGTGTAACGCCCAAATTGATAAGTGTATTAATATACACGTGTGTTAAGGTCAATAAATGTTCAGTGATATGCTGAATATAAAAGTTGTCCATATGCCCCTAGAGGGCGGAGACAACTTAAAAACTCCAATTAGTAGTAGTGAATTCTGGATCAACAGATTCAGGCAGTGGCTGTGAACTGAGGAGGACGGCTTTTCTGGGGCGGACGATCTGGTGACGTCACAATAGGAGTGCTGTAATGGCATGATGATATCCCGGGCTGCGAAGTTAAGGACGAATTGTGATGTT
This sequence comes from Unio pictorum, assembly GCA_030141615.1. Lineage (NCBI taxonomy): Eukaryota > Metazoa > Mollusca > Bivalvia > Unionida > Unionidae > Unio > Unio pictorum. The sequence goes on along the minus strand of JARLTB010000074.1, from coordinate 905,310 downwards.
GCCCCATCGCTTCTTCGAAAAGAAAAACTCAACTCGTACAATGGTGGCGCTAGTACAGGTGGCTCGAAATGGAAGTCTCGTAACTCCCGAACTTGATTTGTGGCGGGGACGGATATGGAGGGAAACTTGGAAAGTGGCGGCTACCACGTGGACTCGACATGGAAGTTTCGTAACTCCCACTAGCTTGCGGCAGAAACGGAAATGGAGAAGAAACAGTGGTGGTTGCTTACACTGGTGCGACTTGAGCCACCGGACCGCCTCGTAATGAAAAGATTTTTTCATTGCCATAGTCAATTTGCCTGAATAATAGGGGGCTCATTTGGTTACGAGTACCCCTTTTTGAACAACTTACCGTGGCCCGGAAAAGACTAATTAGACCTTATTGGTACCGCCTCCAACAAAATTTAAGACTAAAAATTACCTAACATTGACTATACTATTATATGTCGTTTAGACATTTTAATTTCTAAATTTTTTAGGGACTTATTTATGTACGCTTATGTACTAGTTCTTTTAGAATGATAGGACTATAAATAATAATTCTTTAACTCAAATATTTGGTTAATTGCACAGGTGGCTAACACAATATTGGATGTTAAGCTGTCCACTAGTATAACTGGACTAAATTTGAAATAAGTATGACCCTTTCGTTTCAGGTGTGGACTGCGTTTGTGGCCTTGCTGTCTTGCTGTTTGCGTGCTCTGGTGTGTGTTGCTGTGTCGCCCTCCTGGACCTGGGCCCTTTTCGCCTTTTCTGCTTCTGACTCATTAATTACTAGCGAAATGAGAAAGCATTTTCCCTCGCTACCAAGATTTTTGCTCTGATTGGTTGGTATCGATGGGGGTGGGTGTGTGTATGTACTATTCCTACCCACCCTAAAGGGCTTTCATTTTCCTGATAGTTACTTTTTAGTAATTCAGGAAACGCCCATTAAATTAATAGTGCAATTAAGCACTTTTACCTAAAATGGCTACCAACATGGTAGCTATAAAAGCTGTACATATGTTCCTAGTGAACGGTTATAGCTATACAAATTCCATCTACTACTGAATTCTGGAGCTGGCGACCTGGTGACGTCACAGCTGTAGTGCGAAAGCATGAATCCCGGGCTTTCACAGCTAAGGATGTATTTTGTGATGTTATCCCGTCACAACTACAGGAAGAAACATCAATTTGTACAGCAGTGGAATATACAGTGAACCCAAAATGGATATTTCATAAGTCCCGAACTTGTTTCGTGGCAGAAATGGAAATAGCGGGAAAACTGTATAGCGGCAGCGACCTCGACTTTCTTGAAGTGGATTCTACATAAGTCCCGAACTTGTTTTGCGGCAGAGGATGAAACGGAAAGAAAATAGCGGACTCTACTTCTACCAAACTACGACTTGATGAAAAATGACTACTGTAGATGTTGATATGCTGCTGTATCATGCTGCTGGAACCATATTGCAACCAGCCATGGAAATTTAAGCAGTATGGCGGACCTGGGGCGCGCTGACTGGTGAAAGCAGAATATGAGTGAGATTGTCCTACAGGACTACATGAGGATATAAGATGCTATTATCATGTCAACGAAATACTACCCCAGATAACCAGGAGTGTGATAGAAATACAGCTGTCATACAGACACAGTCGCCACACCGGACTACGAGGAAAGCCGTACAATGAAAAGATTTTTCATTGCCATATTTCTTTTGCCTGAATAATAGGGGACTCATTTGGTTACGAGTACCCCTCTTTGAACAATTATCCGTGGCCCTGAAAAGACTAATTTGGCCTTATTGGTGCCGCCTCCAACAAAATTTATGACCAAAAACAAACTACCATTGACTACACTACTATATGTCGCTTAGACATTATAATTTCTAAATTTGTTAGGGACTTATTTTATGTACACTTATGTACTAGAATTTTTAGAATGATAGGATAATAAATAATAATTCTTTGACTTAGATATTTGACTAATTGCACAGTTGGCTAACACATTATTGGATGTTAAGCTGTCCATTAGTATAACTGGACTGAATTTGATGTAAGTGCGACCTTTTCGTTTCAGGTGTGGACTGCGTCCGCGGCTTTGCTGTCTTTCTCTTTGTGTGTGCTGTGCTGCTGGCGACTCCTGGACTTGGGCCTTTTCCACCTTTTCCTATTCCGACTCACCTAAATTTATAGCGAAATGAGAAAACATTTTCCCTCGCTATCAGTACTGATGCTTCCGATTGGTTGTTAGGGGTGGGTGTGTGTGGGTACTATTCCTACCCACCCTATGGGCTTTCATTTCTTCCGATAGTTACTTTTTAGTAATTCGGAAGAACGCCCAATTAATTAATAGTGCAATTAAGCACTTTTATGCCTGAGGGGAGGGAGTAGCGACCCCTCCCTAAGGGCACACCTAAATGGCTACCGATATGTTAGCTATAAAAGTTGCCCATATGTCCCTTCGTGGACGGTGGCAACTATAAAACACCAACTAGTCTAGTCTTGAATTCTGTCATCACCAGTCAGCGCGCCCCGGGTCCGCCATATTGCTTAGTTTTCCATGGCTGGTTGCATATTGCCATGGAAAACTAAGCAATATGGCGGACCCGGGGCGCGCTGACTGGTGATGACAGAATATGAGTGAGATTGTCCCACAGGACTACATGATGATATAAGATGATATTGCCACGTCAGCGAAATACTACCCCAGATAACCAGGAGTATGATAGAAGATACAGCTGTCATACAGACATGGCCGCCACCACCGGACTATGAGGAAAGCCGTACAATGAAAAGATTTTTCATTGCCATATTTCTTTTGCCTGAATAAAAGGGGACTCATTTGGTTACGAGTACCCCTCTTTGAACAACTAGCCGTGGCACTGAAAAGACTAATTTGGCCTTATTGGTGCCGCCTCCAACAAAATTTATGACCAAAAAACAAACTACCATTGACTATACTACTATATGTCGCTTAGACATTTTAATTTTTAAATTTGTTAGGGACTTATTTTATGTACACTTATGTACTAGATTTTTTTTTTTTTTTTTTTTTTTTTTAGAATGATAGGATGATAAATAACAATTCTTTGACTTAGACATTTGACTAATTGCACAGGTGGCTAACACATTATTGGATGTTAAGCTGTCCATTAGTATAACTGGACTGAATTTGATGTAAGTGCGACCTTTTCGTTTCAGGTGTGGACTGCGTCCGTGGCTTTGCTGTCCTTCTCTTTGTGTGTGCTGTGCTGCTGGCGACTCCTGGACCTGGGTCTTTTCCGCCTTTTCCTATTCCGACTCACCTAAATTACTAGAGAAATGAGAAAACATTTTCCCTCGCTACCAGTACTTATGCTTCCGATTGGTTGTTAGGGGTGTGTGTGTGTGTGTGTGTGTGGGTACTATTCCTACCCACCCTATGGGCTTTCATTTCTTCCGATAGTTACTTTTTAGTAATTCGGAAGAACGCCCTATAGTAATTAATAGTGCAGTTAAGCACTTATATACCTGAGGGGAGGGAGTAGCGACCCCTCCCCAAGGGATTAAATGGCTACCGATATGGTAGCTATAAAAGTTGCCCAAATGTTCCTAGTGAACGGTGGCAACTATAAAACTCCAACTAGTCAGTCAGACTCAGTCGAATGTTCAACATCATCATTCAGGCGAAGACTGCGGACCGAGTAGGACGGCTTTTCTGGAGCTGGCGACCTGGTGACGTCACAATGGGAGTGCGAAAGCATGATGAAATCCCGGGCTTACTGCTAAGGACGTATGTTGTGCTGTTATCCCGTCACAACTACAGAAAGAAAAATCGACTTGTACAGCGGTGGAGCATACAGAAAACCCAAAATAGAAGTTTCATAAGTCCCGAACTAGTTTTGTGGCAGGAATAGAAATGGAGGGAAAACTGTATAGCGGCAGCGACCTCGACCTTCTCGAAGTGGATATTTCATAAGTCCCGAACTTGTTTTGCGGCAGGGATATAAATGGAGAGGAAATAGCGGTCTCTACTTCCACTAAACTACGAATTGAAGAGAAATGGCTTCTATGGATGTTGATATGCTGCTTTATCATGCTAATGGAACCATATTGCAACCAGCCATGGAAAACTAAGCAATATGGCGGACCTGGGGCGCGCTGACTGGTGATGACAGAATATGAGTGAGATTGTCCCACAGGACTACATGATGATATAAGATGATATTGCCACGTCAGCGAAATACTACCCCAGATAACCAGGAGTATGATAGAAAATACAGCTGTCATACAGACGTGGCCGCCACAACCGGACTATGAGGAAAGCCGTACAATGAAAAGATTTTTCATTGCCATATTTCTTTTGCCTGAATAAAAGGGGACTCATTTGGTTACGAGTACCCCTCTTTGAACAATTATCCGTGGCCCTGAAAAGACTAATTTGGCCTTATTGGTGCCGCCTCCAACAAAATTTATGACCAAAAACAAACTACCATTGACTACACTACTATATGTCGCTTAGACATTATAATTTCTAAATTTGTTAGGGACTTATTTTATGTACACTTATGTACTAGATTTTTTAGAATGATAGGATGATAAATAACAATTCTTTGACTTAGATATTTGACTAATTGCACAGTTGGCTAACACATTATTGGATGTTAAGCTGTCCATTAGTATAACTGGACTGAATTTGATGTAAGTGCGACCTTTTCGTTTCAGGTGTGGACTGCGTCCGCGGCTTTGCTGTGTTTCTCTTTGTGTGTGCTGTGCTGCTGGCGACTCCTGGACTTGGGCCTTTTCCACCTTTTCCTATTCCGACTCACCTAAATTTATAGCGAAATGAGAAAACATTTTCCCTCGCTATCAGTACTGATGCTTCCGATTGGTTGTTAGGGGTGGGTGTGTGTGGGTACTATTCCTACCCACCCTATGGGCTTTCATTTCTTCCGATAGTTACTTTTTAGTAATTCGGAAGAACGCCCAATTAATTAATAGTGCAATTAAGCACTTTTATGCCTGAGGGGAGGGAGTAGCGACCCCTCCCTAAGGGCACACCTAAATGGCTACCGATATGTTAGCTATAAAAGTTGCCCATATGTCCCTTCGTGGACGGTGGCAACTATAAAACACCAACTAGTCTAGTCTTGAATTCTGTCATCACCAGTCAGCGCGCCCCGGGTCCGCCATATTGCTTAGTTTTCCATGGCTGGTTGCATATTGCCATGGAAAACTAAGCAATATGGCGGACCCGGGGCGCGCTGACTGGTGATGACAGAATATGAGTGAGATTGTCCCACAGGACTACATGATGATATAAGATGATATTGCCACGTCAGCGAAATACTACCCCAGATAACCAGGAGTATGATAGAAGATACAGCTGTCATACAGACATGGCCGCCACCACCGGACTATGAGGAAAGCCGTACAATGAAAAGATTTTTCATTGCCATATTTCTTTTGCCTGAATAAAAGGGGACTCATTTGGTTACGAGTACCCCTCTTTGAACAACTAGCCGTGGCACTGAAAAGACTAATTTGGCCTTATTGGTGCCGCCTCCAACAAAATTTATGACCAAAAAACAAACTACCATTGACTACACTACTATATGTCGCTTAGACATTTTAATTTTTAAATTTGTTAGGGACTTATTTTATGTACACTTATGTACTAGATTTTTTTTTTTTTTTTTTTTTTTTTAGAATGATAGGATGATAAATAACAATTCTTTGACTTAGACATTTGACTAATTGCACAGGTGGCTAACACATTATTGGATGTTAAGCTGTCCATTAGTATAACTGGACTGAATTTGATGTAAGTGCGACCTTTTCGTTTCAGGTGTGGACTGCGTCCGTGGCTTTGCTGTCCTTCTCTTTGTGTGTGCTGTGCTGCTGGCGACTCCTGGACCTGGGTCTTTTCCGCCTTTTCCTATTCCGACTCACCTAAATTACTAGAGAAATGAGAAAACATTTTCCCTCGCTACCAGTACTTATGCTTCCGATTGGTTGTTAGGGGTGTGTGTGTGTGTGTGTGTGTGTGTGGGTACTATTCCTACCCACCCTATGGGCTTTCATTTCTTCCGATAGTTACTTTTTAGTAATTCGGAAGAACGCCCTATAGTAATTAATAGTGCAGTTAAGCACTTATATACCTGGAGGGAGGGAGTAGCGACCCCTCCCCAAGGGATTAAATGGCTACCGATATGGTAGCTATAAAAGTTGCCCAAATGTTCCTAGTGAACGGTGGCAACTATAAAACTCCAACTAGTCAGTCAGACTCAGTCGAATGTTCAACATCATCATTCAGGCGAAGACTGCGGACCGAGTAGGACGGCTTTTCTGGAGCTGGCGACCTGGTGACGTCACAATGGGAGTGCGAAAGCATGATGAAATCCCGGGCTTACTGCTAAGGACGTATGTTGTGCTGTTATCCCGTCACAACTACAGAAAGAAAAATCGACTTGTACAGCGGTGGAGCATACAGAAAACCCAAAATAGAAGTTTCATAAGTCCCGAACTAGTTTTGTGGCAGGAATAGAAATGGAGGGAAAACTGTATAGCGGCAGCGACCTCGACCTTCTCGAAGTGGATATTTCATAAGTCCCGAACTTGTTTTGCGGCAGGGATAGAAATGGAGAGGAAATAGCGGTCTCTACTTCCACTAAACTACGAATTGAAGAGAAATGGCTTCTATGGATGTTGATATGCTGCTTTATCATGCTAATGGAACCATATTGCAACCAGCCATGGAAAACTAAGCAATATGGCGGACCTGGGGCGCGCTGACTGGTGATGACAGAATATGAGTGAGATTGTCCCACAGGACTACATGATGATATAAGATGATATTGCCACGTCAGCGAAATACTACCCCAGATAACCAGGAGTATGATAGAAAATACAGCTGTCATACAGACGTGGCCGCCACAACCGGACTATGAGGAAAGCCGTACAATGAAAAGATTTTTCATTGCCATATTTCTTTTGCCTGAATAAAAGGGGACTCATTTGGTTACGAGTACCCCTCTTTGAACAACTATCCGTGGCCCTGAAAAGACTAATTTGGCCTTATTGGTGCCGCCTCCAACAAAATTTATGACCAAAAACAAACTACCATTGACTACACTACTATATGTCGCTTAGACATTATAATTTCTAAATTTGTTAGGGACTTATTTTATGTACACTTATGTACTAGATTTTTTAGAATGATAGGATGATAAATAACAATTCTTTGACTTAGATATTTGACTAATTGCACAGTTGGCTAACACATTATTGGATGTTAAGCTGTCCATTAGTATAACTGGACTGAATTTGATGTAAGTGCGACCTTTTCGTTTCAGGTGTGGACTGCGTCCGTGGCCTTGCAGTCTTTCTCTTTGTGTGTGCTGTGCTGCTGGCGCCTCCTGGACCTGGTCCTTTTCCGCCTTTTCCTATTCCGACTCAGCTAAATTAATAGCGAAATGAGAAAACATTTTCCCTCGCTATCAGTACTGATGCTTCCGATTGGTTGTTAGGGGTGGGTGTGTGTGGGTACTATTCCTACCCACCCTATGGGCCTTCATTTCTTCCGATAGTTACTTTTAGTAATTCGGAAGAACGCCCTATAGTAATTAATAGTGCAGTTAAGCACTTATATACCTGAGGGGAGGGAGTAGCGACCCCTCCCCAAGGGATTAAATGGCTACCGATATGGTAGCTATAAAAGTTGCCCAAATGTTCCTAGTGAACGGTGGCAACTATAAAACTCCAACTAGTTAGTTAGTCGAATGTTCAACTTCATAGAAAATTTCCTGACCAACCGCAGAATTATAACTAGGGTAGGGGCTACTTACTCTGAAGAATACTCCCTTGAAAATGGAACTCCACAAAGGAGTGTTCTCAGCCCCACCCTCTTTAACCTTATGATAAATAACCTTGACTCCAATCTGGCAACACCTAAAATTGAATTATCACAATTTGCTGATGATAGTGGACTTTGGAGAGCAGGCAACCCCTCCAACCACCAACACATGGCTGAAATACAAACCAGCTTAAACAACATAGGAAAATGGGCTGATAAATGGGGATTTAAGCTGTCGCACCAAAAAACGGTAGCTGTTCTGTTTACCCCTTGCAAAAAATCAAAACCTACCCCAAACTTGCCATTCAAAATAAAGTTATAACATTTGTAAAAGTAGCAAAATTTCTGGGTATGTACTTTGATGAACACTTAACATGCGCTTATCATATAGATGACCTAGTTAAAAGATGCAATCAGGACCTAAATCTATTAAGAAGCCTCAAAGGCACTCAGTGGGGTGCTAATCAAGAAACTATTCTAATATTATATAGGGCACTAATAAGATCCAAACTAGAATATGGCTCCCAATTATATACCACGGCATCCACACGTCATTTAAACAAATTAATTAAAATTCAGAGAAAAGCCCTACTTATTGGTACTGGCGCACTGCCATCGACCTCTACAGCCGAGCTGCAGGTCTTAACTGGGGAACCGCCATTACATCTCAGAAGGCAGGAACTCATTTTAAGATATGCAACCCGACTGTCGACCCATGACAAAATTCACCCCACTCTATTGGCCATCAATAAATGTAACATTCCCTTTAGGAAAACCTTGAAGAAAAAAAATACATCAATGGGAAAAATAGTACATGAGTTAAACAACAAACTTCCAGTAGATATATTCCAAGTAGAAGCTAACATAATATATGATAAAGAACCTTGGAGTAATGTACCAACAAAAGTAAATATCTCCCTTACAGATAACGGAAACAAAGAAAATCAACAACAACATTTAAAAATATTGGCATTGGAAATCATAAATAATCAATATCAAAACTACACAAAAATTTACACGGATGGCTCAAAAATTACAAATCCTTTTAAAACAGCTGCAGCCTGGGTCATACCAGAACATAACATACAAATGGGCAGGCGTCTTCCTGACCACTGTTCCATTTATACAGCGGAATTTTGGGCCATCCTTGAATCATTAAAATGGGTAGAAGAAAACAAACCAAATAAGACACTGATTATTAGTGACTCGCTCAGCGTCCTTACTTCTATCCAAAACAACAACACCAAATCTAGAGAAAATTTCCTAAAACAAATTAATCAGATATTAAAAATACTAAATTCTCAAAATCTAGTAGTTGAGTTTATGTGGATTCCATCTCACATAGACATAAAAGGAAATGACTTAGCAGATCAACTGTCTAAAAACAAACTCACCGAACCAAACTATATGCCACTCAAATATAGTCAAACTGAAATATATAATTTAATCTACTCAATGATTAATCAAAAGTGGCAGACTGATTGGGACAAAAGCAAACAAGGGAGAATTTTACATGACATCATTGAGGAAGTCAATAGAAAAATCATACCACCTAGGTGCAATAGTTATGAACAGTCTAAAATAAATAGAATAATCTTGGGAAAAACAAAACTGGCTAACAGCTTTGGTAAATATATAGGACCTTTTCCACACAGCATTAATTGCTTCAGTTGTAACATACCTGAAGACTTACATCACATATTTAATAACTGTAAAAGCAACCAGAAGGAAAGGAACATATTTAGATCTAAACAACCAAACATCTCTGCACCAAGAACATACCCGGAAGTAATTCAATTAAATAACACCAACCCTCAAAAAACAATTCAACACATAATAGAATTACTTAGAACATCAGGGCTCCTTGAAAAAATATAGTGCAAATAATACTATTTAATAAATAACACCCGTAAGGAATCAGAAGCGTAGCGATGATATTTTGCGCCCGGGGACAAACTATAAAATTGGCGCCCCAGCGATCTTGTGACAGATTTATTACCCTTGTTTTCTTATTATAATGTAACGTTGCAAGCCTCATTTTGGCGCCCCTGTACCTTGGCGCCCGGGGACATATGTCCCCCCCCCCCCCCCATGGGTTCATTGGCCAATCAGGTGACAGGACCTGCAACCGCGTAAATACGTTAAGCGGAATTTGTATAATAACAAAAAATAAAATAAACAATATCCATAAGGAATGCGAATGCATAGGACCTGAAGGGTTCCGTTACTTGAAAAGTGCCCACCTACACTACGCTGGGTATAACGCCCCTGATGGTACCTGTGCTAAACAAACCTAATAGGATACTTTAAAGATATTGAAATTTATAGACTATACAGATGAACATTGAAATTTGCATTATAACAAAGTAAAGAACAAAACAGAAACAATAAACAGGTGTCTAGGAAACCAACTCTCTTCTGTCTATTCTTACAACTCTTCCTATATACAGCCTCACTGACAGCATTATACAACTAAACTAGGAATGTATTTACAGTTAAAAAAAACCAACAAACCGGGATATCCACATGGTCTAAACGTGACCATCTAAAACGTCTCCTGCTTTATGGCCTAAAATAGATTTTATGAGGTAGTCTCAAAGTCCAAAGACTATCAGGCCCAGCGACACAATGTCGCAACATAAAAATATTTACTCTAAGTAAGATCGCTAAATTATTACCATATAAGGTAGTCAATGCCCAGACTATCAGGCCCCGCGGCACAAAGCTGCACTAATAATCTAAGCTATAAGAACTAAGGCCTATAACATGATTTAGGTGGTCAATACCTGACCATCTAGCAAGACAGCACACGCTGCAATAAATTTTTACACAATAACCTTAATTACTTTAAAATTTCTACGTTGGATAACTACCAACGCGAGAATAGGCTGTCATATGAGGTTGTATACTATACTTTAATAACAGCACAAAGTATTCCAAATTGTTAAGGTTGAACACGGAATGGATACGACGGAAGGAGGCAACATCAAGATGGAGGAACAACAAATCCAAGGCACCCAAGAAGGACACGGGGACTCACCGGACGGAATGAGGGAACTTCGGTTACACCCTGTAACACTCCATCAAAAAGCCCTTTTAAGGGCTATTTATACTTATAGAGTTTCCTTTTGGCTCAGAAACTCTATTCGACAATCTCTTTCTTCAAAAATCAGACTTGATCAATTTTGGCTCTCCACCATCAAAATTAACAACCCATTTAACCTGACATTGACTAACCTACACATGTCACTTGACATACCTAGTTTACAAAATTGATAGGGAACACACCAAATGTACACTCTGTACTAGACAAAAATTGGAATGTTAGGATGTTAGGAAAAAATATAACTTGAAAGATTGACTCAATTGCACAGGTGGCTTACACAATATCGGTATAGGATGTCCACTAGCAACAACTGGACTCGATTTGATAAGGCTAGGGCGTGCAAGACGAATGACATCAAAGTGCCAGTTCACAGATCATTTTCCTCCTCCTCCGCTGCCTGACTGCAACACCAGCAAATGACTAGAAGTGGAAACCATTGTTCACTAGTCATCATTCGGTGCCATTGCACCTCTAGCTCTGCATCCTCCGATTGGTTGATAGGGTTGAGTGCGTGGCTGTTCTATTCCCACTCACCTAGGTCTTTCATTCATGTCGATAGCTCCTTATAGGGGTGCGGCATGACGACCAAATTAAATAGCATGCTATGTATGCATAAACGCCCGTGGGGATGTGGCACCATTCCTTCCTCACGGGAAAATCTAAATCACTACCATATTAATTGGTAGTGTAAAATAGTGAACAAATGACCCTTTGTGGCCGGTTTCACTTAAAACCATAATTCATTCATTCTTGGAGCCATTCAATGCTGAATACATCAAGATGAATTTCGACTTGTTTATCCAACTCCGAGACAGCTGGTTTGGGATCCTTGCTGCAGAATATGAAGTGGAAAGACTTGAGGAAGAATTTCAGAGTAACCTGGGCTTTGTAAGCCAACTGAAATTAGCAAGAGATCTATTAGAAGGTATGATAGAGGAGGAAGACCAGAAATTAAGAAGACGTATTAAAACAAAATATATAAGAATAGGGGACTTGAAGCAGGCACTTGATCATGTCATCAAAGTCAGGTGCTTTCTAGAAGAAACATTACATTTGAAAAGTGGGAATATGTGAAGCGGGGTCAAGACCGGCTAAAGAAAGCAGAAGCAATGATGAGAATGGTGATGGAAGAACAGGTGATCCAGATTAAAGAAAACTGGGCTAAGGAGAAAAAGGAACAAAAGAACAAAAAGAAGAAAGAGGACTTTGATCAACTAAATCAAAGATGGATCAAAGTTCAGGAAAAGTTTAGAGCTATGGGACATCCTAATTGGATTCCCGAGGACGAAAAGAAGAAGAAAACGGGGATCATTGGAAAAATCAAAAGGTGGTGGAACAATGGCAGAAAATAAAAGAAGAAGTATCCAAAGGTCCTTTTCAGGGCCACTCATAGGCCTCGAAAAGATATTAGCTTTCTATGCCTCCGTTTTCCCCTTGTCGCTAGACAGTCCCCTATACCAATAATATTCCCCATGTTTTATTTTCCCTTGTCCCTATACAGGCCCACCATGTTCAATTTCCCTTGTCCCTATACAGACCCACCATGTTCAATTTCCCTTGTCCCTATAGTGCCCAAAGCTGTTTTGTTCCCATAGTGCCCCAGGCTGTTTTTGACTGGATTTTCCATTGTCCCCATAAATCTTGTCCCCATAGTGCCCCAAGCTGTTTTTGACTGGATTTTCCATTGTCCCCATAGTGCCCTATATTACTACTAAGAATGTAGGAAGGGAAGTGAAAAAACCTTAATGAAATTAAACAACAATAATTCTATTATCGAAGGAAAAAATGATATTTTAAAATATGTGAGAGATTTCTACAAAAAAATTGTATCAAAGTAAAAGGTACCTTTAACCAAAATACATAATTTTTTTTAGACAAAATTGCTTTACCGACCATTTCAGATGAAAATAAAGAACTCTGCGAACACAATATTGAAATACATGAAATAGAAAAAGCTATTGATAAATTATCCAAAGGAAAAGCCCCAGGGATTGATGGGATTAGTGCAGAATTTTACAAAAGATTTAAAACACCTTTATTACCAATATTACAAACTTTATACAATAATATTTTTAACTTTGAAATAATGACAGATACAATGAGAACAGGGATTATTACTTTATTATATAAGAATTAAGGAGACATTACAGATTTAAAAAATTGGAGACCTATTTCACTTCTAAATATAGATTATAAAATATTAAGCATTATTCTAGCTAATTGTCAAGTGCCAAATTTTTCGTCAGTGACATCCAGTAATTAATTCGTAGGCTAGCCGACAATCGACTGTCTTGGGGCAGAGTTTGGAACGGGAAAAATGTTTTCTTAAACCTGGTCAGGCTTGGTACAATAATTAAAGTGAAAACGGACTGAGTATTGACACGTAAAATTATGGGAATACTCACGTAGAGCTTTCAAAAATGATTAAGACAAACGATAATGTGACATCTCGATCCTAAGTGGCATTTTTGACATCGTGAGAGACGGTTTCCATAAGGTCAGTAAGAATAGCGTTTATGCCGATTGGTCAAATGTACAGGACAGAGGGTTGGGTCGAAACCCAGAATCGGGAAATATATAGTTCGTATCAAACGATGTTAGGCAGTCTAGCAAGACGTCTGCAAGAGACGGTCAGAATAATTGATTCCAATCCCGGAGAAGACTCCGTACGTCTTTGAAAGAAAGACGTTCGTAAAATTGGGTTCCAGTTAAACTGAATGTGGAACGATTGTAAGACGCCAAAAACACAAAAAAGGTATTTAGCTCAAATTCACCTTTATTATGATGTAATGTATATGCTGTTTATCTTTGTCTTAGATGAATAATGTATCGATTCTACGCTACAAACAGTTCCGTATTACATTGATTTAATAACGTACTTGGATATGTTTCTTTGTTACAGATGCATGACGTGTTCATATTTTGTATGGATAGTCGGTTTGCAGTGATTTAATAATGTATTTTGAATTCTGAATTAGCATCTTTTACCTTATTACTTAGTTAGGCAAATGGGTGGTGTAGAAAACCCGCCGTGTACATGTATGATTGGAAAGGTTACATTAATTTGAATTTATCATATTAAGTAAATATGAATTGTGTGTTATGTTATATTGCCTCACTTTACGTAATGATTTACGGGAATATATGACTTTCCCGAATTCTGATGTCGATAATTAACAGTATAGCTCTATTGATCTGAAAACATGTATAGAAATTGTTAGCCGTATGAATGATAACACTGATAGTAAGATCTGATTGTTCGAACATGAAGACGGACGAACAATCGCAATTCTGAAAGTAGCGAGATACTTAGGGCGTTTTACCCTTTTCTTTTACAAGGAAAAATAGTTTACTTTGGCAAGAGTGAGAATCAGCGAGAAGTCAACGGCAATAGTTTATTTTGGGCAAGAGTGAAAACCAGCGAGAAGACAAAAGGAAAGAAATAAGAAGTCAGAGTGTGGAATTCCCGTTCAATTAAAGGGCAAGCTGGAGACGGACGCACGCAGGGGAAAGAAAGAAAAACCAGTCAACGAAAAAGGTCATGTTGAATCATTCAACAGTCCAATGTTAAATGAACATTCGATTCCTTGATGAAATTTACTATCAGTATTAACGGCTAACTTCATTTATTTTCATTAGTGTTTGGATCCTTTGAATGTATCCATTATTTTAAAGCTTCAATATTTGTATTTTTCTGAACTAATTGTATTCAGAAAGAGAGAAAGTGTAATTCACAGTGTCATTCTTTTCTTAATTGTATTTTTGATTAAATTCATATTTTATCTTTACGGGGGCTCGTGTATTGTCTTGTTCAAAGTACCATCTCAGATTACTATACTCACTGACCGGGCATATCACACCGTAGCGATCATCTCCTAGATAACGCCAATTAGTGGGAGGCGGTCTTCAAGTGTTGTTTCCAAGTTGCGCAATACCTCTGACCAGGCCTTGTGCAATATTGTCTTAATAACACTTTGATCACCCGCCAGCGCACCCACGTTACACTAATAGACTCTCAACAACTCTTGGTGAAATAATAATAGAGAACCAATCTTGTGGCGAAAAAAAGAGACAAATCTCTGACAACATTTTGTCCATAAAAACTATTATTGATTACATGGAAAATAATCAACAAAATGGAGCCTTGATACTTTTTGATCAAGAAAAAGCTTTTGATAAAATTGAAATTAATTTTATCATTGAAACCTTACAAAGAAATGGATTTGGTCCTAACATCAATAAATGGATTAAGATACTATATAACCAAATAAAATCCAAAATACAAATAAATGGAGCTCTTACTACTCCCTTCCCTGTCACAAGATCTGTAAGACAAGGTTGTACAATTTCTGTGTTATTATACATAATTGGAATAGAAACTTTAAATATTACAATTCAAAATGATGATACTACTATTTCAGGTGTTAAGATACCTAATATACCAAAACCAATTAAAACTTTTTTACATGCTGATGATATGTCTAACTTTATAACAACTGACATTTCTTATACTAACCTAATTAGACAATATAGAAACTTTGGTCAAGCATCTGGTTCGGAGCTTAACCAAGAAAAAACTGTAATACTTTTAATTGGAGATTGGAAATATAAAAAATACTTATCACTTCCTAAAGAAAGAATAAAACCTTATATCAAAGTATTAGGGGTTATTTTAGGAAAAAACAACAAAACTTTAAACATAAAACAAATGTTAAATAAAGTCTAACACCATAAAAACATGGAATTCTAGAAATTTTCTCTTCATGGAAAAAATACATATAGCCAAAACATATATATTTAACAGCATTTGACACGAGTTCAACATAATTGATTTCGGTATTTTCCATTTTCAAAAAATAGAAAGATTAACCGTCATCAAAATTATTATTAAAAGTAATAAATAAAAAATATACAACAATATATACTTCACTTAATACACTCATGGGTGGACAAGGATAACAATACACCATCGTAAGACACTATTGGCTAACAGACGGTGTACCTCAATCAACTTGAACCAGCTTGTGCTGGGGAGAGTAACGAGGTTCAACCCCCCCCCCCTTTCTACTTAGCTTATATAGAACAAAGAAAAGAAAAGAAAATTAATATTTAGAATTAACTTTAGGTCCAATGGTATAATTTATTTAAATAATTTATGTTTATGTGTTCTCTGTTATTTCTTTTTATATGCAGTGGCATAGCCAAAATTGTTATGTCTAGAAGCGTTGTGTTGTATCGTTGTTCAATTAGGTTTATCCAGTTCTCGCAGTTGTTTCCCTTTAATCACTTAGTCTAAATAAGATTGTTTTTTGGAGTAACACATTACTCACTTTGTAATTAGAATATATAAGTAATTATTTTCTTTTCCAGATTTTGGAAATTTAGTTATTGACGTGAATTTTGAATTAGTTTATAGCAAACTAATGAGTGATTTTCTTGTTCATTGTGTGGATATAATTAAAATAGTGATAGAGAGAAGAAGGAATAAAAAGTAAAGTTCTCCACAACTCCACATCTACTCTGTAGGTGGCAGCATAAGTTTTGCATATATTAAGTGGTGTTTAGCATTCAGTCTCAGTTCACAACATGCACCTCTTGTTTGTTGGTCATAGTATCATTACAACATAATAAAGAAATGGGAGGAATCAATATGCCTAACCTAAGATTAAAACAATCTGCAAACTATTTAAATAGACTTATTTCCCTAGATGTCCCACCCAAACATGTGTGGCAAGGAATTTATATTTACTGGTTTGGCTTATCAATACCAAACAACGGAAAAATTTATAAAAACAATATAATGATAAGAACTCTAAATCCTCCTAATGTATTAAAAAGACAAATAACAATTCTACAGAAATATAAATTTCATGAAAAAATATGGAAACTATCAAAAACAATAGAAATATATGAGGAATTAAAGAAAATGATTTTACCAAAACATAGAATTGAAACTATTTTACCCCATATTACTTGGCCTATAATCTGGAAGAATTGATCAAAAATAAAAAACTTCCATGATTTTAATATAATCTTCAACTATCTACATGACATATGGTGGACTAGTGAAGTAGCTTATAAAAGAAAACTCATCCCAAACATATTAAAATGTAAACTATGTCATGAAGGACAAGACAGTAAATCACATCTAATATTACAATGTAAAAAATTCCACTGTGAACGGAAACTGATAATTAGTCAAATAAAGAGAATAAATGGAAAATTTGAAATTAATGACCTATTATACACAAATAATATCAAAGATACAAACTTATATAAGAAAGTGGTCCACTATATTACAGATATTGTAAAACAAAGAAACAATATTATCACAAATATAATGATATTCACACACTGAGAGAAAGAAGAAAAGAGACACAGGGACTATATTTCTGTGTGTTAAAATGGATAGCCAATTGGCTTGTTGTAAGACATCAAAAAATGCTACAGTACTGCATGACTAGAATTAGATTGTGTTAGTCTTTTACTCCTAAAAATAATCACAAATTTTAAAACATGAAAATGTTCATCACCGGTCCGTCTTGTCAATATATCCGTTTTAGTTAATTCAGACGTAGATATCGAACAATTACTAATATTTGCTACTCTCCCTTGACTCCACATCATAAACACCAATTAACTTCAGAAGGATTACAGTACAACCTAGATAATAACAACTCAACTACACTGACTGCTACATACATGTAGGCTTACACGCCGGGGGCTACAGAAGATACCACGTGACTGGCGGCTACTACGCTCAGTAGTAAAACCACGTGATATCGGAATCTCATTGATAAAGCTCAAACACAACCTAACTACACTGCCTGCTAGATACACGTAGGCTAATACGCCTGGGCTACAGAGAATACCACGTGACTGAATGTTACTATGCTCAGTAGTAAAACCACGTGATCTCGGAATTTCATTGATGAAGCTAATACACAATAAAATAAGAAAGAAAATCACAACTGTTCAAAAGAAAATGACCTGATCTTCAAATAGCAACTACACTATGCCCCACGAATAACACACGCATCTCTGCTGGTAGACTAACCGAAATAAACCCAAAGCCACCTAAAGAGTTAATGTGGAGTCAAGGATTTCTTTCTCTTCACTCTTCTCTCTATCCTTAGTTGAGTTATACAATTACAAATCTAATATGACTTAACAATCACTCATTAGTTTACTACAAACTAATAAGGAAAAACCACCTCAATAACTTCATCCTTATTGATTGGACTACGCTATTATACGATTGGTGAAAGAAGAATATTACACTCCAAAGAACAGTCTAAATAGACTACATGACTAAAGGGAAATAACTGCAAGAAAAATGGATCAATGATAAAAACATCACTACTAGACACACATAAGGCTAAAATGCCACAGCATTTAAACAGATTAAATAACACAAACACATACATTATAAAAATAAAGAACACCTTTTATTAAATGCATTTATCCTAAAAACAACAATAAGCAATACAATGTTTATTAGGGACAAAAGCTCTTCTTCCAAATTACACAATAAACTTAAGGTAGGAAATCAACTATCACAGATAGCGCTGTCCATACAACGACACCTTACAACAAACAAATATAAAAAAACCACAAAAGCACACATTATGGACAAATGACTCTGGCACAGTCAACTGGGAAAATGTATAAATAACTATTATATTCAAGAAAGGAGCGGAAATCGGCCCTGAGACTGGATAGTTTCAAGGGATGAGAGTACGATCCTAAGTTCGAGAGTCGGATCGTAAAGAAATCAATATTCATCACAGCCCAGTGGAGAATATATATCACGGGTCAACTCTGACTTGTGATAGAAAGTATTATCAGTCTGACTCTCCTAGCGGGTTAAAGAGACTTATTTATATTTGGTGAACAAAGCAAAGAGCAACCGTCATCAAAATTATATAAACCTATGAAAATAAAATAAAATATATACAAGAATATATACACAATACGCACTCACGGGAGGACAAGGGAAACAGTACACCAACGTAAGACACATTTAGCGTAGACGGTGTACCTCAATCAACTCGAACCAGCATGTGCTGGGGAGAGTACAGAGGTTCAACACCTAGTATTATTGCCAGATTAAGTTCTGATCGTTTTCTTTTGGGTTCATGTCGGATACCTCTGGATTAACTGTATCATATTACGGAATTCCTGGAGCCAGGATTACTAATTTCTTGGATGGATTTTTGCCTGGCCCTTTCCCAGACGCCATTTGTATTCAAATAGGGGAGAATGAGGTCGGATATTTATCCCTTTCTGAGATTATAGAGAATCTGAAGAGATTGATTCAAGTTTATATCCATCGAGGTATAAATCATGTTCTTATTGGAGCCTTCTTGCCCAGGAATCGTCCCCATGGACTTACCATTTGAGAATATAATCGAAGAGTTCGATTCATTAACAATGAAATTTCTCAGTATGTCAGAACTGTTCACGGTGTTCACATAATAGGAAATCAAGGATTTCATAGAACTTTTCTGGACCATGATGGCGTGCACCTTAGTTGGAGGGGAAGACGATGGTTGGTTCAAAAAGTGTTTAATTTTCTCAACAGACTGTAGTTGAGTATTTTTCTTTCTAATCTGTCTAACTAATGTTGTTAGTATATAGCAAGTCATTGTTTTCAAATCTACCATTTATACTTTTTATTTTATTTATAATTTTCTCTCTTTCATTCTTAAACACATTACATTGTAGTATTAAATGGAATTTACTATCTTAGAAGTTGTTACATAATGTACATTTTAAAATTTTAGGGATTAGTTTTCTTTTAAAAGCAATTTCACTTGTCCACCAAATATCATGTAGGTAGTTAAAAATTGAATTAGATTTATAAAAAGTTTTTATTTTGAGACCACTTTCTCCAAATGATTGTCCAATTCAAATTAGGTATTTTTATTTCAATCTTATGTTTAGGTAACATAAGTTTTTTGAGTATATCATATATTTCTAACTTTTTGGATGATTTCCATATTAATTCTGAGTATTTATATCTCTTTAGATTTGTAATCTGTCTTTTAGGATTGTTGGAGGATTTAAAGTTTTTAAAATTCTATTATTGTAGTATATCTTTTTGTTATATGGTAAAGACAAGCCAAACCAGTAAATGTAAACACCCTGCCATGGATATTGTGGTGGATTGTCAAGTGTCATTAATCTATATAAATAGTTAGAGGATTGTTTTAATCTTAAGTTAGGAAGATTTATTCCTCCCATTTCTTTATTGTACTGTAAGGAGGTTTTAGATATTTTATGTACCTTTGACCACAGAAAATTATAAATTGATTGTTCAATTATTTTAATATGGTATATGTCAAAATCTATTATGTCAAATTCATGCCAAATTGAATTAAAAAGATAGCTTTTAGTGATATGAGCTTTTCCCATGAAGGTAAAGGCCCTCAGGTTCCATGTATCTTTATGAATTTGAATTTTATTAAGAATTTGCTGTAGATTTTTCATTTTGTTATTTTTTCCTAAATATACTCCTAAAACTTTTATTTGTTCTTTAATTTTTTTCTTTAGGAAGTGTTAAATATTTTTCTTTTTTCCAACTTCCAATCATAAAAATCTCTGTTTTTTCTTGATTTAGTTCAGATCCTGAAGCATTGCTGAACTTTTTAAATTGTTTAATTAAGTTTTCATAAGAGTTATTAGTAGTAATAAAATTTGTTAAGTCATTTGCATGTAAGAAAGTTTTTGTTGGTTTAGTTATATTTGGAAGTGAAATTCCTTTTATCAAATCATCATTCTGGATAGAAACATTAAGTGTTTCTATTCCAATCACATATAGTAACATTGATGTTGGGCATCCCTGTCTCACTGATCTTGTAATAGGGAAAGAGTTTGTTTGTGCCCCATTAATTTGTATTTTAGACTTAATTTGGTACAATATTTTTATCCATTCTATAAAATTTGGGCCAAATCCATTTTTTTCAAGAGTTTTAATTATAAAGTTTATTTCAATTGTAGCGTTCTGCAAAGGTTGGGGTGGGGTACAAATGAAGCAAATACTGGACATTATGTATTTGATTTGTCTTTGATCCTATCTGACAAACACAGAAGTACTTCCAATACCAAGCTTTGATCGTAATGTTAAACGGTTTATCTCTTCAGTAGCATTTTGTTACATGAAGGAATAACATAATGTACACAATTACCACGAGGACAATGAAGATAAATATTTATTTGTCTATGTCGGCTCTCTGGTGATATGTAGACAACAAATGCAGAGCACACTGTAGGAGAGGTTCTTCCTGTTTCTTACAACTGAATTTATTATCTGGGTTATTTGTTGTTTTTTTTTTTCTTCTTCTTGTTCGTTTTTTCTCTCCTCCATTCTTGTAATAAATAACAACAAGTACAAGGTCCACAACTATTCCGCCATCGCCACGTTTTTCCCAATTCTATAAAATCAGCAAATGTATCCACTTCAGGGTAGTGATCCAATGCCAAGCGCCAAGCACCTGCTATTTTTTTTTAAAAGCATTTGTTACATTTCAACAAGTGTGCGTATATATTGTGGAACATAGCTAACATTGCGCTACATCACCGATAGCGTTCTGCGAGACCAAAAATGCGAATAGCTTCATATCCAATACATATATGATGGATTCATTAACTATAGTTGAGTTGAATATTTTATCTATCTTTTTTAATATCCATATTTTCTAACTGTCATGTTATGTTCATTTAACAATATGTCAATATGGTCGTAATTTCCAAATTGCCTTTGCTTTCGTGATCATATTGTCCAGGTGAAGAGCTGCAAACTAAAACCGGTGTCGGTTGTGCTAAATTCAATATCATGTGTTTGAGATCAATATGAAATTGTTGAAATGAATACATCAAATCTTCTTTATCACGAAGTCCACGATACTGTTCTACGCAAGTAAAAAAAATCTGTTAAATTAATTAATTTAATTAATCTTAAAAGCAATTATGATAGATCTGCCTCTGACCGGTATTTTGATTTTTTATTTTTTTTAAAGTTCATATATTTATCTTTACCATGCAATGGAAATCGCTTTGACCGATCCGATTCGTTTTCAGACTATATTCCTAAAGAGAATAACTTCTGTAAATGTTTAGAAGTTCTCTTCTTCAAACATTGTTTGGAAGTGTATCGTTTCAGAAGATGAAAATATCGAGCCACCCAAGGCAGAAAATGGGTTAAATGTATGGAAAATACAAAACGAGGCTATTGGTCGTAATTTAAAGTTTTTGTTTTTGTTTTTGGACGCAGTGTCTTATTAAAATGCAAAAATGTCCTCTAAATTACGGACAAATCGATGATCAGATGACTGGAGAGTTTCTCAATTAGTTTAAGTTTTAAAAACTTAAGTTTGACTCAATGATCAAGCCGTAACGACCAAGAAAACCTTTTTCGGGTATTTTAATGAGAAATACAAAACATTATTCGCATACGTGGACAAAACTTTGTGTGGGGGGTGGGATATGTTCGTTTATTTCACTGTTGCATATTTTGAGCAATTCATTTTTCGTACTGTTTAGTTGTTCGTATAAAGACCAGAGACAATTATGTAGTTCCAAGAAAGTCGATAATGAGAACAACCTCATGAAGGTAAGCTGTCACCAAAATGAATTGTTTTTAGCGAGAAGAATTGAGGTGTAACAACTTATTTAACTTGAAGCAATGACAGCAACAAAGTCTTCTCCAAGCTTAAATCGGCCATTCACGTGTGTTCTTGTAGATAGCTTATGGTTTGTGGATACATTGTAACTAATTTCGCCACTGATTTTATGTGGATTAGCATCACATTTTGTCAAGTGCCAAATTTTTCGTCAGTGACATCCAGTAATTAATTCGTAGGCTAGCCGACAATCAACTGTCTTGGAGTAGAGTCTGGAACGGAAAGAATGTTAGTTTAACTCGGTCAGACTGTTACAATAATTAGAGTGAAAACGGACTGAGTGTTTGACACGTTAAAATTATGTGATTCCTCACGCAGAGCTTTCAAAAATGATTGAGACAAATGATAAGGTGATATTTCGATTCTATGTGACATTTGTGGCATCTTGATAGACGGTTTTCATAAGGTCAGTAAGAATAGCATTTATTCCGATTGGGCGAATGCATAGGGAAGGGGGTGTGTCGGACCCCAGAATCGGGGAAATATATACTATATATATATATATATATATATATAGATGTAATGTATATGCTGTTTATCTTTGTCATAGATGCATAATGTATCGATACTACGATACAAATAGTTCAGTATTGCATTGGTTTGGTGGCGTGCTTTGATATGTTTCTTTGTTACAGATGCATGATGTGTTCATATTTTGTATGGATAGTCGGTTTTACAGTGATTTAATAATGTATTTTTGAACTCTTATTTTTTACCTTATATACTTAGGTAGGTAAATGGGTGATGTAGAAAACCCGCCGTGTACATTTATGATTTGAAAGTGTTACATTAATTTGAATTTATCATATTAGTAAATATGGATTGTGTGTTATGATATATTGCCTCACTTTACGTAATGATTTACGGGAATATATGACTTTCCCGAATTCTGATGTCGATAATTAGCAGTATAGCTCTATTGATCTGAAGACCTGTACAGTATTTGTTAGCCGTATAAATGATAACACTGATAGTAAGATCTGATTTTTCAAACCTGGAAACGGACTTACTATTTCAACTTTGAAAGTAACGAGATACTTAGGGCGTTTTACCCTTTTCTTTTACAAGGAAAATAGTTATTTTGGCAAGAGTGAGAATCAGCGAGAAGTCAAAGGAAAATAGTTTATTTTGGCAAGAGTAAGAATCAGCGAGAAGGCAAAGGAAAAGAGAAAAAAAAGAAGTAAGAAGTCAGAGTGTGGAATTCCCGTTCGATCAAAGGGCAAGCTGAAGTCGGACGCACGCAGGGGAAAGAAAGAAAAACCAGTCGACGAAAAAGGTAATTTTGAATCACCCAACAGTCCAATGTTAAATGAACATTCGATTCCTTGATGAAATTTACTCTCAGTACTAACGGCTAACTTCATTTATTTTCATTAGTGTTTGGATTCTTATGAAGGTATCCATTCTTTTAAAGCTTCAGTTTATGTATTTTTCTGAACTAAGTGTATTCAGAAAGATAGAAATTGTAATTCACAGTGTCATTCTTTTCTTAACTGTATTTTTAATTAAATTCAATCACTAGGTCCTACTAAAGGTAGGTATTGACAATTCGGAGACCATCGAGCATGTTCCAGGTAAGTGGAATCTTTATGTTCCCACTCGTAAATGGATACACCACAACTGAAACACTTGACTTTATCCCCTTCACCCAAGTAGAAAAATCCGGCTCTGGCTAATTCTTCAGGAGTTGGTCCAGGCAGATATTTTGGCCATTTATCTTTGAAGGTTTGGAATCGACTTTTAAAGTGACAGTATTCAGGCAAACTCGTAGTGAACGAATATTCGACTCTCCTCACTTCAGTTCGATGTAGGTAAGGTGAAATTCCAAGGAGTCCACGATAACGTGTAGCACCGCTTTCGCATCCCTCAGGTTTGACACGCACAGCATCACTTTCCATGGTAGATATAGGGGTAGTAGTCATAGCAACGTTCCCACGATATCCTGCTGAATCGCTGAGGTCACAGCGTCTGGCATCACTGCAATCGTAAGGTTCATCATCACACTCTGTAACGCAATTACAGTGCATACCGCAAGGACACTTACAGTTTCCTTCCGGACAACTTCCGTTGCAATGCATAGGTCTTATCCATCCAGTACTTTTCACACTCGGGAAAGGTACATTTGCTTTACAATCCCCAAACTTGAATGATGTCTGTTTAAATGGATTCATCTTCTTCTTTCGCTTGGTCGTTCTAGTGATAAATGAACTATTGGTCTTGGACAATGTCCCTTTTATATGCTGACTAATTTCGACGTGACCGTACGGTAGAGTGAAGTGATTGGGAAGTCGTACTCTCTTTTGGTACACGATTTGATAGACTTTTTCCAAAGGTCGGCTAACGATTTGGTGTGTGGGTAAACGGACAATCTTGTGCGGCTCGTGGGTGGTCACTTTAAAAGTTTCATCCTGTCCAGACTGTAAGGCTTCTTGTAATACGTTAAAGTTCACCACTCGACTGGTGCGATAATTGAGAGTCAATCCTTTCACTTTACATTCGGTGTGCATATCTCCTTGTAGGTCTCGGTATTCGTAGCCGTAATTTTTAGGACCACCACTTGCAAAACATAGAATCTTGTCGTCGGGATGTTCATCGGTCCAGGCTCCTAAACGCTCTCCTTCGATGACAGGGTTACACTGGTTCGGTCGGTGAATGTAGATGCAACTGTCCGTGTCAAAATACAACACACGATCTCCTAACAGTTCTAACACTTCGTACAATTTTAAGCGAGCGTGGGCTGTCACATAAGCCGCAATGATGACATTTCCAAATTTGTCGGCTTCTACAAAGTCTAGTTCTTTTTCGTAATTGACTAAGATCAAGTCCTCACGAATGACGTCCACGTGTTTCATGACTTTGGTATGGTCGTGAATCATCTGGAAGTAGCGAAACGGTTCGGGCGTTGTGCCATTTTACCCCACAAGCAATTGAGCATCACTTTGGCAAACGATCGCCTTCCTTCGTTTTTCTCGATGTGGTCTAAAGTGATGCCTTCCTGCTCCCGATATTTTTCTTTGAATATCTTTTGATCTTCGGGAGTGTGACACCAGGAAGGATAGCCACTAGCTTCTTGTTTTAGTTTTAAAAAGGCATCCATGTAGTCTGCAAAAATTCCTTTCTGTGTCTCGTCGCCCTTGCGGTATTGTTGTGTCTTGTGAAAGTGGTAAATTTCGTACACTTCTAACAGTCGGTATCCTAGATCCAGAGCTTTAAACAATTCCACACTCACCCACGTTCCTGTCAAGGCACGTTATTCCTGGGTGTGCTGACAAGGTTGGTCTTGGTTGCACATTTCGGCACAAGTGCGACACAAAGGAAACATCAGTTTTCCTTGGCAATGGTGAGGTAAAACGGGATGGTACAAGTCTGTGGGTGGTAAGACTTTACACTTGATCAATCCTTCGTACTGTCGAATGTGGTCCAAGTCAATGTGTTCTGTCATCAATTCTGGATGCCCTACGGGAAAGTGACAATATTTGCACACGTAAGGATACAGCGAACACACGTCCAAGTATCTGATTTCTTCTTCTTTCTCCTCGTCCGCCTGGTACAGCAAACAGGTAGCATTCGTTCGTCCTCCGTACAAACTATCCCGGGGGTTCAGAGGGTTCACCAACTTGTAACTTTCTACGATGCGTTTAAACTCGGGATCGGTTTTCAAACGCAGATCGTACTCGTGTTCCCACATTTCCACCACCTGGTATCCTTGCTGTTCTAACTTCAAACGTCGTTGACAAGTAGTCTGGTACAAGTCTTCCATGGTCCGTTGTAAAAATTGATTTTTGGTGTCTCGTTGAGGGTAGCATAGGGGACATCCATGAAATAAGCATCCGTTAAACTCGTGCACGATCTGAGGGTTTTCTAAGTCCCAACCATCCACCGAATACGTTCCGATGGTCTTTTCGCCTCCTCCGTTGCGAGCGTGTTGGATCCATTTGTTTTCCTTGTCGCACAAGTAATGGAGCCAGCGTAGGGCTTTGACCGAGTATTGACGTTTGACAAAATTTGTCGTTTGAGGACTTATGACAGCTAGAGTATTTTCGGGCATGAAGCGTTTCCGGTACACTAAGGAACATGCTTTGGCGATGGTACAAGCTTCTTTCAAAGGATCGATCCCACCGTACTCCATGAACAATTCTCGAAATTTTCCACAACAGCGTCGTAAAATGTCCACGTCAGATCGACAGTACTTTAAAATGCTGGTACCAAGCATGGAAAGCTTCTCGTTGTTCGGTGCGCATGATGTCGGGGTCGTAGTCGTCAGCCTCAGGCAAATGGGGTAGAACGGCATGTTGATTGGCTTCGGTATTAAAAAATTGTGGAAAATAACCTTTGGCCATTTCTGTCATTCTGAACGTTTTAGGCATGCGACTCAAAGGCATGGTCAAGTAACACATCGAATCTTTAAACTGTACTTGTCCTACTTGCATAGAAATGATTTTGGCTCCGTTCAAAGTGACTTGAGGCCGTTCGGTACTTTGTTCCGCATAGTATCTGAGCAGAAATTGCCCATCGTATCCCGAGAAATTGTGAGCCATGACCGTGGCATAGTGATAACAATCTCCGTAACGTTCGATGTCTTCTGGACTCCACGTTTCGTCGATGGGGTTTAGGATCCATTGGGCAAAATCGGCTAGCGTGTTTGGCCCTCGAAAGATTGCTGCAGTGAGGGCAATGACTAAAGATAGGTTCTTGGATGCACTTCTCGCACGCTCGGTGATCCACGCAGAAATTAGGAATGTGAATTCCAGTCTCTTGCATGCATTCGAAATCAAAAAAGATAAAATTCCCTTTCTTCTGAGTATCTTCTGGTCGGGGTTCATATTTTTGAATGAAGCATCCGTGCTCCAAGTCCACGATTTGGTGACAAATGTGACATCGTTTCGTCCCTCGACAAACGTGAAACTTGGCATTACTGGTACGTATGCCTTGTCCACAAGTAGGGCACAATCTCAGAAGCTGACAAGTACTTTTATGCTGTGAACCTTGCATCTTCAAATGTTGTTGGTAACAGGTAAGACTGACAAAAGTGCGCTGACAAACAGGGCAATGCACTCGTACTTGTCCTTTGTCCAGACAAGGTTGAGAGGCCAAACATCCCTCACATTTCGATCCACAATGCTTGTGTTGTTCTCGATTGTTATAACCATAGTCACATTTTTCACAGTAGTAACCGTATCCCAGAAATCCAGTGATACTGGTAATAGTATCAAAATGGCCATCGTGATGATAGACGTGAATGTATTTTCCGTCTTTGAAATCGTGGCCTCGAAACAAAAGAGGACCACGCACTTCTTGAGGGTGTACTTTCAATGTATAATGTGGAGCCAAGACACCTTGCAATTGTTGCATTTCTGGAATACCGCAAGGGGTGTCTTTGGATATCCCCGCTTGCTGTAACAGGAGTTCTGCTTCACTTCGTTGTTTGGCTCGGCCCAATTTTCGAATAGTTGTCCAGGCTCTTTTCCATTCTATCGTCTCGTTCTTGTTGGCATACATTTGTCCCACGACGATGGCACGGGTTAAACACATCTGGTCTTCAGGATTGTTAATTTGGACGAGGCTTCGCTTAATGTTGCGAAGGCTGTCCACCAATAACACTTTTTTGCGTCGTCCGGTCCCCTGAGGAAGAGACACGTGAGTCATGAACAGTGTGGCTTTTCCATCCGCAATGTGAAACTTGTCGTTGGATTGTTGCACATGTTGAATTTTGTCGATGACTTTGGAAGGTGTTAATTGTGATGGGTTAGTAAACTCGATCCAAACGGGAGACTTCAAATTATCGTGATGAATAGAAAGTCTTAAGCGATCGTCTTTCTTGGCTTGACATTGCTGTTTCAGTGCAGTTAACACAGAATCCCACTCCTGGGTAATGAACCCTTCTGTATTCTCCAAAGGTACATTGGACTTGAAATCTTTAAACTTTACGTCATACGTGTAAGCCGTTGTTCTAAATTTTCGAGAGGAACGCTTTTCCGTCTCTCGAATGTGATAGTAATTTTCAGGGTTTACTAAGGGTGGTGCACTTTGCTTGGACGTCAATTGTCTGGGTGTAGATTCGGACTCACTCATGTCATCTTCAAAATCACTGGCATGAATTTGAGCCAAGACTTCAGCTACTGTTTAGGCGATACAATACGTTTCTATCTCTTACTGTCTTCTCCTTTCTCGACAACATGATGTGGTCTTTTCATCTTGTCTGCAAAAAGTCAAATGACTACCTTTTAAAGACCATAACCCCTATATATTCATGTCCGATCCGTGCATATATAAAGGGTCAGTGTCTAACCTTTCAGTATTCATTTTATTCTCACATTGACCAGAACGATGGAAGAACCTACACAAGTGGAACTTCTCATCAGAGCTTTACGTGGGGTCATACGAAAGTTTTCTTCAGACAACCCGACAGATTACTCTCCCTCCTTTCGAGATAAAAGTCAAGATACTTGCTATATCTGTAAGAAGAAAGGGCACTGGGCTACAGAATGTTCAGATCGTGACAAAAACAAAAAAAGGTACGAATAGAGACAAAAGTCAAGATACCTGTTATTATTGTAAAGAGAATATCACATTAACACAAGTACAAAACCTCGTCAACAACAACTATGATGGATATGTAAAAATCTATACTGACGGCTCAAAATCTAAAGAACTACATAGAACGGCCGCAGCGGTAGTGATCCCAGAACATCAGATCACATTTACGACAAGACTACCGGATGACTGTTCCATATATACCGCGGAATTCTGGGCCATCAACCGAGCCCTAAAATGGATAGTAACACAAAATCAAAAACAGTACGTAATCATAACAGACTCACTTAGTGTACTTGAAAGTATTGAGACAGGTAATTCCAAAAGTAGACAAAATCTTCTAGAGGACACTATGTTGACCATCAGGGAAGCAGATAAATCACACCAAACCATACACTTCTTGTGGTTGCCATCTCACATCAATTTGCCTGGAAATGAAAAAGCAGACAAAGCAGCAAAAAGCAGTCTGATGAAAGACCAAATTGAACCCGTACAGTATAATACTCAGGAACTATATAGTCAAGTCAGGGACAGAATTAATAATAAATGGCAACAACAATGGGAAAACTCCACAAAGGGTAGACATCTATACCAACTACAAAAAGAGGTCACTAGAACTCAACGTTTACCAAAAAGCCTGGCAGCCATTGATATTAAAATAATCAACAGAATCAGAACAGGTAAAACACTACTAAATGGCAGTTTTATGAAACATATAAGTACAGGACCCACGCCGGATAAATGTCCACACTGTCCAGAAACTGAAACATTGGAACATGTATTCAACATATGTCACAAATATCATCGACAACGTACCGTCTTCCAACTACAACAAAGAAAACTTGACTCAGTTACATCATTCCCCCAAATTCTAGATAAAAGGTATAACAAAAACGTAAATGCTACCTATATAAATATACTTAATTACCTAAAATCAATAGACATAAAACACAAAATATAAATATCCAAACCATCAAATAAGTAAATAAACATAAACATAGTCAAAGAGTTAATATTTATCAATCAAGGGGCCAGAGCAGATAATAACATCGCTAGCTCAAAAAACAGACCCACGTAACAATGCCTTAAATAAACGGGAAAAAAAAAATTATAACTATCAAATAGATAAATAATTAACGAGGCCATATCGGTTAAAGGGGCCAGAGCGGATAGTAATACCGCTAGCTTAAAAAAGCAGAACAGCTTAACATTACCCTAAAATAAATATATAAAATAAAATAGAAAAGGGGAAAGGAAGGGAAAGGGGGGATAATATAAACATTGTAATGCGAGGAAAAAAGGAAGAAACCGGAGAAAGGGAAGAAGGAGAAGGGGAAAAAAAGAGAAGATTACACTAAGTAGTGGCACAATGTAGGTACAGTAAAACCAGTCAACCGGCAAGTGACAAGATAAGTGTGATGAGAACACCGGGATCAAATAGTGATAGCTCAAGGAAACATAACATCAACAAACCGACAAGAAAAAGTAAAAGGAAAGGTAAAAGAAGGATGGAAGAAGGAAAAAGAAAGAAAGAGGGAAGAAGGAAGTAGGAAGAAAGTGGGAAAGAGAAAAGGGAAAAGAAGAGAAAAAGAAGAAGGAAGAAATGAAATAACACCAAACACACCCCACTCCAACTCTAATCTTTTTTTTTTTTTTTTAATTTTTTTTTTTTTTTTTTGTTAGTTTATTTTTTTTAATTTTTTTATTTTTTTTTTATTATTTTTTTTTTATTATTTTTTTTTCTTTTGAATTTATTTTATATATATATATATATATATATATATATATATATATATATATATATATATATATATATATATATATATATATATATATATATATATATATATTTTAATATTTTTATTTTTTAATTTGTTTTGATTTTTTTTAAATTTTATTTTATTTTATTTTATTTTATTTTATTTTTCTCCCCACGGTTCTAATTTGGTAGGAGAACCCTTTTCGAACAATCTCTTTCTCGAAATCTAACTTGATCAATTTTGACCACCGCTCAAAATTAACAAGCTAAAATACCTAACAGTGACTACACTTATTTATGTCGCTAAGACATTTTAGCAATTAAATTTGTTAAGGACCTACAACATGTACACTATGTACTAGAAATATTTATTGATAGGAAAGATGAAAAATTCTATGACTATATGGATTTGATATAATTGCACAGGTGGCTTACACAATATTGGTATTTGTTCTGCCTTCCTGCTTTGCCGTGACCCGACATTTTACTCTAAGGCGAGACTGCCATTTAACGCGGGTGCCGGGGAGACTGCGACAACACAGCCTAGTGTAGTCAAAGTTACCTTTGGTCCCGACCAATCAAATAGCCCGACCCTCGGGCATTAACTGGTCGCGAAAGCACATAGTTGCGCATGCGACCTTAATTCATATTAAAAAAAATTAGAACCATCTATATAATATTATTAAAATAGTTAAAAGGAAAAATATTCCTTTAGGTAAAACAAGAACTCAACAAATTAAAATGAATAGAATAATGGTAGGAAAAACAAAACTGGCTAACAGTTTTGGTAAATATTTAGGACCTTTTCCCCATAATATTAACTGCTTTATGTGCAACCAAGTAGAAGATTTGGATCACATTTTTAATAAATGTTCTAATAACACAATAAATAGAAATATTCTTAAAAATAAGTTAAAAATAAATAAAACAACAAAGTTATATCCAAAATTACTTAATTTAAAACAGCCAAATATACAATTAGCTACTACAAATATTATGGATTTTCTTATAAACTCTAACTTAATGCACAAAATATAATACTTAACTGCAAGGGAATTTAAACTGGCCTGTGACTCTGATCGATGCATGATATGAGTGGGTGTTGATACTGAGTTCATAATGAACTTATACGTTTATCACGAGTCTACATTCACTCAGTATTGTGTTCCACAGAGATTACCGCTTTAAACTACTTATAGAATAGGCATATACATCTTATAATATTACTATTTAACTTAAGGACTTTAAACTGGCCTGTGACTCTGATCGATACATGATGTGGGTGGGTGTCGATATTGAGTTCATAATGAACTTATACGTTTATCACGAGTCTACATTCACTCAATATTGTGTTCTACAGAGATCACCGCTATAATCTATTTATAGAATAGGATTATACAACATTGACATAGCCTGTAACCCTGATGGGACTGTAAAAAAGATGGATGTCGATATTGAGTTCTCTATGAACTTATACGCTGATAGCGAGTTTACACTCATCTAGGATTGTAGACCTGTCAGGGAATACCGCTTGAGTGTTAATTTCAAACTGTAGTCTGTATTCAAACAATTAACACCACTACTTACCACTTTCCAACTGTTAGAACAAAGTCATTGGCACTTGATATTCAAAAAGAACAATAAAAACTTTATACAAAGTGTGGACAGCTTAAGAATATCAATGGAGTTCATGGCGCTATCTATGATGACAATGGAAACGTGGAGGACAGACTACAGATTCTCAGGATACTTCAACAGCCCTTCTCAGGGCTATTTAATGTTTTATGTTATAACTCTAGTTCTTTAAATATTGTGTTATAATAATAGTTCTAATTTTGGTTATTACTTATTATTGTTCTTGTTCCGTTTTCGTTTTTTCAATTCTTATTCATTGTTCTTGTTTGTTTTATTCTTGTTACTTATTCTTAATAATTAATTGCTTTATACTTATGTATTTAATATAATTGTTAAATGTTATTGTTGTACTTGTCTTGTAATGTTACTTTTCCTCCCCTCTGTGATTCTTGGGAATAGGGGAAGACTAGTGAAACAGTAGGGACACAGGCCTTTTCTATTTAGAGATCGCCTGGATTGGTGTACGCACATGTATACAGTCAGGTGTACCTCTGTGTCTAATCCTATCAGTCTCTCTGGGAAGCTGGTGTTGACTCATTTCCCTTCTCTCTCTAAAATCTATATGTCCTTGTCTTGTTAAATGTTTATTTTCTATAGTAAATTCTCAACTCGATTGGTATCAGAGAATTCCATTTGGCTGACCAAACACTAATCTCCAATATGGCTTTTATGGACCACACCCAATCAAAATTTAAAACTTAAATAACCTACCAAGATCAAACATACATAGTCACTTTGACACATTCGTGTAGGTATTTTGTTTTTTCTTAGGGTAAAAATTCCTCAAAGGAACTTTTACCGATAGGATGGTGCAGATTATATAGTATACTAAATACTTACGTTAGGGCATAGCGATAAGTGATAGGAAATTCGTAACTCATATAGCTTGACGCAATTACACAGGTGGCTTACACATAATAGGTATAGGGCCTCCACTAGAAAAACTGGATTAAATTGAAATCAATCGACAGGGATTGCAACCTCATAGACACATACGCATACATTGCAAACACCCACTATGACCTCATTAGAATATATAAGGTAGTCTTAACCCAGGACTATCAGACCCCCGCAACACAATGTTGCAATAGTAGAGAAATATAGTAAGAACATCAAAATAATACACAACACAACAATATAGCATATCCATCTTTACATGTCTTATGGGGTTGCAAATATTAAAATAAGGGTGTGGGACTTTGGCTCTCCTCGGGTTTGTTTGTTTCTGGGTCCGGATGTGCGTTCGCTGCCTCTGCGTGTGGGACGATGATTGCAGTACCTTGGAGCCCCTTGGACCTTTCCGCCTTTTCCACTTCCGGACATGTACATTACTAGCGAAGCGGGACAACTTTTTCCTTCGCTACCATTGCTCTGATTGGTATCTAGAGTAGGGTGGGTGTGTGTAGTGCCATTCCTACCCACCTGAAAGGCTATCATTTCCCTTGATAGTTACTTTTTAGTAATTCAGGGGAACGCCTATCAATGACTAAAATATGGTGCAATTAAGCACTTGAACCCTAAGGGGAGGGAGTGCTCTTCCCCTCCCTGAAGGAACTAAATGGACACCGATATGGTGTCTATAAAAGCTGCACATATGTCTCTAGTAGACGGTTGCAGCTATAAAATACCCAAGTCAGTCAGTCATTAGAACCATCTTAATAGATACAATAGAACATAAACTTACAATAACAATAACAACAATAACCTAATATATATATATATATATATATATATATATATATATATATATATATATATATATATATATATATATATATATATATATATGTAACATAATATTGCTATATGTAACACCGGCCAGGAGCTCAGATGGGAAAAGAGTAAAGATGGGTGTCAATATGGGGTCCAAGGACTCTACGCACCTTGCGAGTTTATACCAATCCACACTCTGAACTTAAATGCGCATCCCGCCAAGAAGGAGTTACATTACTTTTATTAATATAAGGTTTATATAAATGTAACAAATTTAAGTGTAGTCTGGGAAAATCCTCCATTAACATCACCCTCTTCACGCTCTTCTCTGTCAACAACATACTATTATCTTTTATTATCTCATATGCAATCTCATGGACAACACATTATATAATATTAAACTCTTAAATACTACATATATTTATATGACCCCAAATAGAAATATAAGGTAGTAGTAGTAATAGGGGACACTATAGGGATAATGGAAAATCCAGTCAAAAACAGCGTGGGACACTATAGGGACAAGATTTATGGGGACAATGGGAAATCCAGTCAAAAACAGCTTGGGACACTATGGGACAAAAGGTCGTGTGACACTATAGGGACAAGAAAAAATTGAACATGGTGGGACTGTATAGTGACAAGAAAAAATAGAACATGGTGGGACTGTATAGGGACATGGGAAATGGAACATGGGAAATATGATTTGTATATGTATAGGGGACTGTAAAGCGACAAAGGAAAAATGGTGGCAATGAAAGCTAATATCTTTTCGAGACCTATGAGTGGCCCTGAAAAGGGCCTTTTGGATACTTCTTCTTCTTTTATTTTCTGCCGTTGTTCCACCACCTTTTAATTTTACCAATGATTCCCGTTTTCTTCTTCTTTTCTTCCTCGGGAATCCAATTGGGATGTCCCATAGCTCTAAACTTTTTCTGAACTCTCATCCATCTTAGATTTAGTACATCAAAGTCCTCTTTCTTTTTTTTTGTTCTTTTTTTCCTTTCTCTCCTTAGACCAGTTTTCTTTAATCTGGATCACCTGTTCTTCCATCACCATTCTCATCATTGTTTCTGCTTTCTTTAGTCTGTCTAGTCCCCACTTCACATATTCCCACTCTATCAGATGTAATGTTTCTTCTAGAAAGCACCTGACTTTGATGACATGATCAAGTGCCTGCTTCAAGTCCCCTATTCTTATATATTTTGTTTTAATACGTCTTCTTAATTTCTGGTCTTCCTCCTCTATCATACCTTCTAATAGATCTCTTACTAATTTCAGTTGGCTTACAAAGCCATGGTTACTCTGAAATTCTTCCTCAAGTCTTTCCACTCCATATTCTGCATTAAGGATCCCAAACCAGCTGTCTCGGAGTTGGATAAACAAGTCGAAATTCATCTTGATGTGTACAAAATTGAATGGCTCCAAGGCTGACTGACTAGTTGGATTTTTAAAGTTACCACCGTCCACGGAGGGACATTTGGGCAACTATTTATAGCCACCATATCGGTGGCCATTTGTGGTCCCCTGGGGAGGGGTCGCTACTCCCCCCCTGGGGTGTTTAAGTGCTTAAATGCAATAATAATTGATGTAGGGCGTTCTTCCGAATTACTAAAAAGTAACTATCGGAAGAAATGGAAGCCCTTGGGTGGGTAGGAATAGTACCCACACACACCCACCCTATTACTTTGGAAAATCGCAGCAACACTGGTAGCGAGGGTAAACGTTTTCTCATTTCGCTAGTAATTTTGAAGTCCGGAAGAAGCAAAGGCGGAAAAGGACCAGGTCCAGGAGGCGCCAGCAGCATAGCACACACAAAGAGAAAGACAGCAAAGCCACGGACGCAGTCCACACCCTGAAACGAAAAGGTCGCACTTATTTCAAATTAAGTCCAGTTTTACTAGCGGACAGCCTAACATCCAATAATGTGTTAGCCACCTGTGCAATTAGTCTAATATTTAAGTTGAAGAATTATTATTTACAATCCTACTGTTCGAATAAGACTAGTACATTAGCGTACATATAATAAGTCCCTAACAAATTTAGAAATTAAAAAAGTCAAAGCGACATATAGTAGTGTAGTCAAAGGTAGATATATTTGGTCATGAATTTTGTTGGAGGCGGCACCAATAAGGCCAAATTAGTCTTTTTAGGGCCACTAATAGTTGTTCAAGGAGGGTTACTCGTTACCAAATGAGAACCCTATTATGGCAGTGATTGAAATGAGTCCCTAAAAGGGCTCATATTGAACGTAGGGGAATCTCCCACGTTCATTCTCCATCTCCACCAGTCTATGCGCTGTTTTCGTCTCGTCTAGGCGGGAAGTCAAGATGGTGGTATCCAGCAAGATACTCAGCCGCATCTAGAAGGTGGGATAGAGGTCTCCCCATAAAGGCTGCTAAGTAGTGACGCTGAAGGATGGTGCAGGCGAATTGCCACTGATGTTCCTTTGGGGGTTCGTGGTACAGCGCGCGGTAGCCTATATATGAGACTGCAGATATGAAGCTTGCCGCCTTCCGCTTGTTAGTAGCAAGTTGCTGCAGTCCCAGCTCACTGCACAGTTGCACCATTAGTTCATCATTGGCTTTCTTGGGCATCCTTGTCGCTTTCACTGGGATTTCCCAAGCGCCCTCTGGAGTGGTAGTGGTGGTGGCAGTAGCTCCCCTTTGTTCCTCTTCTATCAGGCTCACTGCATGGCCTGGAGATTTGGGTATAGGGGTGGAGGACAATGGCATAGTCCTCCCCCCTGTTTCCCCTTTCCTTTGCCTTTTTTACTAGGGGCTGGTTGTGGTGGTGGTGGCAGCGGTTCTGGTGCCGTAGTTTTGATGGGCGACGTGGCCACATCCTCAGTTGGCGCTCCCGTCGTTCTAAGTAGCATCAGCATTTGCTGCGATAAGACCGCCATTTGGTCTTTAAGGGCCTGAATTTCCTGTGTGGGTGGCTCGGGTCACTTTGTTGTAGGTCCTTCAGGTACAGGGGTGGGTGGACGGCATGGTTCTCCGGTTTCCCGCCTTCGCCGTCCATTTTGACCTCGATACTTTGTCGTCCCTGTAGTTATGTTGAGGATTTTAGGCTTTTTCCAGGTTAACAGCAAGGTAGTTCTCTTCACTGCTGCTCTAAGGCTCCATTTAGTTGCCAGTTTATGCCCGAGGCTAGATATTGCACTCAGGGCCATCTCTGGGATTATGTCCATCGCTAGAGTAGCTTTCGCTGTCATTGTGTTACGATGTGTATCGTGCAACGTTAACTGCGACTAATATGGCTCCAAGATGATGATGATGAAGTTGAATTAAAGTCGTTTTCGCCCGTTCGGGCATGCACGACTGTTTAGTGCACCGTTTGGTGCTACTTATTTTTTTCGAGGGAACGGAATGGAGCCACATCCCCCACGCATTTATACACGGTTTCGTGCTGCTTAATTATCAGCTAATGATTGGGAAACTATTTGCGCAATCATTTGGTCCGGAATCCCGACGCGGAGAGGGGGTTTGTTTCATGTGGGAGGATTGAGCTAATCGTAATTAGTCTTTTTGTTCCTTTTGTGTGTGTAAGATTCAGAGTAAGATACAGTGTTAGATGTCAGCAGTCTTGTCAATTTCCCTAAGATAATTGAGGATAATTTCTAGACTGTGTTTAGGATTTGGGTTATTTTGTTGAAGGAATTCTGGGTAGGTTGCAGGGGATTTGATTTGCTTTAGCTCTTGTATAAGTTTGTTCCTTTTTCCTTTGTATTTGGGGCATATGTTGAAGACATGGTTGAGATCTTCCTTCTCCGGGCAGTGTGGGCATGTTGTTTTCCTTGTGTTTTTCTTAGAGTACTGCCCCATACTGCCAGTTAGGAGGGTTTTTCCTGTTTTTAATCTGTTGACTATTCCCTGGTTGTGCTTGTTGTCAATGGGAGGTGCTTTGTTGTTTCGTGAGACCATTGGTTGTATAGAGTATAGGATACGTCCTTTTGTACAGTTATCCCATTCTTTTTGCCATTTGGCTAAGATTTTTCTGTTGATAATACTGTAGAGTTATATTATCCCATACTCTATATTGGTGATGTAGTCTTCTTGCAGTTTTTCTTTTGCTGTTATGTCTGCTAGTTCGTTTCCGAGTAATCCTATGTGGGATGGGACCCACATGAACTCGATGTTGCAGTTTTGTGAAATGAGATTGTTAATTTCTAGTTTGGCTTTTTTCAGGAAATTTTCCCTCCCCTTTGATTGCCCTGTTTCTAAGGATTTTAATACGCTTAGTGAGTCACTAATTATTATTGCTTTTGTATCTTATTGTCAGCTATTATTTTAAGCGCTTCTAGAATAGCCCAGAATTCAGTAGTATATACGGAACAGAGGTCTGGGAGAAAACTACCAGTTTTAATTTGTAAGTCTGGTATTACTACTGCTGCTGATGTTTTGTAAGGACTGGTGGCTTTTGATCCGTCCGTATATATCTTGGTGTAATCCTTGTAATTTTCCTCCAGATTCTGTAGGATTTTGGATCTTATTTCATGAGGGTTTATTTCTTTGGACCCGAAGTTTAGGGCTGTAGTGTTGATTTTTGCTTTTTTGTTGTTCCATGGAGTTTTGTCTGGAAATGTGATAATTTCCGCTTGGAGCTTATCAATTTCCATTTCTTTACATAATATGTGTATGACTTTTCCAGATGGAGGGCGGGGGACTAGTTTTCTGCTGAATGGGATGTTACATTTGTTTATTGTTATTCTAGTTGGATGATTTGCTTGGTGAATAGATAATCGTGCTGCGTATCGTAGGGTTAGTTCTTCTCTCTTAAGCGATAGTGGTGATTTTCCTGTAAGTATTTGCATTTCTTCTATTGATGTATGTTTCCTGCTGTTTGTGCATATTTTAAGGGCTTGTCTTTGTATTTTGTCAAGTTTATTTAGAAGTGTGGTGTTTGCAGTGGCATACAATTGGCACCCGTAATCAAGTTTGGATCTAATTAGGGCTCTATATATGATTAGTAGAGTGTCCTGGTCTGCTCCCCATTTTTGTCCCTTAATGTTTTTGAGTAGGGTTATGTCCCTGTTGCATCTAATAATTAGTTCGTTAATATGTTGTTTCCAGGTGAGGTTCTGATCATAGAGCATTCCCAGGAATTTTACTGTTTTTTCAAATTTTATTGGGTCTCCTTGTATAAAGAGTGTAGGCGGACTAATATTGTATCTGTGTCTTGGAGAGAAGATTACGCCTGTAGTTTTTCCTTTGGAGAGCTTAAATCCCCATTTGTCTGCCCACTTCCCAATGTTGTTAAGGTTGGTTTGCAGTTCAGAGATTATTTTATTGCTATGAGGGTTTCCAGAGTGTCGGGCTGAGGACACTCCCTTGTGGTGTGCCATTATCTAAAGTGAGCTCGTCGGAATATTGGTCTTCTACTCTTACTCTGATGCGCCTGTTGGATAGAAAGTTTTTTATCCAGGCATGCATGTTGCCATTTATTCCATAATGATTTAGCTTGGCAATTAGTCCGTTTGTCCAGACCAGGTCAAACGCTTTTTCTAGATCGAGGAAGATTGCTATGAGATGCCTATCGCATTTCCTCTTAGCATTGAAGGCAAGTTTGATATTTGACTCCAATCGGACTAATTGGTCAAGAGTAGACCTTTTATTCCGGAACCCACTTTGATTACTTGAGATGAGATTGTTACTCTCAAGGTGATGTTTCAGCCTATTATTAATCATGGTTTCCATTAATTTACAAATTGTATCTGTCAGTGAGATTGGCCGATATGATGTAATTTCGATCGGGTCTTTCCCAATTTTTGGAATTGGGACGACTATGGCTTGTTTCCATTTGTTTGGTATGGTTCCTGTTTGCCATGATTGATTGATCAAATTAAGTATTATGGTTTCGACGTTATATGGAACGTTTTTGTATATCTCATAACCTATATTGTCCTCTCCTGGTGATGTTGATTTTTTGTTTTGGATTGCTGTTCTCCATTCTTCCAGGGTAAAGTTTTCATTTAGATGTGAGATGTTGTTGTCTTGGTCTATAAAAAGGTGTTTAAATTTATCTTCTACTTCTGCTCTGTGTTGTTGGAATTTTTTGGTGTGGTTATTGTTTCCACTCATGCCGGCAAAGTGTTTTGCTATGGCGTTGGCTTTATCTATATTTGATGTTATGCCTTTGATGTTGGGTGCACTGTTATTTCCGGTTCCTTTTATGGATTTAATTTTATTCCATATTTGTTTGGCATTGCAATTTTTAATTTCAAGAGTGGAGCAGTAGTTTCTCCATGATGTTAGTTTGGCTTCTTTTATTATTTTTTTTGTTAATTTTTCCTTGGATTTGTATTCCAAATAGTCAGTGGATTGTCCACTGCGTCTAAATTTATTGAGGGCTTTCTTTTTCTCTTTTAATGCTTCCTTGCAGTTATTATTCCACCACGGGACGTGTTGTTTAGTTTGATCTTTCTTTTCCTTTCCAGTGGTTGGTATGCTTAGATTTGCAGCCTTTTTAATATTGTTCATGATGTTTTCGTTGAAGATGTTGATGTCGTCGTCATGTGTGTTGGCCATAGTTACGTCTTTGAGTAGATTACTGAATTTACTCCAGTCTGCTTTATTTAGGATCCATTTGGGGAGTTTGCCATTCGTGTCAAGAGGTGATGTTAAGTTGATCGTAATTTGTATAGGGAAGTGGTCACTCCCTAAGGTAGAATCAGTATCCACTTCCCAGGTTGTCCTAGTTGCTAATTTAGGGGTACATACATATTGTCAAGTCCAGCGCTGATAAGGCACCATCTTCAGGGGAGATCCTGGTTTTGGAGCCATCGTTGAGTAGTACCAGGTTCTTTTTCCGCATCCATTTTTCTATCAGTGCTCCCCTTTTGTCCCGATGGTTTCCTCCCCACATCTGATTGTGGGCATTAAAATCTCCACAGATGATGAAGTCACCATTACACCCTAAATTGTGGTAGTTTGTTGCTATTGCTGGTTGGTATTTTCCTGGGTCGTAGATATTAAATATTGTGAAAGATAATGATCCTGTTGTAATGATGACTGATTGGTGTTCAACTGGATTTTGGCTTGATGGGACTTTTGGGTCTTTTAGGCTGTGTGAGTTTTCTCCGAAAGTTGTGTTTGGTAACAGGTCGTTAACGAAAATTGCTAGTCCCCCTCCTTTTTGCCCATTTTCTCTGTTTATGAACTCACGAATTGAGTATCCTGGGAATTTTGGGATGTATTGGGAATCTGTTTTTAGGAAGGTTTCTTGGATACAAAGGATGTCTGGTTTAATTTTGGAATTTTGAATTTTAATTTGTAATTCGGATTTGTTGGAAAATAAGCCTCTACTATTCCATTGCCAAATTACTAGTTTTGATCTGGTTGATCTACCCATTGCAATAGTTGTCCTTATTTATAATATATATGTATATATATTAAATTAGGTTAACTATTTGTTTTTTCAAGGTGTTTTTCTAGTACTTCAGTTAGCAGTTGGAAGTAAGGTATACTGGGGATTACATTATTATGTGAGATTTTAGTATCCCATCAATAAGGTCCCTTATATACTTGAGAATTGTTATGCTAGGAAAATTTTCTATTCCATGTTTCGGAAAGTTACTGAGTCCGTTACTTTCGTTTATTATGGAATTATCTCTATCATCTGTATTGTTTGTATTGTTTGTGTGGATTCCCGTGATACTTGCATTGTTTAGATTGTTGCCCTTGTTGCTTGCAATGCTTGTGTTTATTATCCTGCTATTGGGTTTTCTTTGATTTTCCTTGGAATGGTTTGGATTTCCTGATGCTTGTATTTTAGCTTCTTCTCTAGTCTCTGGTATCATTCTGTATATATCGGCTTTGTTCTTGGCCTGGTGATTAGGATTTGATTTCCTTCCTGGTGTCTGCCTACTTTCTTCTTGGTTGTGTTGAGTTGATTGTTGAGTTGTTTCATTTTTACTCAAATGCTATTTTTTGATCTATTAGTTAATATTTGCTGTTTTGCCTCATCGTAACTTAGGTGTTTCTCATCCATTAGTTTTATTGTTTCCTTCTCTTTGATGCAGTAGCTACATTCTATGTCTTTTGGGCTGTGGGGTCCTCTACAGTTAGCACATTTGAGTCCAATAAATGTGCAATCATTAGTGTGGCTGCCACCGCATTTTTCACATCTTATTCTGTTTTTGCAGCTCCTTGTGTAATGTCTCCATGCTTTACATTTGCTGCAGAATCTGACTTTGTTTGTGTAATCCATAAGAATTTGGATGTAGCCATCAAATTGGACAAGTAGAGGTGCTTTAGTTTTGAATTCCAGTCGGATTTTATTTGAGGTGTGTTCATTGCAAGATTTCATTCTGTATGCCTTTGAAATCATTGCCCCTTGGTTTTTTAGTTCTTCTGTTATTTCCTTGTTGGTGAGTGAGTTATATTTGGGGTGTAATTGAATGATTTTCCTTATCCCAGTACTGTTATTTGGTGGTTTCTGTTATTGATTGTCACTGATCCCTTCCTCTCCCTTTTTATTTTGTGTATAGCTTATGGCTTCT
This sequence comes from Unio pictorum, assembly GCA_030141615.1. NCBI lineage: Eukaryota > Metazoa > Mollusca > Bivalvia > Unionida > Unionidae > Unio > Unio pictorum. The sequence goes on along the minus strand of JARLTB010000074.1, from coordinate 862,563 downwards.
GGCTTGTATTCAGGTTCAGTCATTTTTGGGATGCTTGCTGTTGCGGTGCTCACTTTATTGTTTTTTTTTCCCTAATGATTGGTGTCTAGTCACTTAGATGTTGACTTCACCAATCTTTTCCAGTTCCATAAATTTGGCTACTTGTGCCAAAGTGCTACATTTGACTATAATGTAGTTTGTCTTTGGTCTTATAATTTGATATTTCCCATTGTGGGCTTTGGAAAGTGTGTTTGCTATGCTTCTACTGCTGATATTAAATAGTTTGGAGTTGCCACTGGTGATAAATATTGTGTGGTCTTTGCTGTGGTATTTATTTGTCCTAGGCGTGTTAACTGATTTATTTTCGTTATTATTGTTTGGATGATCTCTTGGTCTGGTATTCACTTTTTCTTCTGTTTTTTCCTGTGGGGTTTTTCTTACATGCTGTTGTTGTTGTTGTTGTAGTAGTGTCGGGGTTTCGTCATTAAGGTTAGGTTTTTCCTGTATATTATGTAGATTCTCCGTTATTTTTGGTGCTTCCACTCTCATTTGTTTGCTTTTCTTTGACTTTGACGTTCCATTTAGTGGAGTCTTTCCCTTGTTGGTTGTTATGAAGGGGTTTGATGTCTTTTTGTTTTTGGTCTGCTTCTTCCTTCTGGTTTGTTCTAAGATTGAGGTACTTGTGTCACTGTCGCTCTCTGTCCCGCGTTTCTTCGGTGAGTCGTAGATAAGGTCTTCCATGGTGAGGTTCTTCGAGTGGCCGGGTAACTGACTTGAGTGATATGTTGTTGCTTTTGTTGTTTTTGTTGCATTCGAGTTATTAGTTGAATGTTTGTAATTTTCTATGAATGGAGAGGTATTTTCCTGTGGGAGTGTCGTTGTTAAAGATGATAGCGACAATGGAGATATGCGCTTAGGTGGTGTGGTAAAGGAAGAGTTGTTATCCTCATCTGTTTTCTCATTGTCGCTGTTTTTCTTGATGCTGTCGCCACCCCCGGAGAACACAATCCCCGAAGCAGCAACACCACCGGACACACAAGGACAAAGGCAGCAACAGCCACAGACGCCACACCCTGCCGAAGGCTCCCTTAATTTCTGTTATCAAATTCAGTCCAGTTGTACTAGTGGATACCCTACACCAATGATGTGTCAGCCACCTGTGCAATTGTGTCAAGATTTATAATATACAGAATTTCCTAACACTTATCACTATGCCCCTATTTAAGTACAGAGTGTACTGTACAGTTCTCCACCAACCTACCGGCAAAAAACCCTTCTTACGAGGGAAATTCACCCTAGAAAAAACAAAAAACCTATACTAGGGTGTCAGAGTGACTATTTGTTTTGTTCAGGTTAGGTTGTTTGAGTTATGAATTTGGTTGGGTGTGATCCGAAACGGTCATATTTGGTTTGATAATTGGTTATTCAAATGGAATTCTCATACCAATCGATACTGCGAGAATTCAATATCTAAAGACATGTAACAAGGAAACCGACAGGACCATACAAACAGACAGACATACAGATTTAGAAAAAGGGGTGGGGTGGGGGTTGGAGAGGGGTCGATCAGCTTCCCTGCGGGACTGACTGGATTAGGCACAGAGCTGTACCAGGCTGTACACCTGTGCGTACACCAGTCCAGGCGATTCCTATATAGGAAAGAGCCCGTCTCCTCACAGTTCCACTAATTTTCCCCTATTCCCGAGAAGAACAAAGGGTGGGGAATAGGTTCAGTACAATACAACAATAAACATTAAGTAGCCCTAGAAAACCCATATATTTATTTCACAAGTGAAAATGAAATAAAATAATAAAAAAAAAAATAAAATAAAATAAATAAAATAAAAATAATAATAAGAAAATAAATCACAAATATAAATGTAGTAATAATATATAAGTAAAGATAAATAAAATATTTTAATAATAAATATAAATAATCCTGAAAAGGGCTGTTTATGGTTATATGAAAGTCCAGATCTCAATAGTGCATTGTTTATCTATGTTGTAATCCCAGAACTAGATTGCAGACTGTTGTTCTCCAATTCTTCTCTTGGCAGGTTATGTCTCTTTCTTCAGAAGGGTTGTTTTGGAATGGCAGGTTATGTCCTTTTCCTCAGAAGGTTGTTTTTAGAATTACTCTGTGCCATTAGCTACTTTAGAAAGCGTGCATAGGGCTGCACAAGAGTAGAAGAAATGGAGTTGGATTTATAAACGACAGGATTTTCTAACAATAATACATAATATTAATATGTTTTAAGATTCATAATTTAAAAGTTTATGTAACACTTTAATGCGGACGACGTGATCAAGTTCAGAGCATGGGTTGGTATAAACTCGCAAGTTGCGTAAGGTACTTGACCTACTATTGACACCCCTCCTCGTTCCTTTCTCAATGACGTTCCGAGCAGGTATTACATAATATTTAATATTTATAATTACGGTTTGGGCTTTATAAGCAGTAGCCTCTGCTAGGATCATGACCGTGAGTGGGTGCAAACTCGCAAAGTGCGTAAGGTTCAATATGAATCCAATATCGACACCCACCCCTATCACGACCCCCAGCAAAGCCACAGCCATCCTTCCCCGTAGTTCTACCTATTCTTATCGTATCAGTGATAAGCTATTATGTTTAAAGTTATTTTAGTTTATAATTTCAATTCAGTCTAATAAGCGGTAGTCTCTGCTAGAACCGTAACCATGAGCGAATGTAAACTCGCAAGATGCGTAAGGTTCAGTATGAACCCAATATCAACACCCACCCCAATCACGACCCCGACAGAGCCACCGGCTAGTTGGAAACTTAATTTCTATCCTTATGTTTTATTTTATCTTTCAATTTTAGAGAATTGATTTAATATATAATATCCTAGAATATTCTATATTTTATCAATTAGGTTTTTAACTAATGAGGAAGTCAATTATGTTTTTTGCAGTTAATTGTATATTGGGTTGTGTCAGGTTGAGTATGTCTGGATATGCACTTGGTGACTTTCCTAATTTTTGTTTATTTTTAAGTGAGTTTCTATGTATAATATTGGTTGTACTAAAAACTTACATTATTCCTATCATCACCAAAAACACGCGGACGTGATGGAAAACACCCCTCTACGGTTTAGGGTTTTGAAACGTTTGGATAGTTTGATGTGAGGGATAGAAAGAAAAGTCAAAGAGCATTTATATGAATACAAATGTAAAACAAACGACAGACGCATTGGTTTCAAAACACAACATTTTTATTTAAATAACAAACATTTTTTCAAATAACAAACATTTCAAATAACAAACATGTTTTTCTTCAATAACACTAATACATTATCTTTGACATGGTTGACAACGTTGTGAATTAAATTGAGATTTCCACTGTTGTGAGTCATTGGGCCATTGATGTACACTACGTTTCCTAGCTAAAGACAACAGATAACCATAATGGTCACAAAACCATCGATCTACTTTGTCATCGTTTCGAGACGAATGACGATCAAAATAAGTCACTAAATGTTCTAAAGAATATCCAAGACTGCGATGATGCAAAAGATGGACACAATATTGTCCTCACACCATAGAATCAGTGCCTTCTAATTTCACATTATTGAATCGTGTCGTCTGGGCATTTCTTCTCATAAAGTCAATGATATCATCTTCGAAAGGGGGTAATCCATACGAATCAAAATACTCCACACAACCCTCTTGAGGAAAGTAGACAGCTACCCAGTGAGTTCCTGGAAGATGACTGTCATCTGTATTGATGACATAAGCTTGATTCTCTTGAGGTTTGCGATGAGGTAGTTCATCTTTAGCACACACAACAGGATTCCAAGAAGTAGTGTACGAACTATGGTTCAAAAGATAATAAAGTTCCCAGGTATCCATTTGTTTCTTGTGTAGCCTTGTTTTTTTTCCCTTTCTTCACAGGTCATGATAAGTCATCAATTCGATCCAGACTTTTTGCTTGAAAAAGTCTGTCAAGTAACTGTTGGTTTGCTTCGTCTCTTTACTCTTGGCCAAGAGAGCTTCGATGCGATCAATTTCTCGAGCAAACAATGGAGGAGAGGAATGATCACGTAAGCCTTTATAACACTGATGTAACACGGCTTCTTCGGAGATGAGTCTCCAAGCTTCGTTCAGATAATCGTCCAATTTTTCTTCTTGACTCATCATCATACATTTATCGTGTTGAATTTCACTGGGATGATCGATTTTACATCCATAAAAATCTTTTTTAATCATGTCTCTCATTGTATTCTCCAAGTGTTGTGCAAAACAGGCAACTAACTGTTGTTCCTGTTCTGGCCATCTGGATTGCATGATCACTACTTCTTCTTTTTGGTCTAGAGGGTTTGCTTTCTCTGTAACCTCCCATTCCATCGATTCTCCACTATTCAAAGAGGTATCAGAGTTTTCCATAGTGTCTAATAGTCTAGAATGACTTCTCTCAAACTGTTGATTTCTATGGTATTATCGAATTCAGCATACAGAATGACATTCACCGTTTCGCCAAGATCTGCTGCAAACTCCACACGCAGTTGCCCAGATTTTATAGGGTGGAAATGTCCCTCGTCACTGCCTTGGTCTGGAGTGAAATCAAAAGCCCACAAGGTGTAACCTCCTGCATAATCGTCATAGGAAATACCGTGACTGGTGTTGGTTCCTAACTGTCCTGTGGCTTCGTATAGTGACAAGTACGACCTCAAGTAATTCTTTTGGGCAAAATTGGGTTCGAAGGGTCTGGTACACAAAGTTTTGCCATCGCGACTGACTTCGATTTTGGTTACTCCGTAGTTCTTAAACTGGAAAGGATTTTCATTGTGGGCACCGTTCAGGGCTGCAATGCTGACGATACCAATGAATAAACGTTTGGGTAACTTTCCTTGAAACAGATGATCTTCGATCTTAGATCGGAGTCCCTGGGCAATGGTGAAAGTTTTGACTTCCACGCGTCGTATCGGATACTTGGCTGTCGTTCTGCTCAAGGTGTGACTGATGTCATTTCCCACTTTAGGTAACACTTCCACACGACGCACGTATAACCTGGCTTCTTGGATAATGGTTTTGTATGTGTTGGCATGAGCCATCAAATGGAAAGCAGCTCTGCTACGATTCAGTCTCAGGCGAATATCTACTCCGTTCAGCAAATACTTCTCTTGAAACCACATGTCCAAATGCAAACGATCGAACAGTTCTAAACTACGTCCTTGCAGAATTTTCTTTCGACGCTCGTTAAAACCCACGTTGTGAGGATTGGCAGGAGTGCTGCCATCAGCAGCTGCTGCTACGGACAAGTCTCTGTCGTTAAACTTATCTGCGGTGTCAGGTTTCCATATCACACAAGCATCTAAATGAGTGTTCTTGGCTTCTTTTCCGTACGTCAAGAGATTTTCGAGGTACGCTCGGTAAGGGTAAGTATCCATGCTACTGCTGACCAGTTTGTTTTTCATGTACAAATCCACTTCGATGAACAAGGAATGCATGAAATTGTTGACGGGAGCTACTAGGGCATGCCAACGGGTTGTTGTTGTCCGTTCTGGCTACTTTCACTTTCAAATACAAGTAACTGTTGTTGAGATCGATGTAATCTTCGGGTTGTCCTTTGATTTCAAACTCGATGGGAGCTGAATCCGTCAAAGAGGAGACGGGATGAAATTCGACCCATTGGGCTTCTTGCATGGTCATCATGGTGGGTGGCATGGCAAAGAGATCTAGTTCCGACTTGGAACAGGCACAAGATTCTTGTCGCTGAATACGATTTTATTGTAACGGATTTAACGAAACAGGGAAAACTTGTAAATCGTAAAGACGCTTTTCTATCCGATGGTGAGAAATTAGGTACGGTTGTTACCTACTGTGATGCATATAATTCCCAGTACACACATTTGAGAAGTTCTATGCTAGCTTATGCTTCTATCAATTTATTTTCGATGATAAATAGATTTCCTAATACCGCGGTTAGAGTAGCCACTGATTCGATGTATACACACAATAAATACAAATGAGCTGTAGCGGCATTCACAGATCCCGTGGAAGCGTGGGGGCGTTGGCGATTTAAAAAGGAAACGCTACATGAGTATTGTGAATCCGCAGACGTTACCATGGATGATACATATCTTTCATGTAACCGTATTGAAATTCAATCAGAATTTTCTAATGCACCAACGGTATCTGATCCAATATGTCGATACAAGACAGTTTATTTAAACGGTTGTGGTGGGTCAGGAAGGACAACTTGTGCAATTGAATTATTCCGTGGGAAGTCCAACATGATTGTGCTAACACCAACTCACAGATTCGCCAGAGAGATGATACAGCGAGGGGTAAATGCCTGTACTTATCACAGTTTTTTTCGATGGAAGGGTGATAAATGGACTCCTGAGCGTATGGGTGATAAATTCATTCCTGAAATCATAATTTGGGATGAAATATGCACAGTGTCATTAGATGTATTACAAACATTTCTCGAGTGGTTGTTAAACAAAAACACAAAAGTCGTCATGTGCGGTGATCACGGCCAACCACCACCATTTGTCGGTGCATCTCCACATGAATGGCTAAAGGGTTTTGTAGACTACTATGAAGAAATTACCACTAATTATAGATCACTTGATGAAAAATTACGAGAATTCAAAGCGCTAATTAGATTACAACCGGATAGAATCCAATGCGAAATAGCCCGTGAAGTGATTTCAGAAACTCCCATGAATGAGTTTTGGGAAACGTGGAGACCAAACGATTTGATAGTAGCAAGTAGAAAAATAGTCAGAGACACACTTCAGATGAAGTTATTTGAAACGCATAAAAAATTATTTGCAACGCTTCCAGTACCGTTATGTTATAGGCCTTCGGATACACGAAAGCAGAATATAGAAGTTGATATTCCAGGACAGCGTGAAAAACAAATTCTCGTATTAAATGATATTGTGCTGGTCGATATCAGCGTCGTTGAAGATGCATTGCGTGCTAATAAATCCCCGTGGACGCTAGGATACGCAGCGACGATACATTCTCCACAGGGATTAACTATATCGGATACAATTGTTTGGATGGTAGATAATCGCATCGAATGGTCGAATTTAGTCTATCTCGCAGTATCCAGAGTACGAAAAATAAATCAACTTCGAAGAGTTGTCCTGACAGAGTCAGGCGATGATGACACCACAATGGATGATGCTAGCATCGTTGATGTTAAAATTATTGATAAAAAAACTCTCCGGTTACAAACAACAAGACAAAAAAAAAAAACAACGAGAATTTGACATTGATGCTGAATTAATAATTACGCTGAAACAACAACAGAATAATCACTGCGCGAGTTGCAATTGTATAATGCGTTGGCAGTATTCGGATAAAGATCCTCGCCAATTTACCGTAGACAGAAAAAATAACAGTCTCGGTCATGTCAGAAACAATGTGATGTTGACTTGTCTTGAGTGCAACAGACGCAACGGCGCTAGTTAAGACCCCGCGGTGGCAATTGAGTATCGTCAGAAATCACTTGCAGTTGTTCGCGTGTAAATCCTCGTTGAGGGGCAGTTGAATCCAATTTATAGATTGGAGGTCTACCAGTTGATCGTGTTATAGTAGATATCTTGTGTGCAGTAACACTCCAAATAGGATCAGTAGCCCTTTTTCTGCCACCTTCCAGCTCTCCTGGTTCGTATAAATACCTAACAGTGACATTACTGCCAAGAATTGGTTGGGAAATGCTAGAATCTTTTTGTGAAATCCCTTGAATTTCCATTTTAGGTATAGACTTCTTTTTAATCGCGTTGATAGGTTTCATGTTGATTGTTCTAGTAATCTCATTATTCAGTGCGATAATCACAGCTGGTAACCTTTTGACCCATTCACGGGATCGCTTTTCTTGGATGAATTCTTTTGCGTATTGATATCCAAATAACCGCTCAGGAAGAGTCCGATTAAATCGTTCTACAATTGCCTGATCGCGATGTAACGCAGTATGCCCCCGTCTGATGGTGACATTGTGATGTTTCATTGTAGATGCAACCACACCTTGAAATTCCTTGCCAGGATCAACTTGTAATAGATTCGGCCAACGCAGAGGACCTCGTCGATAAATCCTTTCAAATGCAGAAGCGACTTCAGTTGATGATTTTGTTTTTAGCGGTTCTGCTTCTTTGTATCGACTCGCAACATCAACTACGGTTAGCGCGTATTTGTAACCGTTGTCATGTGGTAAAAACAATAAATCAGCTTGATGAACTTCATTGGGTCCGGTAACATCAAAATGCGAGAAATTGATTTGTTTAGGACGCGGTAGATAAATTTGCCATATCGCCTGTTTGGATAACCAATTAGCCGCAGTGGCCTTTATCACTTTTGCAGCGCTAGCGAGTTTATTGATTGCTGCCTTGCCTCTCCAGTATCCTTTTGGAGAATAATAAATAGATTCCATGTTGTTATTAATTACCGGCACCTAACATCAATTTGCTTTTCATAGCCGATTTTATCAAAAATGAAGCTAATTTTTCTTTGAAGGATTTATCAGGAATAGCATTTAATGCATGAATTAATTTCACATCCGCGAGATGTCTGTTTTGCAGATTGCTGCTTTTATAAGCAACATCATGAAGGTGACAGGCCTTATCAATAGCGTTTATTGGTTCTTCACCACGTCGAGGTTGGTTTTGATCATCAAGTCTGATATCTAATCGTGTTCCGGGGCCACAATAGCTATATCCTGGAAGGTGCTTTTCTCCGGGGTACTTTGCCCATGGGGTTCCAGGGAGCTTTGCCAATTTGGCTGCGATATCACCTCCTCGATTTTTTTTAAAACATCTCCGGATTTCATAGAAACAAATCTAAATTTTTTTGTACCACATGTTGCACATTTACCAGAAAGCGCTGATCGGTTATTTTTAGTTGTAATCGTCGTCAAGTCATCTGTGCCAGTACGCGTTTTACACTTCACACAATATAGATCCATAATTTATGTATAGAGATATGGATATAATTGATTTTTCAGCGACTAAAACAAGAGAACCGGTTAAGCATCATGCAGCGCTACCAAACTCTATCCGGATGATTATAATCGGGCCATCTGGATCCGGCAAGACTCAATTGTTGCTCAATTTAATAATGAGATGGATGAAGTGGGATAAGTTGTATTTAATTGCCCCTAGCGTAGATGATCAACGATGCTATGAAGTGTTAAAGGATTTTAACGAGAATGCATCAGAAATTAAGGGTGAGAACGCCATCGATTTTATAACTGATATTGACGAGGCACCATCCGTGGATGACCTTGATGGGAACATTAACAATTTAGTCGTATACGACGATGTGATGTTAGACAATCAACAAAACCCAGCTAGAATATTTTCCCGAGGCAGGTATAAAAACACCGACGTGATATATGTCACTCAACGATACACTCAGATTCCAAAAGTAATCAGAGATAACTGCAATATTCTTGCTGTGTTTAACGGCGTTGATACACATACGCTACGAAATATTTGGCAAACATGGTGTTCCGATATGGACTTCAATCAATTAAAAAATTTCTTTCAGTCAACCCCGCATGGATTTATAACAATAAATTTACATGATCCTCGGACTCGATATCGTATCGGACTGGATCAAATATTCGGTTAAATTCATTTATTATTTTTGTTAACCAGAACTGAAAGCTTTAGCAGCAGAGAGGGTGAATGACAACAACGTTGTGACCAAAATTGATTGAAAAATCGTAAAGTTTCCGTTGCTAAATGGAGACTTATATTTTTGGGTTAAAATATGAGATTTCGCAGGAAGGCTCTATTTGCCAAATAGGGACTTTATTTTTTTTGTGGTTAAAACATGAGATTTCGCAGGAAGGCTCTATTTGCCGTTTTGACGGTTTAAATCGATTTTTGTCGCAAAAGTTGTAGGGTTCACCCTCTCTGCTGCTCTTAACTCCAGGATCAAAACTCTGCCACCCCTAAGCATCCATAATTCATGTAAAAAGCTTACAAACCTGATTAACTTGGCTATCCAAATAAAGAGGCCTGCTAAAATCCAAATGCGTAACTAAATTAGTTTCTGAGAAATCTGTACCAAAATGGTATTCACCAAATAATGCCTAATTTAAAAATAAGCCAAAATGGATAAAGATATTCCATGGTCTAAATTACTCATTCATCTTTGCATATGAACATGCCTTACACATTTAATTTACAGCTTTTAATTGCTTCAAAATCTGCTCACTAAATCTGTATATGAATACACACTTAACACCTGAATCTGTGTTGGATATGCAAAGAATGATTTTCAAATTCATGTACAAGTAAAACACTAATTAGATATCTAATTATTATTATGATAATAGGTACATATTTTAATGCATTACCTGGTTTAAGTGTATGAATTACAATATACAATATGCATAATCTAAGGCATATATACAGGTCATAATAAAAATTATCTTGATTCAATTGGCTAGGCTCATCTGATGTTCTTCTGGCTACTGCACTTGTCCTTTAAAAAAAGAATTATAATAAAGTTAATAAACCGTATGATTTTTTGTTGGCTAAAGCAAACACTTGTAAAATAAAAAACAAACACACAATATAAAATGATCATACATGTAAAACACTGGTGAATCTACATATGTATGTATTTATACTATAACTAATGGGCATAAAAACATCACTGTATATACAGCATATAATCCGCGACGACAAACACTGCTTCTCTGCTTGGCAGAGATTTACTCACTGCAGAGTGGATTACAAATGTATGGTTTATCATCAGTTTTCCATATGGATCCTTAAATTGCTTTTTTAGATTACAACTCTCATGTTTTATTTATTTCAATGGCCAAGTACCTTGTGACAGAATTCCAACCGTTTCTTGCACTATCTACTTCTTTTCGAGTCAAAATGCCCATATGGCTTGGGTTCCTGGCACACACAAAAAGTACAAACGAGAAAATCTTTGACAGCTAAGAAAACAATTGAAAGATGCAATAATAATAAATAATTAAATAATAAATTAATAATAATAAAAATCATAATTTCCAAGACTGGGTGTATTTAAATGATTTACTGAATAAATTTACTTCTCCACCCATCCATCCACCCACCCAACAAAATGTATATGAAAACTGAAAACATTCATTTCTTAGGTTAGGTGAAAAAGAGATCAAGAAATTAAAAGAAATGAAGTAGCCAAATATTTTAATTAATTGAAAAGAAACGGACTTTTGAGAATTTTACTTTCATTTGAAAAATGAAAAGCCAACACTGAACATATCCTGCAACTGCGACTTATGACAGTCACCGATTAATTTAAGAAACTATATTGTTTTGAAATTAAGAAATGCAATTGATTAAGCTGCTGGTTATCAAAACTTTGCAAGAAAGAGGAAATTCTTTGAAACTACCAACCTTGACTTGTTGTCCTTTATGGTGCAGCAAGTTAGACAGGTTAACTATTATTATGCCATCCTTTACACTCTTCAATCATGCTTTCCGTTCTACATCCAATGCATGCAGTTGTTCATCTGTGAAGATGTGGCACTGCAAAGAAAAACGAACATGTCAAATACAAAATGCACATAACACTTACAACATGCACAGGACAAATACAACATGCACAAATACAATAAAAGGTAAAATACAAAAGGCATACGACAAAAATATAAAATATACTAAATGCTAAGAACAAATACAAAATGCTAAGAACAAATACAAAATGCTAAGAACAAATACAAAATGCTAAGAACAAATACAAAATTCACGGGGAATACAGACACCTTTTCTTTCTCGCTCAAAGCTATCTCCACATCAGCAGGCATGTCAGATGATGCAGAGGATTCAGACAGGGGGACAGGAAGGTCTACTTGATCTTGGTCTGAAAAAAAGGAGTCACGCTAGTACATGGGTTAGTGCACAGTCACGCTAGTACATGGGTTAGTGCACAGTCACGCTAGTACATGGGTTAGTGCACAGTCACGCTAGTACATGGGTTAGTGCACAGTCACGCTAGTACATGGGTTAGTGCACAGTCACGCTAGTACATGGGTTAGTGCAGTGTTAGTACGTTACTGGTTAGTTAGTTAGTAAGTTAGGTGTTAGTTAATAAGTACAGGACAGGACAAAGACAAAGCGAAGGTGACGAACACAAACGGAAGCGACGGACGTGACGAACACGTACGGACGCGACGAACGCAAACGCACGCGACGAACAAAATAAAACATGACAAATACAAAGAAGGACATAACAAAAACACAAGTAAAGAACACAAACACAAGAAAAAACACAAACACCACACGCGCACTCACACGGTCTTCATGGTCTTCTTGAATCCTGCGGGTCTTCTAGGTCTTCTTGAATCTTGAAGGTCTTCTTCGTCTTCTTGAATGTTCTTGGTCCTCTTGGTCTTCTTGAATGTTCTTGGTCTTCTTGAATTTGTTTGGTCTTCTTCTTGGTCTTCTTGAATCTTCTTGGTCTTCTTCTTTGTCTTCTTGTTCTTCTTGAATCTTCTTGGTCTTCTTGGTCTTTTTGTATCTTGTTGGTCTTCTTCTTCTTGGTCTTCTTCTTGGTTGTCTTCGTCTTCTTGGTCTTCTTGGTCTTCTGGTTGGTCTTCTTGTTGGTCTAACTGGTCTTCTTGGTCCTCTTGGTCTTCTTGGTCCTCTTGGTCTTCTTGGTCTTGAATCGTCTTTGTCTTCTTGGTCTTCTTGAATCTTCTTGAATCTTCTTGGTCTTCTTGGTCTTGGTCTTCATGGTCTTCTTGAATCTTCTTGAATCGTCTTGGTCTTCTTGGTCTTGAATCTTCTTGGTCTTCTTGGTCTTCTTGAATCTTCTTGAATCGTCTTGGTCTTCTTGGTCTTGAATCTTCTTGGTCTTCTTGGTCTTCTTGAATCTTCTTGAATCTTCTTGGTCTTCTTGGTCTTGGTCTTCTTGGTCTTCTTGAATCTTCTTGAATCGTCTTGGTCTTCCTGGTCTTGAATCTTCTTGGTCTTCTTGGTCTTATTGAATCTTCTTGTTCTTCTTGGTCTTCTTGGTCTTTTTGAATCTTCTTGAATCTTCTTTGTCTTCTTGGTCTTCTTGGTCTTCTTGAATCTTCTTGAATCTTCTTGGTCTTCTTGGTCTTGAATCTGAAACAGCTATTAAGTTGGAGAACTTTAGGACAAATGTGACTGAAGCATAAAATACTGACTCGTGTCCCTGATCTTGAGTATTGAACCCAATGAGTGATGCAACACCATTTATCTCCAAATGCACCAACACTTATAGCAGTAACGAAAAACAACAGAATGGAATGAGAGGAATAACAATAAAAGGGCACAAGAGACTCTGATATCATTCAGCTGGGAAGATGACATGTCAGCTTTAAAATGTCAATTTTTGCATTTATTGAAAATGTAGAGGAGACAAAATGCTAGCAGCACACAACTTTGCTCCGCAGTATTTTAATATTGGTGCAAGTTATTTACTTCCTAAACACACATTGGGAGCTGATCTGATGCAGTGGAAATATATACATTTTTTAAAAACTTCTGTTATAAAAAGATGCAAGTTACATTATCACCACATTACAGAAATCAGTAAGAGTTTTTGCAATCTTCAATCATTGTGTCATTGTTCAAGATGTTTTCAATGTAAAATTAAAGAAGAGCTCATATACCTATATCTATATCTGTTGAATTCACATCAGAAAGTCAAAACAGGTTTTCACTCAATTCTTAAAAACTCAATGACTTAAGAAATAGACTTGAATAAATGCTAAGTTTTATGTAGGAACTTAATTCTTAGCTTGGAAGGCTACTGGAGAACAGTAAGCAGCCCTACAATGTAGTCCAAAAATCTATATTGAGCCGATGCTGACCATGTTATAATCTTGACCATTACATCCAGACTTAATCACAGAAATGAACTCTGCCCATAATTATTAAATGTGCTGACCATTTCTTGTAAACAACATTGACAAATATTAATCTAATTAATCTAATATTAATTAACCTTAGTGGTGCATGTGGTTTAGCTAACACATCTTTCAATAAAGAAAACCAATTACCCACTGTTATGAATTTCAGTTCACAAAAACATTTAAAAATAAGTATGACTCTTTACTAGTAACAAAATGTAGCTCACATTAAAACTTGCATTTCATTGAACTAAGCCAGACAATTAGTTACTTCAAACAAACTTATGCTGACATTAAAATTTATCAACTTAACTGGGGGGCAAAATAAGTGGGGGAAACAATTAGATTTTTGGGGGGACTGGACCAAACTCTACATACATGCTTTTTTTTTAGATAATTAACCAAGGACAAGATGATGTGTTTTAATATTTCATATTCAAAATATGGTGACTTTATGACAATGAATATAAAAAAGGCTATGTTTATTTATTTGCCAGACTTCTTCTCTGGATACTGCTGTTTTAAACATTTAGTTGTTAATACTGTTTAGTACTTTAAAACTATTTGCACTAGTGCAATATTGACCATTGGGGGGGGGAAGCAGAACCAGGAATGAGGTCACATGACTCGTTCAGCCAATGGAAGATAGTTAAGGAGTATGAATATATGGGCCAGCATCCTTAGCGTCACTTGCAAAGAATTCTTGGAGATACAGATTTTACATTTTTCTTCTTTTTCCTTACGATCCTTTTAATTGTTCCTGTTGTTTTGGGGTTTTTTTTTGCACAATTATTTCTCATAATTGTGAGGATCATTTTCTTGCTCGCACTTTGGAAAGAAGAAGGTTATTAGAATTTTCTTTATGTACATAGCCATCGTTTAATTTTTGGAAAGACAATGACAAAAGCAATTATGATGGGCCATTCACTTTGTAAATGGTTAGATCGGTATTTGAGGTCCGGGAAGGATCTTAGACTAAGTCCGTCTTTAATGTAACGGAAGTTTGTATGGTAAACATGAAGGGTATCGGTGGGCACACAATCGATAAGTATTTACGCCTTGACATGAATGAAGTCCGCTTAAGAAACCCCGATATTGTAATTCTTCTGATTGGGGACAACGATGTAAACGCAGAGACATCGCCAGAGTAATTGCACATAAGATGGTCGCATTGGCTACGCTTTTACATAGGAAATATAAGGTTAAACAGATCGTTCTGTGTGAGATTATGCGGTATGCAGAGAACTCGCCCCATGGAGAACTCGCCCTGGGAGAACGCGCCCCAACGTATATGGAAAAGTCGCCCCTGAGTGGTTGGAGAAGTCACCCCACTTCGTCTGGAGAAGTCGCCCTCAAACCCAGATAACCTTTTTATAGCAGAATTAAAACATCTTTAACGTGGTTCATTTTTATATTTTTTATACGCGATCACAAAAGAGATATTAACTGTAATCATATAAACAATATCATAGCAATATTTCTAAGACTATATTCAGTCTTTAAATAATCTAATGAATTTATGACAGTATAGTGATTAAAAAGGATGATTAGTCAAACACTGTCAGTATTATGAATCAAGAAGATTATTTTAAATAAGTTGAACGTCAATTAAATGACGAAAACTATTACAGACATATTAGCGAAGATCCGTCAATAGAAATTAAATAACAAAAACAACATGCATTAATGAGATGGCTACACACAAAAAATAAAATCCGTATATGAGGAATTTGATACTTTCCCTCTAGCATGCGTACACATCAATTCTACATAAAGTCTATTCCACAGCTATCTGTTAATTTCAATCCTGGTATTATTAGAAGTAACATTACTATATACCAACTTTCCGCATGCAGCTGGTATTGAAGCGTGTACAAATGTTCTTGATTACAATCCTAATAATAGCCCACTTTCTTGAGAAGATATTTATATAATATTAAAACTTATCTTGGAAAATAATTATTTTCAATGTAATAATACGAAATACATACACATAATTGGTACCGCAATGTGTATTAATATGGCTCGTTTATACGCTTTCCTTTCATGGGTAAATTTGAAAAGGACTTTCTTCAAAACGAAAAGTTTTATTCATCCCTTTGGTTCAGATTTGTCGATGACATATTTATATCTGGAAGCAGTCAACCGAAGAACTGTAAAATTGTATTGATCGCCTAAATCATTTTCACCAGACAATTAAATTTACTTATACTGCATCTAGTAAGCATGTTTCATTTTCAGATGTAAATGTGATATAAAATATTGATAACACTATCTCTGCAAATATTCATATCAATGAAACTAATATCCACCAATATGTGGAATAATCCTCAAGTCACCCCATGTCATGTAAAAACGGTATACGACATAGCGAGTCGAAAAGATATCCTTTCAGAATACAATCGAATCCTTCATTATCTAATCTACGTCGTATAATTAATAAATTTAAGTCTCCTAAATTTATCAAATAAATTTATCTATTTACCAGTGTAAAAACACTTTACAAAAATAAATCAATTATCGCTTAAAAATGACCCACGAATTTGCAAGATTTTTTTTATTAGTACTAAACAGACAAAAGAAAAAGAAAAAAGAACATTTTCGTCATCTAAATGTAACATACACCGGTGTTCACGATGTGCAAATATAAGAGAAACTACTATGAATAATCATCGCTTTCATATATAAAATTATAGAGATCCGCAGTTTTCATCTAATATTTCAACACAGTTTAACACCAATTATAACTCTCTAAGCGAATTGTCTTTCATGCCGATATTTTATAACCAATGAATATCACAACACAAGGCACTTTAAAAAATGGTATGCATCAACAATAACCATTTATTTGGTTGTATTATTTATAATAAAACGTACAAGTCAATTTTGAGCGCCTTTTATACTCACAAAACCTCTTCTTTTATAAAACAAATCGCCTGTTCATAAAGTGTTACATATGTATCACGACCTTTTTGGAATGTGATAGAGCAAAAATGTATGCATTTAGGAAAGAAACGTTTATAACGAGTTAACGTGTCAGCGACATTGATTTGTGCCTCATTAGTTAATTTGTGTCTAGTACGCGTGATCACGGTGTTATTATATATTAATAAATAACGTAATCTTGTTTATTTTACATCGGAAATTTAGTAGTGAAATATTTTTTAAACTTCTTTCAACTTGAAAAAGTTTGTTATTATTGAGAAATAATAAAATTACGAACACCGACAAAATACACTAAATGATGTAGTATGACTGATCTTTCAGAAACCTTCCGAATTCTGCGCATTAGCCATGATGATTAACTCGATAGCGACCGCATTTCTTGAGTAGACATCAATAATGTTTTTTGTTTATTGAGTTCAAGTATCATTTGTTAATGGTTTGCAAATCTCAATGAAAAATCAGATTAAATTGTTCAGTTAGAGAGATAATAAATAACACTTTGGCTTATTGACGGTCAGTGCCAATTCAGTCGATTTCGGGTTATAAAAGTCAATGTCATAACGTCATCTTAGGATGACTTAGGTTATCATGTTCGCACCATTTTATATCTAAAACTGCAGACATACCATCATGATTACATCCTCTTATTTTTTCCAAATAAAACGCATATAATCATTTGAAGAGCAGAGCGAAAGGTACAGAAAACACTTATGTTTCGTTAAGTACATAGGTGAAGTTGATCAATGCAAATTTTATAGATTTAATAAGTTAATAAGTTGAAGAATAACAACAATACATGAAGCCTTGACAACCATGTGCCAAAATCTCAGAATTATTATATATTATCCTTGGGGCGACTTCTCCAGGCAAAGTGGGACGACTTCTCCGACCGCTATGGGACAACTTCTCCTAACACCTGGGATGAGTTCTCCCAAGGCGAGTTCTCCTTGGGTTGAGTTCTCCGATATTCAGCTTATGCCTAGATTCCCGGCAACGTTACACCAAGTTGGGGTCGCGGGAATACTAAACCATAACAATGAAGCAGCAGATAAAACTATAAGGAGATGTACTGTCACTTAGCAAAGGAGGTCAATGATATTGTGCGATCTGAAGTGTCGGCATAGCCTTATTTAACATTTTGGGACCATAATAGCAAATTTGCGGCTGCGCGATTCACCCAAAACCACCTAAAACCTGCCCAAATCCACAAAAAAAAAAACATGTAAATAAAATGAAATATACTCAAAACCACAAGAAAACATTGGAAAATTACTATCTTGTTGAAACCGACGACTAATTATGCCGCATTATTTACATCGTATGGAAATTACAAAAGGGAGACTACCCAAAACCACAAAAACATGATGTAAATAAAATGAAATATACAAACTGCCTCATTGTGAATCAACGAGAATGACAACAGTAATATATGCACGATATTGTACAAGTTTACATGTATTCGTTATTGTCTTTATTAACATTATGTTGTCGCTTAAGGCTATAGCAGTCTATTATGTTTCTTCTTGACATCTTAAATAGAAATAAAATTTTGAAATCATATAATGGTACTTATTTTTTATTTTTAACTTGAAGAGAAACTAAGTGCCTATTCATTATTTTCTAATGATAGAGCAGTCTTCTTCGCATGTAATTCATTGGTGTGAGACATGTGAAGTTCTATAAATACATACATATAAATGTAAGGCAGAAACGTTGAGTGAATGAAGTGACAAAGCGGCGGTCCACATATGTTGCAGATGGCGGTACAAATCAAATTAGTGAGTAGATAAGCATAGTGTTCTACAATGAATGAGCGAATGGTGATTTATTTTGTAATTTCTATAGTTTAAGTCAAACAATGCATACGCATCAAACTATGATTCGAATACATCCTTTGACAAAACGGCGGTCCACGGAAGTTACAGATGGCGGTACAAATCTAATTAGTGAGTAGATAAAAATCGGGTGTTGTACAATGAATGAGAATGATGAATAATTTTGTAATTTCTATAGTTTTAAGGCAAACAATGCACAAGGCAGCAAACTCTTATTCTAATACATGCCTTGACAAAGCGGCTTTCCACGGAAGTTACAGATGGCAGTACAAATCAAAGAAGTGAATAAATGAAAGGTAGGATGCTCTAACATTAATGAGAATGGTGAGATTGTTTTGTAATTGTTTTATATGGTATACATATATATATATATATATATATATATATATATATATATATATATATATATATATATATATATATATATAAAGTTCGCAATAGCAATTTTTATCATTTCTGAATTTATGCTTCAACGAGTATAATTTGCTACATGATAAATATATCTTTATTGTAATTTAATTGTGCAAAATGGGTCCAAAGCACGCCAGTAAATATTCTTGTGGCAGTTGTAGTGCAACTTGTGCATTTGAGTGTGTTTACTGTATTACGTGTGCAAAATTGGTACCATAGACAGTGTCAGTCCATGAGTGACGAAGAGCTAAGACAATGGGGAGAATTGGAGTTGGATTATATGTGTACCTCCTGTCGTTCTTTGAATGGATCCAGGTTTGACTTTGTCAGTGCACTGCAACGTCTCGGGATGGTGAGTAAATTTTCATTTTTAATTAACGGTTGTTAATGGTTCAATTTTTTTAACAGCAATATATCTCTAACACACTTTTCAATGTAAATTGATTGTTTGTGTCATCACAGATATATTGTCTCCATTAGCAATAACGTGGTCCACAAGTATGAAAGAATCCGATGGACCGAACAGAACACAGTAATTAAAATATGTGTTTTAAACATGTATTTTTACAACTCTCAATGATTTGTCAAGCATTTATGGGAAATAATCTTGTGTTAAGAGAACTATCTCTTTATAACAACTATACAATTTATTTATGTTAACGTACATCACAAGAAAATGATGAATGCTGGTAGATTGCATCAAGGCTGATACGTACCATGGCTGATACGGTCCATATTACCGGTTGATTCAGACCAGGTGAAATATGAAAATGAAAACAGTGGAACAACTTGATTTATACCATATATTAATAGTACAACTTTTTTTAGCAGGCATAATAACAAACTGTAAAACAAGTTTTTGCCTAGTAAATTTACATCATAAAGTTATTAACATGTTTCTAGTCGAAATAAAATCAACACAAATATGAGCTATCTCATTTAGTGTTTTTAAACATTATATTTGTTTATTGTTGGAATGGGAAAAAATTATGTACACTTTTACCAATTCAGCAATTTCAAAATCAACTGATTATAGAATATATTTAGATCATATTTTTGTAAGCGTATTCTTTGAAATTATAGGTCAATTAAATATTGATTAACATTCGTTATCATATATTCGTTATGTAATTACATAGACTCAGCTACAATTTTAATAATCCAATTATTAATGTTAAGTATAGTTAACGCTAAGGTGTTTAGTGGTGTATTCACAACTTTTGTGTCGTTAAACATAGATGTTGCAGTGTAATATTGTTGTATACGTCTTAAAGTGTGAAACATTATTCGGATATCATATTCTTTAATTGATAACAGTGTATATTTTCTTTGTAAGCCTTCTGTCCGTGCTCGTAAGCACGCTAAACTAGAGCAGTATAGCATTAACCATTTCCAACACGCCGAGGGATCAGCAGCAGAATTAAATAGCCAAATGAAGTAATAAAATTATGATATTTATATTCTGTATACACCGTAACTTAAATCGGATAATGTTTGCGATGTCTTCTGCCATTACTATTTTTAAAAAACAACTTTGGAAATTAAACCACAATATAAAAAGCGAAACGGGCTAGTATACACTACTATACAAATGGGTATCAGAAGTATAGAGAATCTGTTGCAACGATACAAAGACATTTGTAGTCATCCACGAGGTTGATCGAGCGTGACTTGTCCAACAAGTACTGCTACCGATCATTTATCATCACGAAGGCAAATAATTCCGTTGGTGGTTTGATTCGGGGACCTTCATCGACGTTCACAGACGCATGTTTTGTTTCTTCTGCATGATATGGTACGGGCGCATAGATACAAACATACAATATCTGTATTTGAAATCCAAACATTCTGCAAGCGTCATAGACGTTGCTGCGTTGTTGAGGAATCATAAACTGGTTTGTCGCTGCCATCTTAGCATATATCGTCATCAGGTCATTGCTTAACTAGTTAATCATGCACTTGAGAAACGATTATTAGGACACACGTACGGGGTTATGGGACTTTGGGAGGTGATACCATCAGGTAAACGTTATTGCTTGTTGTCCAACTAGGACATACTTACTTATCTGTAACAAAATACACACCTTTGCTTGCAATTTGTTTTAAACTCTGGCTTCTCAGTAACCTATATAGAAAATTCAATATTACTAAACTTGAGTATCCCCAGGTGCTGTTTATTTTTTTGAGGCTGTTCTGTGTGATTACCCGATGGTTCTATCTTGGATAATATCACCCTTTCAAAAAACTTGCTTTCTCACGTTTATCGTTGCCAGCTGTGGATCACATGCATTGTTGGAATATCACTTGACCCGCGTTATGTAAAGCTTGCACGGGAAATATAAATTCAATTTTGAAACATCTGTCAGAAAACCATCTTTAATTTGTAGTGATTGTATTTGACACTGTTTAGAGGACCTGTAGTCTTGTTGGGACAAGCGGTAACAGGGGCTCGATACGACGCCGGTTATATTTATCAGCAACCATATATGCAATACTCGGCAACAGATCCACACAATCCGCAAAGCTGATCGGCTGCATCATTCTTTTGTATATATTGCTATTCTTTCATTTCCAGACATATGTTTGGGTATGAAATAAAACTCAGCATAATATACAGGAAAGTATACGAATTGTTTAGCCTTGAATTGTATGATGTTTTCTGCAGATGGTAACTGTCTTACTTCTGCATCATTGTGAATGATTTTGTATTTAGTTCATGGTTGGTGAGTGTGGACGCCATCCATCAATCAATGCTAAAGGTATTTTTCTACATTCACTGGTTATTTTATTGTCTTTGCAAGTCGTTTCGATGTCGTCACTGTCTTTACAAATCATTTGAATGTCTTCTCTGGATAGCTCTGTCATCGTCAGCGAGTTAAAGTTTTCTTGCACAATATCATACAATGACTTTTCATCCTTTTTTATGTTTTTGTTCCAATTTGTGTGGTGCTTTATTGCGATCGCTAACCAGATCAGTTTAACAAGATGCTCCAATGCGATCTCTAACCAGGTCAATTTAACCAGGTGCTCCAGTAACGTCTTACGAGAATTTACCTAGTATCTTTTGGGCCATTTTGACGAATGAATTTAAAGCATTCATGCTAAAAAGCGATTCAATTTTTCTTTGACGACACAAACACACTATTGATATGGTGAATTCAATTTTGCATTAGCCGCAGACGTAAATTCTTTTAGCATACTTTATGTATCAAAATGTACGGTTTCGAATGGCACCATATAATAGCCGAATGCAATTCGCTGAAATATACATGTATATCAGTCTGTATGCATGCTTACAGCACTACAACTTGCAACCCAGAGCTCCCACGTGCATTCACGTGGACTAAAATCAAAGACACTCACATCTGCAAACATTCCGCAATGGGGGAATTCAGAAGGAGTTTGGACATGGGCACTGAAACTGGTCAAATGGTCACAAAGATGACACGATGGCGTTGTGCAGCTTGTTTCATTTTTCCGCGACACAAAAGTGTATTTAGAGGAATGTTTTTGTAACATCAAAGAAAACTCGAAATTTGATAGTAGCGTCCTTGAAAAGAAATGCACAAGGTGAGCACAGTAAATAACATGGGTGTGTATTATGCAAGATTAAAAGATTCGGATGAGAAATTTTTTAAATTAAAAATCTCATACGATTGCCCGTGATTTATCACGCACAGGTGTGCTGTAAAGCGCCTTAAGAATAAATTCGTCTGATAGCATGACATTGCAAATCTTGCTTGCAATTATTATTATTATTATTATTATTATTATTATGCACATGTATGTGCATATGTATGTATGTATGTATGTATGTATGTATGTATGTATGTATGTATGTATGTATGTATGTTCCGGTTTACTTTTTTATATTAAGAAAAGAATGACATGCGATCAGGTGTTTATATCCATATAAGCAAGTGTTTATGCTTTCGAGAAAATGCAAAAACAAAAATATATGCATGCGGTTGTTTAAGTTCTACATCTTGCCTTCATGTTCCAATCAAGAGATGATTATATAAAAATCATTTTAGAGTAAATGTTTCAATTAGAACCGAAAAATATAGGTCGGTTTTCAGACGATGTGACATTAACAAGTTAACGATTATTGATATTAAAACTGGGAAAATTAGGTGTCAAATGGAAAAGAAAACGTCGAGGAAAAACAGCAGGTATTTAAATCTTTCATCATGATTTATTTCTATTTTTAATGTAAGCAAACTCAAGCCAACTCTCGGTGAACCAGATCGTGCATTAACTTTCCAGATGAAACATGTCAATGGAACGTTGAAGAAACACTAAAACATCATTGATAAAAATTGTATATATTGATGACTTACGGTAACATTACTTTGCTTATATATGCAAACTCCTACCGGCAATTGCGAACAAATATCATGCACATCAAACAAATTTAATGTTCATAAATCAAAATAAATATATAAACTTAATATTTTTATCTAAATAATCGTTATCCTGTGTTGCAGCTCAGTTAATGCTTCAGTTGATAAAGAAATAGCTTCCTTTACGATAGTCAAAATCTGTATAATATGCATCACAACTGGATTACATAATGATGAAATAATAATATACTTATCTACTTATTGTTGATGTTCTTGTACGGTTTAACGCCATTTTTCAGCACATAATAGGCTATACATTGCGGCCAGTATTATTGGTGGAGGAAGAACGCGGGAAAACCCCCGGAAAGAACCACCGACCCACGAGAAGCTACTGGCAAGCTTTCTCTCATAACTACATTAGCCGAATCTTAGAGTCGAACCCACGTAGACCGAGGTGAGATGGCAGTGAACCGGGGCCCCTATTTATCTAGTATAAATGTGATAAAGGTGTTGAGCAACATTGATCGAAGATGGTATAACTTAGTATTTGACTAAACAATACCAATAGCTAACATTATATAAATGAAATAAAGCACTACTAAAGTTTTTTTTAAAAAATATTAAATTGTTTTAAGCAAATAGTTTCACCGTAAAATCAAGGAAAGGTTAAAATTAAAATAAGAAGAAAATAATCAAATTTAAATCACTTTCAGTATATTTTATACGAATTTCACTATTTTATTAGAAACAACACTAGGTCTAACTTTAATGTATCACGTAGATATATTGCAGCTATCTTTAATCTCAAAATAGGTTTTAGTGTCAGGATATTGTGACTGGGTGGGGCATCATGCTACATGTCTGCGGCATAATGCCTTAGTGCTGGACATCACTATAAACTGCCGCACTTCAGACATCGTAGCGATATATGACTGACATTTTTTAAAAGCAACATTACAGATCCTCACCAAACACACTAGCCATGTTGAAGTGTCTACATCTGACAATGATGTTATATTTTAGGTGCTTTGAGTATGTGCATCTTAGCTACCTTTTGTTATGGAATTTACATGAATCATCTGGACCTGTCGTTATCAGATTAATAATAAAAAAACCGGAAGAACATCAAACATGCTTCTTTTCTTAAAATGTCGTTTAGAAAATAACTATACCCAAGTTCAATATGGCACACATTTTGATTCCAAAGAACTCTTCACATGAACATACTTGTGAAAGAGTTTAAGAATGTAAAGATGTTTAAACTGCTAAGAACTTCACAAGAAGTGAAGCATGACACGTGTAATATCATACATCATACATTATTCAGTGCGTGTGTGTGTGTGATTTTGATTTTTAAAGTAGCTTTAAACGATTTGCAGTAATGTTGCTACGATGTTTACAGTTCATAAGGATGTCTAGCACTGAGGCATCATGTCCCAGACATGTAGCATGATGCCCTCTCAGTACATTTTCTTGCAACCATGCCGACCAGTCCTAACACCAACGTCTTAATATTTAGAACCGACTACCTCCTGCATTAGAGGCGGAATCTCTAATCACTAGGCCACTGGAGTAGTCCAATTGTTCATTTATTATCTTTACTGCATGAACTTGTCAAATATGAAAACTTTACAAATTTTATGTTCTCTCACTGAATCTTTGGAGAACTAGACATTGTTAAAGGGACAGTTAAATAATTTGGCAGATGGAGATGTGTACATTTTGGGATTTTTAAAATAGATTGTTTTTAATTACCTCAAGAGAATAAATTCGTTTAATTTTGATATAATGAAAATATTATGCTTTGTCGAAATATCAGAACGAAAAAAATTGCAAGGTCTTTGAGAGCTTAAAATTTTACATGTTTAGTTAAAATATTCTCAGCCACCTTTTTAAAATGAAATGGACAGCCGGAGTTTATTGAAACAAAGCCAAAACTATCTGAATATAGTCCAAGCTGCAAATTACTATACTATTTTATAATTTGTTATATTTATTTAAATGTTGGCCTAGTAAGCCCTACGTTATTCATTTCAAGTATGTTTCATTAACTCCAGTAAATTTCACTTCATTTCTTGAAAAGTAGACAAGAATGGCGACATGTTCCAAATATTTAATTTTATCCTTTCATGTCAATGGACTCAGTTATCTAGATGCATATGGGCTTTACTTTGTCCATATTTGTGTGTAGGTCCATCTGTTTATCTCGGTTATGCTGAAATGTCTACACGAATAAAAGCTTCATTGACTTTTAAACTTTCTCTATCAGTTAAGCTGGGATTGATGTGTTATGTGTTTAACATATAGATTAACAGATGGCTTATACTTTTATCACTTTATAAGAGAGAGAGAGAGAGAGAGAGAGAGAGAGAGAGAGAGAGAGAGAGAGAGAGAATGTAAACGTCGAATCGGTAACACTTTGAGATGGCCCTCATTATCTAAGTACACGAGACATTACTTGTTTTATAACCTGATTTCAAATACTTTTTAAACTTACTTTAAAAAGGATACATTACTATGTATTAAAACACTTTCATTCATTGGGTTACCGCAGCAAATAATATTGTGTTGTCACATAAATTAATTACAAGGCATAAACATCATTTCACGTGTTGGTACAATATATTAGTTTCGATTGGTCACGTGTCCATATGACACGTATTTGTGTTTCTGTTAAGAAACAGTCAATTTGGCACATATATGATTCGGTTTGGACCCGAAACTTCAGCAAGGTACGGAATGATTTGTATACATTCCAGAGGAAAAAGGAATAAAACATGTAGGTATAATATGTTGTATTTCTTTGCAGCATTCTAATACGTCTAACTAAACTAACCAACATTCTTCCCCCATATTCCATTCTAAAATGAGCACAGACCGATTTTTTTAAAAATTATCTTAGTGTTGGAATGTTACACAAATTTGGTTGAAAAGCCAAAAGCAAATGTCAAATACATGTTTGAAAAAAGTAATACAAGCATTTTCAACAGTTGTCTAATGCCAGGCTAAGTTTTCCTTGAAGTATTTCATTTGCCGAAGTGATACTTATACCTGCAAGAACATCGAAGGTTTCTTCAGGACTCAGTCGTACTAGCTGCTCTAGAATTTGTTTTTTGAGAGATATTTACGCAACAACTATATTTTACACTTGTTGAAAAAGGAGCATCCATGAAACACCCGAGGCTACCTAAAACACCGGGGAGACTTGCTGTACAGATGGGTGACATAAGACTTGAGGGCATAAAACGGAGAGAAATTATTTAAAAATCTATTCAATGCGAAACTAAAACACTGCAATAATCCATATGACTGTAAAGTCGGCAAAATTGTTCAAAATCTACAAAGGCGGAAGAAAATAACACATGACCCTGATAGTTACAGGACATTTTCTTTACTATCTGTTTTGCTCAAACAAAATGTATCAATATTAGACTTAATATATAGTACTAAATGAAGTTTCCAAATTTTCCTAATACTGAGCAGCAGGGATTTCAGATGGGATTGAGTTCCATAACAAGCATTACATGGTTTTATCTTTGTTAACTTAGAATTAGAATCAAAAGTATATGCCGCATCTTTGGACATAAATCGAATCTTTTCACAAAGCATGTCCCATTTTGAATTTGTAAATAAACCTCCTCAATGAAATTAAGAAATCATGCTATAATATCTATAACACTGTCATCTTAAATTGCAATAAATCTTCGCCTATCAGGCAAGGTTTCCGTCGAGACAGAGTGCTTCTCATGATTATCTACCTGGTACATATCAATGATCTGTTAAAGTTTTTAGAAGATTCGAAATTGAGAGTAACTGTAGATTTTTTTCTAGAATATTTGCGTTAGCAGATGATATCGCCTCTATAAGATAACAGATTCTTATTTACAAGCAATGCTTGATATCGCTCACTTGCACTTGGTGAAATGGAATTTTAAATTAAATGAAAATAAGAGTTACATTGTCATCTTTAAATGAACCAGAGAGGAGAAATTTCAATTTCAAGTTAAAAATTAGCACAAACTTCCAAAACAACCGAACACGTTGATATTTCAGCCCGTTTTGGTACCGTAGTGTCCTTGGGCAAAGTTTATTTTCCTTCGATACGATATAACCTTTTAAAGTGTTGATGTGCTGTGAACGCATCCAAATCTTGCCATATCTTCTTGAAATGGATTTCTGTTTAGCATGTTAAAGAAATAGTCTTTATTATTCGAAAATGTATTTTACTTCAGCGTAGATAAAGCCAAATAATATAGTCAGTTCAATAATTAATTTCTGTCTCCATGCTTATTACACAAAATATGACGCATGATTCTAAAGACGACATTGATAAACAAAGATCTGCCTGCAGAGACAGTATACTCCCGGGATTGGACCTGTTTTGCGTTGTCTTTAGTTGTTTAATTAAATATATTTTATTTCATTTTAGTTGGTCATTTTTGCGTAAAATGCTAGCGAACAGCTGTAGTACTTGAGCTTATCTTTTGAGAATTTAAATTTATGTTCCGTTAAGAAGCCTGGCATTGTGCATAGGGTTCAGAATTTCAAGAAAATATATTTACCCGACTGTCCCCACCCGTAATCTTTTTACTTTCTTTTTTCGTATATTTTAAAAGTAAACGTTCGTATATCATACCTAGATGTTTCAGGTAACCTTCAAGCTTCTTTCTTTATCATCTCATCTCTGTCTGCGTGGGTTCAAGTCTCGGGTTCGGCCAATGTGGTCATGTGCGAATGCTTGCTAGTTGCTTCTCGCTGGTCGGTGGTTGTTTCAAGAGTTTTCACGGGTCCTTCCTCCACCATTAATAATGGTCGCCAGGCATAACCTATCTTGTACTGAAAACTGGCGTTAAACCCTACAACAATAAAAACAACGTTTCAAATATCTGAATGATATCTTTATCTTATATCTTAATGATGGGTACTGTTTTAAATTGACGGCACGCAACTGGGCCTTATTTCAAATAGAAGATTGCTAATTTTTCACGGCTGTTGTAATTATTTGAACGTGAGAGATATAGCTTATAAAGTTGTATCAATAACAGTTGTTATGAGTTTTATTTTTTATGTTGTCCAAATAACAGTTGTTATTACTTTTTTCTTAATTGCAGAATAAAGAATAAACTGTGAATATCAATTTATGTATATCTAAGGCAGGCAAAGTTTGTTTACTTTCTGCTTTTCAATTACATAAAACATGAATGCTGCATTTTCATCAGTTGTCTACTTCAGAGAGCACACAGCTTTCCTAATTGTAACCACAAAATTACCATATCTGCATATGGTTTTAAGGTGCCAAAAAAGAGATACTAACCCAAGCATTTAAATATATAACGTGCTTTTCTTGAAATATACTGTCCTGCATTTTGTCATACTGATTTACCCATGTTGTATAGATATTATTATTATTTTCGCAAGCTCAACGTTTCTAGGAGCAAGTTCAAATCACCAGTCACACTGCCCTAAAGACATATGATATACTGGTTTGCAGCTTGTGATTTGCTGATTTTAATCAGGAGATACGTAACTGTAATAGGGTGGTCCCGTTAAGACGGAGTTCACGATGAAAATATTCCAGTAGTAGGGACAAAGGTATGTTATCGGTTGACCACCACGTTAGGTGTCATTGTTGAATTAGCAAGCCCATTAAAGAGAAATTTGCCTACATGCATGCCAAGTCTTTGTTTTCTTTTGCGGAAAATAAACGTTTTAGATCATTGCCTTATACTTTGATTAATTGTACTGATCAATAGTCAATACGTTGTTCACACATTTTCAGATTTTATTGTAAAATATCGGTGGTTCATGGTGCCAATGAGAGAGAGAGAGAGAGAGAGAGAGAGAGAGACAGAGACAGAGAGATAGAGAGAGGCATAGAGACAGCAAAGTGCAATTTGCATAAGTGTGCTTCATCTTAAAGTAGAAAGAGCCGTCATGGGTCAGTTGGCTGCCAGACGGTTTCGATATATTATCTGAAGAGTCATAACCCCTAAGCGGAAACCGAGATATCAGACCCATAATGACAACCGGTAAGGAACTGAAAAAGAATGAAAATCATCATCACTAAAACATATTTAGCAAATCAATTGAACTATTTACCATCTTTTGTGTGTTATCTTTATAACCACAACGAAATGTTTTTGGGTGTTCCTTCACTAGCTGAATGATAATAATAGTTAAAGATTTATATCAGTTTACACAGAATTCTTTCATAAATAGATTAGGTTATAGTTTTCTCAATTAATTATTTTGATATTTATTTTTAATAACATTTTCACCCTACGATATATTAGCTAATAGTTTTATGACGGCATATCTACTACGATTATATCAGGGTGTTAGAGCGTGGAGTTTTCCTCAGGAAACGAGTTCATTTTTTCCTGTTTCTCTATTAAATATTCTGCACAAATTGTTTTATTTTGGTTTCAGAATGATCATAGTTTAGTTTTATGACCTTACTGCATGGGCACTACCTCTCATTAGTTTTTCGCTAAAAACAAATATCACAAACACAGTTTACTCAGCGAAATACACCTTCTAAGAGCTCTGAAATGTTCGGAAGAAAATCACTCTTCTATATGATTAACACGCTAATACATTATCTCCAGTCGATTGTACAGTCCTGTTTGCAGATTGCCTCCCTCCGTGACAAACTACAAACATGAAGAACAATTTTAAAAGACTAATAGTCACCTCAGTTGTGAAACAGAATTTCAGAATCAGCCATTAATAGCAATTGAGAGTGCCTCTTCATGATAATGAAATTTCCAAAGCCTAGGGACATTTATTGTGTGCATGATATATATATATATATATATAATATATATATATATATATATATATATATATATATATATATATATATATATATATATATATATATATATATATTGACGTACATTGCATATGAATACTGGGACTTGAATCAAAACACCCTTTGTGTAATTCCATCTCTGCTGGATACCAAAGTTTAAGGTCTAGATGGTTGAGGGTGATGACAAGTATGCTAATTTGTTACAGTACTAGTGAACTTTATTCATGCATAAGGCAAATACTGATTCTTTCAGCTTTCTTGTCACATGAAAATATTCCAAAATTGTCTTTCTTGTAAAGAAATGAATG
Organism: Unio pictorum; assembly: GCA_030141615.1. Classification (NCBI taxonomy): domain Eukaryota; kingdom Metazoa; phylum Mollusca; class Bivalvia; order Unionida; family Unionidae; genus Unio; species Unio pictorum. The sequence continues at coordinate 832,066 of JARLTB010000074.1, read as the reverse complement.
TAAAAAAGAGGGGTTGATGCCAGTGTTGGTTAGGTATAAAAGCCACTATTTAATATTTATTTTAATAAATATTTAAAACTACTCTTTCCTGTAAAAAAGAGGGGTTGAGGGCAGTGTTGATTCAGTATAAAAGCCACTAGTTGCATAAGGAATTAACTTTAATACCTCAGTCAGAATCTGACAAGCATCCTTTAAACAAAAATCATTTGTTAAATTTTATTTGTATCTTTCATGTAATATTATTATCATTTTTCTTCAATGGGTCATCGTCGGACAAAAATTTGCAAAATAACCTGTCCAGTGAGACCTTAATGCAGTTGTATTTGTTCTGTAACTATGAGTACTTCTCAAATGTATTCTTTATATGTGTTCTGCTGTACTCGACAAATATTCGTCTCAGTGCTTCTTTGGATTTCGAATTAGCATAGAAACGTTTGCTTTTGTCAAACGTGAAGTGTGCAACTTCTGTCTGACATATCGATTATAGCGCGTGCTAGTAAGATTGTAATTTCCACGACCGCTACTGATAACAACTAGCGAGAACAACCAAGATAAATAAATAAATAAATAAAAAAATGAATAAATAAATAACTAAACGCAGAATTGTGTAATTTTATTTCTGGAATTTTTCTAAACATGCAATTGCGTGTGGAAATTTAACGACATATAGAACTGAATCCGAGTTTATCAAACACGTATGCCACTAGTCCTATATACCCAACCACAAATCTGTGTGGATACGGTGTTACATGTTCACTAAAATGTGATATGTTACTGCAAGCAAATCTTTCTGGAACAAACCCGTGTAACTCTTTAGACCATACCGATTTTTGCATGTTTTAATGAGTTGGTGATAACTGCCCTTAAAACCGCCATTCAGTATCATGAATGGAAAGGAGCTGATTTATCGGCCTAATATGCCATCACTACAAAACGAAAACTGCAAGTCCCAATACCTTAAAAAATGTTTAGAAACAAATTGAATAAAGTATCTGCAATCTGGGCACAAGAATCCAATTTTGAAAGTTGAAGTGACGTGTGCTTAATAATGATAAAAAATGAAAATAAATTCGTTTCTAAATTTTAAAAGCTGACTTTAATGGTCTCTAAGTTTAGTCGATTCATCCACGCGCTTACAATTTTTATTTTTTTATTTACTCGAGTTTGTCGAGACAAACGGACTGACAGAAATAAATCAAGATGAGGAGTTTAAACATTTTCAAAGTATCTTGAGTTTAATGATTAGAACGAACCGGACATTTCATAACAACTAAACGTTAGATTTCCCAACTGTATTTGTTACCATCATTTGTATATACGCCTATCACCGACCACATTTGGTTTTAAATACAGAAGGAATGTTTAGTACATGAATTACCAACCTACAACGAATAACCATACGTTCATTACGCTTAGCTAGACTGCTTCTACAATTCCATGTACGTCATCATGACACGTACGCCATGGGTAACATCCAAGCCTACATAAGAATTATTTTTTCAATCATTGTAGTATTTGGCAAAAAGTAAAGATTAAAACATACTGGAATGTACCCAAAAAATTATTATTGAGAAGAAAAAAGACATAAATGGAACAGTAAACAAACGGAATGTTTTCTGTCGCTGTTACAAACCGACCGCTGCATTGGAACATAATAGCATAGTGTATGCAGTTTCCACTAGAATGATCAGAAAAAGCTCAAAGAGTAGCTCAAGCAGCATGAGATAACACTCGATGGCGTTATGCCTCATTAATTAATATATTTGTCTGGTAACCAAACTAGTCCAGATTCGATTTCCCATATGGGATAGGCCCTGTTGTGGACCGTGGAGTGTCCTTGTGCATATTTATACTGTTTTCGATATTATATAAGGTGCAAAGTGCTTACATAGTGTAAACACACAGCAACAACAAAAACAGACACACACACGCACGCACGCACAAACGCATCTTTCTTTTTCAAAATATTGTGCGCGATATTTATCTGTTTCGAACTACTTGTTTCTTCCGTAAAGTCCACTTGGAAAACTGAGAAACTCATTAGAAAACAAATAGTTAAAACTTGGCTCAGTCCAAATCTGCTTTATTAGAAAGTAGTTTTGTTAGATAATGGCATCTTTTTATATGTTCCGACGGCAGATGGTTGTAAACAAGGGTGGTGATCGGATGTTTCACGTTGTATCAGGGGTACTAGAGAATATTTGGGGATCAGTATGTGCAAGCAAGGTTAGATCCTGTGAATTATGATCATTTGTATAGGATATTATTATTTATTTTTCTGTATATAAATTTACTTTATATCGGCATCTATGACTCAGGGATAAGACTTTCCGTTCTGCTGGGTGTATTTTTGTAATTCTAGAATATCAACTTCTACATGCATTGATTTCAGTCAAAGGAATCTGGAACGGCTGCGCACACAAGAAGTGTTCATTCCTGTGTTTCACGCAAGATTTGACTGAGACGCTTGTATGTGCAGTTTCTGTAAGTTCCATACCATTACAGGGGATGTGTAATTAGTCGAGGGAGGATGGGAGATAGGTGGGTGCAGGTTTATAAATTATGTGACACGTAGACCTGGGTTTATTATTTAAACTGTGACAAAGTTTTCTTCAACATGCATAATAATATTGTTGTCCAAGTGTTTTCATCATTCAATGCAACCTACCCTGACTGTTCCAATGGATTTACTCAAATAATATATTAAATATACTTAAAATATCTAGATTAGATTGTTAAGCAGTTTGATATTATTGTAAACAAACAAATGGAAAGATACAATACCCATACATTTCTTAAAATTCAACAAAAAATGGAATTTCTTAAAATATCAATGGAAACGATTATAGGAACTTAGAGTTAATTAAATATGTGAATTAAATACCAATGCATTTCAGTTTAAATAGGCTGATGTATCAGCAGTCCTTATGAATTGCAATGGTATAATCCAAATTTTGTTAGAATGTATTCAAAATAATCCTGTAATAGTGTGTATCCCCTCAATGACTATAACTCTTTTAGTCGACAGTGACTGATAATACCATATATATATATATATATATATATATATATATATATATATATATATAGTATTTGTTTAAATCATCATTAGTTGTCTAAATTATAACTTGAGAATCTAGACAAGTCATCTTCTACACTTTTCATAGCCATGACATTGTCTATATTTCTTTTGTCATAATAGATTTTAAATTCTCTGTATCTTTTACCGCCACATTGCAAACACAATTGTGTGTTTCCTCAAACTCCAATACCATATCGTAAACACGGTTTAGGTCTTAAACTTCATCGCTGCACACTTTCCAAATGATGTCCGCATAATTCATTTACACAAGTGTTATTAAAAGGTGTTGAAGACCCTATCACCAACCACCTGCACTGATTGTTTGTTTAAGTCATTGTATGTAATATATTTTATTTACATATTTGTTTAAAATAAAATATGGAAGAGTTTAAGAGATTGTCCAAAATCAAGCCCTCTAAATATTTTTTTTTATTTTGATAGAATATCTCCTGACTTACCAATACAAAATATGTTTAATCCGAAAAACAAACATTTCATTAACAAACATTGACGATAGCATGAAAGAATTTAGCAATGATGGCACATCTCACGTATGGTCAACGTTCAAACTCACTGATGGTGTCTATGTTACTGTTAGGATTCAATTTTCAGTAAAATTAATAAGATTGATATTTTCTTTAAATTGTATTAGAGTAATGTTTTATTCATTTATATTAAGTAAGTTCTAAAAGTGTGTTAAGATTAATTTCATTTATTTCCAAAGCACAACTATATATTAATTGAAGGAAAATAGTTGATATACGAAGCATAAGTTGGCAACGCAAATCGTTAGCTATACGAATATACATTATCGAGTGAAAATAGGTTATAAAACAAAAGTCAGTCAGCTCTTACGTTTATCAGTCAGATATATATTTTGTAAAACCAGGCATTAGCAAGAAATCTTACTGAAAGTCAGTCAACCCCTAAGTCTTATCGGTAAAGCATAGAGCAGGCTTCCGTGTTAACGTAAATACAGAATGGTTTTTAACTAATGATGGACAGTCGTTTCTACAAAATGGTTCTTATCTAAAGATTGACGGACATTGCTGCTGGCTTAAATATATTAAACATGTTCCTGATTTAGAATATTTAGGGATTATCATGTTCGGATGTAACTAATGCCAAACGAACTACAAATCTGAGTTGTACCTTATGTCAGATGACGTCAAATTAAGCCGGTTTAGACCAGGAAAAACTGATTTTTACTTGTTGAGAATAAAACATCTATTTCCAAGGGTACGTTAACCTGACACAGGATGCATATAAAAGACCACGCATTTAAGGGTCAGGTCAGTTCCGTACCGACAGAGGAAATAGATGTTTTGTCTTCTTATTACAGGTAAAATAATTGTATATTCGTAACTTCTTTAGAAATAAGCATTTGCAATGTTTGTTATTTTAATAGTAACATTGTTATGTTAGCAACATTATTCACTTAATACTTTTATTTATAATATATTGTAACGGAATGTTTAAATGTTCTAAATAATTTATATTTAATTATATTTATGTACTTTTTATTGTAAGCTTGAGATTGCTACCAACAACTTCATTTTAGATTTAATATTTAAATAAAGTATTCTTTAAGTAAGAAAGAATATTATCTAGCAATATATTCTAAATCAATATTCTATTTTAAAATAAGTAAAATGTATTTCTTTAAATTAATTGTTACATTAACTACAGTAATTACATCTTACACTTTTGGCTACCTTGAAATTGATTGAGAATTAACTATTTGTATACTATTCTAAAATGCAGAAGTTATACGAATAAATGAAGTAGGAAAGCTTGAAAAAGGAAAATATAATATGTATTGCATGAACTTTTATTATAAAGTTTTTAGATGTGTTTCTAGAATGTAGTCAATATATTTGTGTTGTTTAATTAAATAAAAAGTCAGTTCCGTGCCGACAGAGGAAATAGATGTTTTGTCTTCTTATTACAGATATACAGATGTAGCTGATTTAACATCATGGCGGCACTTGTTTAAGAGAGCTTTCTCTCTTTCTCTCTCTCTCTCTCTCTCTCTCTCTCTCTCTCTCTCTCAAAGATGTAGCAGTACAACAACCATTATTACAACATCAACTTTTTTTACATAACAAGTGATGGAGAACATTACAGATCTCTGGAACCTCTCGCAGAGCCAATGTCCCCAAGATCTAGCCTATCTACACCGTTTCGAGTGATTATTTCTTTTGAAAAGTTATGGAAAAGATTCTTGGAAAAAACGACATTAGTGGACTAACATCTTCATAAAGTTTTCCGTAACAGCAAGAGTCTCATATTCCAGCTACGATTCCGTAATTTTCTACAAGACATTTCCATCATCATGTGACATCCTTTATCTAGGAACTCATCCTTTCTCTCTTACTATCTTCCTGAGTTCCCAGTATGTGTTTATGAGATCGATCAATTGAACATTCCAACCATCATCTCATAAAATTACGATGAACGACAAACGAGCGGCAAATATCATTAATTATCTCGATAATCGAAAATAATTTTTCATTGTAACATGTTTTGTACTAGCAGAAACAGATAATTCGATTATTCGTGAAAATATAACCCTGTTCTTCATAACAATGAAATTTTCATACTGAGTAAAAAAGCCCAAGCTAGGAATGATGACTGGTATTGATAATCCATATTATGACTTAGTGTATACTGAAATCGCAGTTATTTATGGAATTTATCCGATAAATGAAAAATACAGTGTTGGTAATCTTAAACCGATGAAATTTTTAAAACTAAAATGTGTAACCGAACGAGTAATTGAACATTTTACAAACGCGATACGTGGAAACGGTCTAACGGAGAAAATACGTATAAACAATGTGTGGGGACAAATAGTTAAAGACACCGGGGAATCTATCAAAGGTGTCACTGTGCTAGGAAAAAAACCTAAAATTCCTATCAGTAAAAACGATAACCTCAGATATTTTGTAGGAATCAAAAATAAATCAAAAGGAGCTTTAACTGAAATTATTGATCATAATGCCCACGCGTAGACTAATGTAGAAACAATATTTCCTCGAGATAGAACAGTACAATTTTACCCAGAGAAAGACAAAGAAGAAGAATGTTTGATTATATTCACGTAATAAGTAATACCTATTCTGTGTCAGTATGACTATTTCACAGTTCTGAAAACGAAGATGAACCTATTTGACCAGATGGAAGTATGTGTATCAAAGAAAAAAGTAAGTTTGATCAATTTGTAAGACCTAACGGTGAAATCTATCGTGTACAATCTATTTATGAAGTAAATACAAATCTTGCACAGAAATTTTCAATGGAGAATATTGATCAATTACTAAAAACTAGTTTTACAGTTCTGTCAGTTGCAGCACATTTTGTAAGAGAGAAAAGTCTGTGGATAAAGTCACGATATAAACTTCTCGAAGACGAACAATTAAGTTGCTGTGAATACGGACACGGTGGTTTGTGGGATTCCAAGTATAATTCCATCGACATTTTTCTGTGGATATAGTTGCGTGTTATCCGGGACGTATTCTTGGCTACGAAGAATGTTCTGGATATTTTAAAATATTTGTACATCGCATACTCGATATGACCAGGGTATCGATAAATGGACCACTACCCGATTTAGATCTAACCGGATTCGCTCGTGTTGCATCATTCGAGTTTGCCAAGAGTCTTAATCCAATTTGTTAGGTACAATTGGTGGCTATATTGATGATATATCGACTCATTATACACACGTTAAGATCGTCAATGCTCGCTTATGTTTTTATTATCTTGTTCACGATCCTATATAGATTCCCTAACACTGCAGACAGAGTTGAAATGAATTCATTTTATATCGAAAAAATATTTAAAAAATTAGTGACTCGTTTTTCAAGTGCTGATACACAGTGGGCCTCGTCGAGAATAAAACAACAAATGTTCTATAATTATTCTGAATCCGCAGATGTTGAAATCAAAGATACTTACCTGAATTAAAGAATTTAATCAGATTAGAGTCGAATACAATTCAGTGTAAAATAATGCGCAAAATAATTACAGACACTTCCATAAGTGATTTTTGCGATAAATGGAGACCAAATGAGTTGATAGTGGCAAGTAGAAAGATAGTTCGTGAGCAGCAATTACATAAGAAATTTTTTCATAATTGCCTGTATCGTTGTATTATATACTAACTGATATACCACGATATAATATTGAAATTGAAATTCCAAGATCGCCAGAGATACAGAAAATTGTGTTAAATGATATTGTTCTAGTTTTTGGCAGTGTGGTTGAGAATGCGATACAACACAAAACTTCATGGACCTAGTATAAGCAATGACATTCCAATCATCTCAAGGATTAACAATTTGTTAGCGATTATATAATAAGAAAAAAACTCGCTAATTATAAACAAAGTGACTAGAACCAATATTCGCGACTTTGATATTGATGCTGAATTTATAATGATGCTGAAACAACAGCAACATAATCATTGTCTGAACTGTAATACAGTAATGTTGTAGTAGTATTCAAAGCATTATCCAAGACAATTTACCGAAGATATAAAAGATAGTAGTCTTGGTCATACAAGAGAAAATGGTATGCTGACCTGTCTTGAATGTAACAGACGTCTAACTGCTAGTTAAGTGATCAGGTGATAATTGTGTATCGTCAAGTATTACTTGTAATTGTTCACGTAGACATCCACGTTGAGGAGCAGTTGAATCTAAACTATAGATTTCAGGTCTACCCGAAGATCTTATCACGCTGGAAAATGTTATGTGTAGTAACACTCCAAATAGGATCATTCACTCTTTTGTTTAACACTTTCAAGTTCACATGGCTCATACAAGTATCCTACGAGAACATTACCTAATAATGGTTGTATTGAAAAATCATGTTGTTGTTTAGGTATATATTTGTTTGAAATTGCATTAATATGTTTTATAGAACTTGTTCAAGTAATTTCATTGTTTAAAGCATTTATCACACTTGATATTCTTGCAACCCATTGTCGAGATCTTACATCTTTCTGATTTGTTTCTTTCGTGTATCCAAATAACCGCTTAGTAAGAGTTCGATTAGATCGTTCAAGGATTACCTGATCACGATAACTTGCTGTTTGACGTCGTCTGAATTTGTCATTATGTTTTGTCATCAGAGATGATACTACACCAATACATTCCTTGCCAGGTTCGACCCATAGTAGTTGGGACCATCGCAAGGGTAATCGTTGAGTTGATACATTCGTTCAAAAGCTAATGCAACCTCTGTTGTTGTCTTTGTTGACGAAGGTTCTCCTTCATTGTATCTACTTACAACGTTAGCGACATCAAATGCGTATTTGTACGTTTATTGACATCTACCAATTTCGACAGTATCATGTGGTAAAACTAAAATATCCGCTTGATGAACTTCCACAGTAACGCTGATAACAAAATATGCGTCCAGAATTCGTTTAGGTTGTGGTAGATACATTTGCCATATTTCCTGTCGTTCGACACCAACTGCATCAGCAAGTTTACTTTTATAAGCTGCATCATGAACGTCACATGTTTTATCAATTTCATTTATTGGATATTCATCAGGTGTTGGTTGATCTCGTTCATCAAGTCGAATATCAAGCCGAGTGCCACGACCGCAATAATTATATCCAGGAAGATGTTTGTCTCCTGGGTATTTAGCCCACGGAGTTCCTGAAAGTGTAGACATTAATGTAGCAATATCACCACCATCTTTACGCTGAATTTTATGTAAAAACGAAAATTCTATCTTCCCACACACAGAACATTTTCCACCATATGCTATTTTTCTATTTTTTGTTGTAACTGTGGCTAAATCAATAGTTGAAGTTTTAATTCGACAACGTAAACAACATAAATCAGTATAATTATAATATTAATATAACTGATTTTTCAGCGACACGAAAGCATTAACGAGTTAAACATCACACAGCATAATCAAATTATATCCGGATGATCATAATAGGTCCATCTGGAAGTCTTAAAACGCAACTACTGTTTAATTTGATAATGAGGTGGTTAAAATGGACAAGTTGTATTTTGTAGCACCATCTGTAGGGTCCCATGCCCACCGTAGAGTATGTGGGTTCCAAAGACGGTTAAGGTCTCCCTTCTCATTCTGGTGTTGCTTGGATTCCTTAAAGAGGCTTTCTTTTGGATGCCTACCCCAGGAATACTCTAGTACTAAATTTTATGTAATCCTTTCGGTCTCCCTATTTTGTTTATAGGGTTACTCGTATCTTTAAATTTCGGTTTGGTTGATCAGTGTACGAGCCATTGTCATCTCATGCCAAATCTAATATCATTATTGATTAAAGCCAACATAAGAATACTTTATTTTAACTACATACACTTTTCTAATAATATGTGGCTAAAGGAACGAAGCATTTTAGCCACATGTCCTTGGTTTCAGAACAGATTTTATCTTATACAAGATTATTTCATTAGACAACAAATAAGAGTGTGTAATGAAGCTTTTTTCATGCTCATATAATTATATAAAAGCCATACAATTTGTTTTCTCCTTTACAAATTCCAAATAGTGTGTTTCTATATATATATATATATATATATATATATATATATATATATATATATATATATATATATATACACACAACAACATTGTGCAGATGGACTCTAATACTTAAACGCTAATTTGCCATGTCAAATTTGTATAAACAATATACCAAATCTGAAAACTCAATTGGAATCTGAAGGCTTTTTAAAGCAAAGTGAAATTTAAGACTCAAGGAAAGGATACACAGTACAGTTAACTTATTGTTTACATGTCGGTAGGCTATTGTTTCATGCGAAAATATATGAAAAAAATTATCAGTCTCATTAGAAGGCGGGGTTAACGACACCATATTTCTCTTCAGTCTTTCTGCGGGACTCTTTTTCACGGCGAATATGAGACACAGCAGCATCAGGATCCCGAAGACCAGGGCCACGATCCAAAAGGTGTACGTCTGATAGCAGGTTTCCATTGTTCCCTTAACGTCTTTCGTGCCTGTGAGAGAAGTTATAGGATAAGTATGGTAAAGATTTTATAAGTTTAATTGTTGAATATTCTGACACATTTTTATTCTCCTTAAAGCTTAAATGTATCAAATTATTAACGGGCAAGGTAAAATTAAGACAAGAAAATCAAGAAAGGTTAAATACAACAATGAAGCCAACAATCTCATTGCAAAGTGTGCATATACAGAATGATCATTTGCAAAATGCATACTTATATCTGCATATCGCTTCTATCTGTGCATGTCTCGAATCGAACTGTGTACTGCATAGACATTTATCCGCCATCGCATAGTGCGTCGGTAGATTCAGGTATTAATTGTTTGAGCTAGTGATTTCTACTAACACATTGCATATACCGAGGTGTCTTGGCGCATCATGCAACGGGTGATCTATGATTTGTTTTCAATTTGCAATCAGATTCTACTTCTAAAACTTAGCATTTCTCCACGATAAAATGAAGATACCAGGTAGAAACAAAACTGGTCGTTTCAACAACAGGGTCACAAAACTTTTAACTCAAGCAGATATTACATTTTTGTCTTTGGTGCTTGATAATAAATATTGCTCTTTTCGCTAAATGACGTGTGCTTGATCGTTATATTTATGAGGCTTTTTTATGAGTAATGGTCCTTTGGGGACATACATTTAATGACATTGTTTCGTTTCATATGCCAGTCATGATATTTAGAGCCCTTAGAATTCAATGAGGACATGTCTTATTGATGATACGCTGCATCACAACTTTGAAATGTATAAACGGTTCTGTAATTTTGTTCAGTTGATGTATCTGACACAGCAACCGACGATATATAGACTGACTAATGTCACTAGGAAACGAATGACGTAGTCCCTTCACTTAATTCTAACAAGTCGGAATGAAATCGCATAACACCGCAGTAAAAGCTTGAGATTAGGTACAAAATGTATGTGATGACTGTATGTACTTGGAATCCGAACATTGTGCAAAAATTCATTTATGTAGTATGAGCTTTTGAGCTATTTCCACAATGAACGCCATTTTCAAGATGGAATTCGCCTAAATAAACTCAAAAATATCGCTTGGAATTTTTATCATTTTCTAATGCTAAAATCACTTCATCTACATATCTGATATCTGGTCATTACCTCCTGCCAAGAAGGAGATGGTGAACCGTGTGCCCAGACTGGTCAGATTTGTGGAGGAAAATAGGCTCTTTTTGAATCTGAAAATCTCTTTTTAGTATTTAGATTCTTCTTCTTAATATAAATCAAAATACCAAATATTTCACTTCAACATAAAATGGTAAGTATAATATCCCAATGTTGTTGACATATCTTTCAGCAATATTAATGAGCGAAAAAGATATCTGAGTATAAAGCATACATATATTCTTAAGGAATTGCTAATTGATTGAAGAGATTCATTTAGTCATTTAAATCAGTGGATTTATAGTACTCATCAGAGAGAGAGAGAGACAGAGAGAGAGAGAGAGAGAGAGAGAGAGAGAGAGAGAGAGAGAGATAAACATAAATACTAACCAGAGTTGGCGTAAGTGTGCTTCAGTTTTAAGTAGTAAGAACGGTCAAGCATCAGTTCGCTATGAGGAGGTATCAGTATATCATCGGCGTCGTTATAGACCTCAAGCCTAAGCTGCGATTTCAGGTCCAGTAGTTGACCGGTAATGAACTGAAAAACAACATAGGTTTACATCAACACTGCATTGTAAATGGAGAACATGACATTATACTTGATTATGAAAATCTTGTCATTTCATAAGTAAAATTTTATCTTCGAGTACGCCTATTATTGCTTTTTTATATTTCAAGATTAGATATGCTCATGTCACTACAAAAATAGGAGGCAACATGACTGAGTTTGAAATTGGATTGGAAAAAGGTATTCCAGATCGTTTATTTATTGAGTCTAATGAACTTTGTGAATATGCAATCACTATGCTTAGAGAACGAGATCTTACTTTCATAGAATTAAGTTGATTTTTTTACGTACATCGACAGTGCCGTCAAAATTTACGTCTACAATTTGGAAGGCATTTGCAGTTCCACATGCCGCAGGAGTAACTGTCACTCCAGTGGGGTCCAGCGTGTAGGTGGAGGTGTACTGGTTGGTGTCGACCTGGACTACTATACAGCACGCATCGATTGCATTAGCTGATGTAAGAGCTGATATCTGGTAAATACTGTCTGTTGCAGCTTTCTCCACCTCTACTGTGGTGGAAAACCCGGTCGTGGCATCATAGTTGCATTGGGCCATGTCTGAAAGAGACACATATTACAACAAATCGTGTAATATTTAACGACATTGTAAGAAGAATCCATAATGCAATACAATTTTACAGGCTGTGTACTAACTTGTTTGATCGATTTAATTACATTATTGACTAGATTAACGTTATTTTAATATAGGCTAGTAATACATTGGTCAACCGGGCTATAGGTGTTCATGTTTTGAGAACCATACTAGTTTATTTAAAAACAGAAATGGGAGGTAGGTTCATTAGCACTTATAAAAAAGTTGATTGGATTCAATTGAGTGGCACCCTAAGTGTAATGCTTCATATGTGCACGTGCTTCAGCATATTGTCATACATTATATAGTACAAATAATTTTTTTATTGCGCGTACATGTTAGATAATCATGAAACTCTAATTTTAACTACTCTGATCAATCTAACTTTATAACATTTACATTTAATTGTTGTTTTTCAGTAAAATAATTAAACGTGTGCACTTTCTTTTAATCAATGGGATTTTGCGTTTGATTATTAATCTGTCTCCACACGCATACACACACAATCACACACACGCATATATAATATCATCTGATGTTCTTTTATCTACTACTCCAAATATTTAACTCTTTTAAAACAAATACATTTTCTACTTGATTATAAAGTATGGTTCTGGAATTTCACATGCGTATAAAACATTTAATGACACTTCCACCAGCTAACCATACGGCCATAATTTTATATTGGCATGTTTTTCAATAAAATTAAAGTTCTTGTAATGAAGATCATTTTATGATTCAACCTTCTTTGAGACACACGACAAGGAGCTTTTCTTCCGGCTTTTTAAAAGTATTTTAATACTGATAGATAGATAGATAGATAGATAGATAGATAGATAGATAGATAGATAGATAGATAGATAGATAGATAGATAGATAGATAGATAGATAGATAGATAGCGTGGATGTAAATCAAGTAAACGTAAAAATTCTGAAATACACATTACCTACACATGTCAGAGTTTTCTTTATTTTTATTACAAAAGATCTATATTCGTCATAATTTCTGGGACCTTGAGGAAAAGCAAGAGTAAATGTGTCAAATATTATTCAGTGCAGTCTTATATAAACATACACTTTTCTGAAAACAACTATCCCATTAACATTTAATATATGTATGCTGTTTTTCTTAAATATATATATAGTTAAACATCATCTGATGTTCCATTATCTTTTTTGAACAAATAATAGTGCACCAATTTCTGCTTGGCGATAATAAAATATGGAATTGAACATGCGTATAAAGATGTTAATGACAGTTCCACCAGCTAACCATACGGCCACAACTCCTAATTTGTTTTTCATTAAATATAATGTTCCTTTGACAATTATACAGTATAATTCAATGATTGTTAAGACATACGACAAAGAACTTTTCCTCCGGTCTTTTAAATGTATTTTAGTACTGTTAGAAATGTTTAATGTTTCCATAATATACAATTATTATTTCAGGTTACTGTAAGATATAGTAATAAAATGGTATCATCACTTAGTCGTCTTGCCGATTTGGTTTGAGACTCAAACTTTAATAATTTAAGATGTTATGTTCTATAATTATGTTAATTGTTGTTTTCATGTCAAATCTGGCAACAGGCTGAGTATACAACCATCGCTGTGTAAATCTCCAATGACGATGAATGATCATAACATGAGAGATCTTACATCTCATAAACATAAACAATCACGTGCACACATTTATGTCGTATAAGCGTTTTAAGCCATTTATGTCCGCATAAGTCTAAACTCGTCTGCTTTACTGCTGAGTCAAAAATTATACATCTTACAAAGCTATGCCTTAACTGTTCTAGGTGTACTGGTGGAGTCTGCCTTCTTGGATGCTGATGAAGGGTCGTATATAGATGTGAATATCGTCTTAATCTATGGATCGTTCTCATTGAACCAGAGCTGGCACTTGCGTGCCCTCTGCCCAAGATAAAGAGGATATTTTAGGCTCCCACTTTTGTCCTCGCTGTTTGAAGGACCTCAACTGCCGTCTGTCCCAGAGGTAAGAGGGTGGAGAAGTAAATAATGTCTCTAAAGGAGGCCCAATCATCTTCCACAGGAGATGTTTCTAAGCTTAGAGACGTTCTGTATCTTTATACTACTAATCTTCTGATGAATTGTATTGGGCTGGATATGAAAGTTGAACTTGTACACAATTAGCCTGTGGGTCCGTAAGACAATAAGCACCACACACAGGCTTCGTCATTCGTATGTCCTGTCCGTCTATCATCCTGATGATGACGTAGTCAACCAGATATCAATATTTAGAGCGACGGTCCATTTTGCCTCAGAAAGACAGGCAGAATAATGTGTTGGTGATGACGAAATCATGTGTGGCGCAAATCTTGAGCAGCAATCCCCTTCGTAACGTTGAAGTCTGCAACAATGACAACTTTTCTGATTTTGGAGTGGCTAACATTATCCAAACCTTATCTTCATAAAGCGTAACATTCACATCATCTGGGTTTTTTGTTGTAAGGAGTAGACACACACATACACACAAACACACACAAACACACACACACACACATATATATATATATATATATATATATATATATATATATATATATATATATATATATATATATATATATATATATATATATATATAAATATATATATATATATATATATATATATATATATATATATATATATTAGTGTGTGTGTGTTTTTCAGCGAATAGAACAAAAATGCAGCAATGATTACTTTCATATATATATATATATATATATATATATATATATATATATATATATATATATATATATATATATATATATATGTGTATATATATATATATATGTATGTATCGGGTACGTTGTTTTGTTACACTCCAAAACACCTTTCTGTACATGATACATGGGTTTGTATCATCAGCCAGAGGCCTGTTTTACAAATAACTTCTTATTATTAATAGTGGTATAGGTGAACTCATACTATCTTTTTGGAAGATGTTCTTCTTCGAGACTCTAGTCTTTATGTACTTGGTACTCTATATACGTATTGCTGTAGATTTTCGCGAACCTTCCAAATGGAAAGATCTGCTGGTGGGTCAAGGGAGACCCTTTTATTTTTTTTATTTTTTTGAGGGGGGTGGGACACCAGACATATGCCCCCCCCCCATCAAAAAAAGTTAAAAGTTTTTATGTTTGTGTGTGTTCCCCAGATATGTTGTTTGTTTTTTATTTTTCATTTATCTCCCCATTTAATTTTTCCCCGTCTGGGTTACATGTTTGAACAGGGGTATTTTTTTTATCCCTAGTGTTCCTTAAGTAGATCATTACTAGATGGGATTTTATCTACCCAAAACTAGTATTCTACTTTTGTTCTTTATTGTTTGACCATGGTTAGTGGTCTCCTATTATCCTTGTGTTTGCTATTTGTGCTGGTGCTATTTGTATGTTGCTATATATAAGTCTATACTTTGTATTTTTGTAAGGATAGCCATTTCCATTCAAATTCTTGTCATTGTTGTCTTACTTTGTGTTATTCCTTCATGTGGGTTATCACATCCTTCTCTTTTATTTAGATATAATTTTGAATTTTGTGTAAATTGAAATGTATTAATTAAAGGTTTAATGTGCTTCAATTTACTCTCTAATACTATGTAATTTTCTAGGTCCGTCTGCCATGAGTTAGGATCTGTACGAATTTATTTAATTGTACTTCCTGGCTCAATCAGTGCCGTCCTTTATTTACTTATTTTAATTAGTCTACAAATTGTTTACCAAAATTGTTTAAGTTTGCCCTTGAATGGGTGCCATGTCTTTTATGGGATATAGAAATGGAAGAAAAAGTATGGATATAGTATCCAGAGAAAAGGAAGTACAAAACTGTGTTCTATTAGAGCTATTGTGGTGATTTTTCCAAACTCTGTTATAGGCCTGCTCACTTCGCGTAGCGCCATGTGATATAGCCCCATAGCATCCGCATTATGTACATTCCCCGGTAGTGTTCATAACTTATTTTTAAATTAAATTAATATATATTTTTTAAAATAAAAATATATAAAATAATGCTATTATTTCCTAACCTTCGTCAGTGGTCCACATTCTATTAACGTCTTTGTTATCTAGTCCGAAATTTGTCGTATTAAGTTTTTCTTAAAGGCTCCGCCTAGGAAGAGTATTTGACGTCTGTCGTACTTGTCTACCTTCATTATTTTAGTTATAAGTTTGACCCTTTCTTCCTTTGTTTTGTCACACTGAGTCATCGTATGATTTTTTGTGAACGGGGCATTTCTGCATAGAGGGCAGCTAACAGGGGCCTGAATCATTCGTCTTCTAAGTGCCACTTCGCCCGTAAGCCAGGCGTTATGGAGGTACGTGTAGATGACACTCTGTACCTTAAGAGAGTTGATTCAGACCAATGCCTCCAAACGCTAGCCCAATTTACATATGGATTTTCTATCTCTACTTTATTTTTACTTGAAGTTGCATCTAAACCACAAATCCAGTCATATGTCTTATCCTTATTTAGTGCCCATAGTTCTTTGTAGTTCCTATACCTATATAAAGTTTCTTTAGCCCCCCCTATATAAGTGTGGTGTGTCTATTTTTCTTACTCAGTTTGTTGTGTGTGTATATGTCCTGTCTGTTTCTCATGCCAAATCCTAGCCAAAAAAAAGGTATAGTGCCTCCCAAGGTGTTTGTGGTGTGATGCCTAAACTTTTAAACCTATTTAATAAATGTTTACATTTTATTAGGGTGAGATTAGGTAGGGCTAATCCCCCCTTTAGTTTAAACCTATATAGTGTCGACTTTCGTATGTAATGTGTCTTGAAATTCCATATGTAGTCTACTATTTCATTATCAATGGTTTCTAGTGTTTTATTGTTAATGTCCACAGCGTTTAGTAAACAAGTCAAATTAGTTTTTGCAACCTGTGAACGTTCTATTAGACTAAGCGGCGTGAGTGCCCAGATATTTATTACATCTTTTATTTTATTTTTAACTTTTATACAGTTTTCCTTTTTTTATTTACCCCAAAGAAATCCCTAGGGCTTTTACTCTGTTCTTAATCAAGTTGGGAGGTAATCCATGGGTGTTTTCACCTCCAGTTTCCTTTTTTTAGAATTTCCGTTTTCTCATGATTTATTTGTGATCCCGATGCTTTTCCAAAAGCTTCATATTCCTTTTGTAGGTAAATAAAGGAATTTGGATCGTTTATAAAGTTTGTACAATCATCAGCATGTTGTAGCATCTTGAATTCCTCTCTTAAGTTTGGTATTCTTATTCCTTGAATATTAGTATTACTCCTGATTTTTATATTCAGGATTTCAATCGCTATTACGTATAATAGCATTGATAGTGGGCAGCCTTGCCTCACTGATCTTTGAATTTCAAATTTGTCTGTTTTCGCCCCATTTACATGTAGATTTGCAGTTATTTTATTGTACATTATTTTAGTACATTTTTGTTATTATGGTATTGTCTATGTTTTGAGATGTATATAGTGTTGTATAAACTTTTTGTACTTCCTTCATAATTTCTGCTTTAGTTGTCACTGAAAACCCGTTTATCATTAGTGTGTAGTGAATTCTCCCCCCTTTACTTTTTGCTTCCCTTTTAAATAATTCCTTAGCCTGTTTGTATAAGTGGTGAAATTTACCCGCCCTTATTTCTGTTCCCTTTATCTCCCATTCTTCTAGCTTTTCTAATTGTTTGCAGTAGCACTCCTTATCCCTTGTAGATGTTGTGTCTTCATTTAGTTTTCTTTTTAATTCTAATATCTCCATTTTTTTAAATCCGTTTACGTTTAGTTGAGTGATATATTGCTAATTTTTTAACTTTTTTTAATATATTAGCTACATTTTGTCACTTTTCATTTGTAAGTATTTTAGGGATTTCTTCTTTTATTTCTCTAATTAGTTGTTTGTCATTTAGAATGTAATTATTTAATTTCCATTCTCCCTTTCCCCATCTATTACTTTTAATCACTATTTCCAGAGTTATTTGTTTATGATCTGATATTTTGAAATCTAAAATTGGAGCTTTTTTTGTATGTTTTATGTCCGAAATCATTTACATAAAATTTATATATTCTACTTGCTCCCTTTATTCCTTATTCACGTGTGTATTCCGTTTTTAGCAAATTCAAACGTCTATACACATCAGTTAATTTATTTCATTTTATTAATTTACCCATATTTTCCATTAGTGCTAACTCATTGGTTGTTAGTTTTCCAGTTCGATCTACGTTTTCTCCCACCCAGTTAAAATCACCCCCATAATCAGATGTTCTGCATAGAAATTATTTAAATACTTATTTAGATTTATTAAGAAGTCATTGTGACTGTCCCTGGATGCTGGACAATATATATTCATAATATGAAGTTTATTAAGTTTTAAATGTATAACTATCCCTTTTAAACTAATATCTTCTTGTAAAATTTCCCAATTTTGCCTAATTCTATTACTTATTATAGCAGCTACACCCGCTTTAGTGTCGTTGTAGTTATTATCATTTATGACAACTATCGCATCCTTTTTCGATTCAATTTCTGCTATCAATGTCTGTGAATGTTCGTTGTGTGTTTCTTGAATTAGTAGTATGTCAAACTTTTTTAATTTTATTAGTTGTGCAGTTTTGTCCTTATCTAAACCATTAGTGTTAATTGATGTGATATGGAAGTTTAGTTCTTCCATTATTGGTATTCCATTTGGCTAATTGTACCAAACTATTTAAAATTTGAAATAAACTTGAAGTTATATATATATATATATATATATATATATATATATATATATATATATATATATATATATATATATATATATATATATTCTAAAATTTAATTAAATTAGGTGTGGGGCATTGCCCTCCCCCCCCCTCGTCTGTCAGTTCCCTATCTGTCCTATCCCTAATGTCCGTAGTCGTTTTCGTGTCTTGTATCGGTCCCTTTGTTCCTCCCATAATAGTTTGTTCATCCGTTGTTTTTTGTTCATCATTACTGGAGCTGTCAGACAAATTTGGCTCCTTGTTTTCCCTATTCTTTTTTCCCTTATTTTCCTTTTTTGCTGTTTGGACTCCATCCTTATCTGGACTAATGTCTTCATTATGTCAGCGACGTTAGGTAGCTCTGTATCGTCGCTTGATAAGGAGCCTGAAAGCGGTTAACTTTTGCGTTTTCTTTGGGCTGGGATGGGAATTGAAGTGACAGGTTGCATACCGCTCATGTCCGTCTCGTTTAATGTGTCGCAGATAATGTCATCCATTTCTTCTTCTACTTCTTCAATTGGTAAAATTCCATATTTGTTGAGTGTTTTCAGAGGTTTCTGCGGGATGAATTTCTTTATTGTTTTTCTGGGTGTTTGAAAATCGTCATCCTCTTCCACCCTCACAGTTTCAACAGTCCTCTCCGTTTCATTTTTCCCCATACTTTCTTCAGGAATTAAAGTCTCCTCTGGTTGATCTGTACCCTTAACTTTAGAGGTATACGTATTTGCATTTGGATCCTTGTTGTATTTGGGTAGCTGACAATTCCTTGGAACATGTCCAATTACTTTACACCGTGGGCATGGTCTATCACATTCACAGCATTGATAAAATGACTTTACCAAAAACCCCATGATGTAAAAATGCGATGGTATTTTCTTTGCCTATGTGATGGGAACTTTTATGACCCTTTCCCCATTATATATTTCCGTCAAAACCGTAGCAGAGTGCCTTTTACCTTCTGCGATCTTGATTTTGTAGACACATATTAACTTGTCTATTATGACAGTCGAAATCACTTCTAAAGGTAGACCCGAAATGAAAACGTTTATATTTTTGGGTTCAATATCTTTCACAATGGATTCCGTGTCCCTTATTTGAACTCTATGTCCTTGAATTTGCAATTATGCCTGATTCAGAAGTTTTTTGTTGTTTGGGGTAAAGCGTTTCTTCCCCCATACTGAAGTCCGTCAATCTCGACAAGATTATTTTTTAGGACCTTCATAAACATCAATACCTCTGTTTAGCGAGGTAATTTTTCTATGTCTCCGAAGTCAAGGGTCTGGCATCCCTCTCTATGGTATATTACCAGTTTCTGGTTTCATGGTGTTGCTTCGACACACGTGTTGAAGAAGTCCGAGATTTTCCATCTCGTGGCTTCCATTTTGTCCGTAATTGTC
Source organism: Unio pictorum (assembly GCA_030141615.1). Classification (NCBI taxonomy): domain Eukaryota; kingdom Metazoa; phylum Mollusca; class Bivalvia; order Unionida; family Unionidae; genus Unio; species Unio pictorum. The sequence continues at coordinate 811,549 of JARLTB010000074.1, read as the reverse complement.
AGTAATTGTCAAGTTTATCCTAGCGGGTGCAGATCTTACAATTTTAACCACAAGACAAATGAAACAGCAATGCAAAAAGTGTACAAATTGGATAATTTAAAAAATGGTGCTGAAAAAAAGAAAATTTACAACAAAAAAATTCAAAGTATGCTAAACTGAATGAAAAAAGTAGTAAAGATAAACACTCTATGGGGTTACCCGTGAGTACTTCTCAGCACTACTCGTAGGTTATACCTGTATGAAAAGGAATAAATCCAAGAAATCCTTGAATTAAAATCACAGATATCTCATAAATCCAGTGGAATTCCTTGAGAGCGAACAAAAACACGCCCGCTCTCCTCGACGTCTCGTATTGAGACCCTTTTATATCGCGAATCCGTTAAATGACGACGTCATTGTCACTGTGGCGTTTCTCCCGACCCAAAATAGTATAGAAACATTTATAATCAAAGTAATTCGGACAAGCCAATGTTTAATGTTAAGCATGACCGCAGGCTAACACTATCCTTACGCACGTTTGCCGTGGCTAGGGTGGGAAGCCCGACCAAGGCCGTCAGAAGCGCAATTATCACCTTGGTGTGGAAGCGCTTGTGTAGATCAAAAAATTTGGACGTGCCTTATCTTCTTGTTCCGCAGACTAACAGCCAGGTTGAATTGGTCGCTTAGTCCATTGGACAGGGCCACAGCGCTACCCAATCAGAATCGAGATAGGAACCCTAACCCTAATTTGGCTAAGTATGATATCCTTAGACCTGCCAGCAAGATTTAGTTCGCTATAGTTCGTTAGAAAGATTGCCAGATGGTCTTGCAGACATCGAGGAGAGCAGACGTGTTTTTGAGCTAGAGAAACTACTGGATTATAATTGTGAACACTGTTCGGATTATTTTCTCATTACAGGAAAGGTAACAGAAATTGCGGTGTAAATACTCACAAGGAGACTGTATATAGTACATGTATACTACTGAACTCAAAGTTTTCCTATTATTCATTTTACTTTGTTTTGCAATTTTGTATGTTATACTTTCTTTTCAGCACCCTTTTGTTAAATTTACTTTTTTGCACCGTTTCAATGATTAAGACCCTCATTGTTAGGACCGACTGGACCTTACAGTGTGACAACAATGGAGCCGTACAAGTACAAAATGAGTGACTTTTTAATACGGCAGTAGAAGGGGAATTAGGCATTTTAAAGCTTGTGATTTATCACATGGAAGGGTGCCAGACCCTTGATTTTGGAAACATCAATAACCTACCAAGACAGACAGAAGCCCTGACAGAGATGAAGATTCTCGGAGTAGATCTGGATGAAAGTGATACATTACAGTATGGAAGGAAGAATAAATATATGCTATATCCCCAAAATCAGAGAATGCTGCTAAAGCAATCGGAAATGCTAATATTGGGACAGAGGATCAAGATATCAATAAATGACCCAATAGTAAGGGATATAGAACCAAAGAATGTAGACGTATTTATATCAGGACTACCATTAGAGATAGCCTCCACCGTCATCATGGAGAAACAAATGTACGTCAATAAAATCCGCATAGCAGACGAAAAAATGGCTAACTGCTATGGCTATAACCACATCAGAAATGGATAACAGATACTTAAAGTCCCACCAGAGGAAACTAAAAAGATCCCACCATACTTTTACGCAATGGGTTTTCTGTGTAGATCATGGTATAAAGGATGTGAACGAGAAATGCTTTGCCCAAGATTTAAGAATCTGGTACATGGAGTAAAAACATGCACAATGCCACAAAGACCGAGAGACCCCAACTCGTATGCAGCAAAAGTGTCAGGAGAGAGTGAAAAAAAAACTGGATCCAGTACATGAACAAGAAGAAGTACATGAACAAGAAGAAGAACAACAGGTTGAAAGGACAAAGGAGACAGTGACATCGGCAATGGAGGATAACATTTTTCAGACTCCTAAGAAAACCACAAAGAAAATAGTACCGACCACACCACTAAAAACGAACAACAGATACGAGATCCTCTCCATAGAAGAGGGCTCAGAGGAAATAGAAATGGAAACAACATTAAATGAGACTGAAATAAGTGGGCTGAAGCCTTTGACTTCCACACCGGTCCCTGTACAAATAAAAAGGAAAAATAAGACCCTATCGGAATCCTCAACCAGTGAAGAAGCCATTACCATCACGGAGCAGCCACTACAAAGGCGGCCAGTACATAGGAAAATGGCTAACAAAAAAAAATAAAATCGAGGGAAATAAAAGAAGTAAACCTATCTGATACATCTGAGGAAAACAACAAATTAGAAATAGACCTATCATCACAGACCGAAATGAACGAAATGACCGAAACGACTGACACAAAACAAACAAAGGAGATAACATACATTAAGGAGACTATTGACATTAGGAAACTGACGAACGAGGGGCCAATGCCCCACAATTCAACAATTTAATGTAAATATTTAATATTTAATTAATACATAATTTCATATATAAATATTGAAATTGAAAGGACTAGCCACCTGGAAACCAAATATGGAGGAACTAAACTTCCATATTACATCAATCAATACTAACGGATTAGATAAGGACAAAATTGCACAACTAATAAAATTAAAACAGGTTGACATAATACTAATTCAAGAAACACACAACAAACTTAACAAAACAATGATAGCTGAACTAGAATCTAATATGGATGCGATAGTTGTCACAAATGAAGCAAATTACAATGACATTAAAGCGGGGGTAGCAATAATAATTAGAAATAGAAATAGGCAAAATTGGGAAAGAGTGAAAGAAGATATTAGCTTAAAGGCAAGAGTAATACATTTAAAACTTAATAAATTAAATATCATGAATGTAATATGAATATCATGTCCCGGTGCATAGGGAAAGGCACTATGACTTTATAATTAATTTAAATAATTATTTAAATAGTTTCACCGCAGAACATCTGATTATGGGGTGGTTGATTTTAATTGGGTGGGAGAAAATGTAGACCGCACCGGAACATTAACTACCAAAGACCTATCATCATTGGCAGTTACGGGTAACTTGATAAAATCAAATAAATTAACAGATATGTATAGAAAAATGAACCTATTAAGAACTGAATATACACACGACTATACAAGACAAGGAATAAAAGGATCTAGTAGAATAGACAAATTTTATGTATCTGATTTTGGTTATAAAGCATACAAACAAGCAAACATTTTAGAATTCAAAATTTCTGATCATAAATAGATAACTATAGAGATTGTGATAAAAAATAGTAGATGAGGAAAAGGGAAATGAAAACTAAACAACTCAGTTCTGAGAGATGAACAATAATTAAATAAATAAAAAATGAAATCCCTAAAATACTCACAAATGAAGAGGGAATAAATCTGATATAGCAAACGAATGAGATAAATTTTTTAAAAAAAGTAAAGGCAATGGCAATATATCACTCCACTAAACGTAAACGGATTTAAAAAATGGAGAAATTAGCACTAAAAAAGAATAATAAATGAAGAAACATTATCTTTAAGGGATAAAGAGAGCTACTCCAAGCAATTAGAAAAGCTAGAAGAATGTGAAACAAAGGGAACGGAAATCAGGGCGGAAAATTCCACCATTTATACAAGCAGGCTAAGGAATTATACAAAAGGGAAGAAAAGGAAAGGGGAGAGAAAGAATTAGACACTTTAATAATGGAAGGGGTGGAAGTTACAACTAAAACAGAACTAATAAAAGAAGTTCACAAATTTTACAAAACACTTTATACTTCTCAAAACATAGACAATGGCATAATTACACAATATCTGAATTCGATACAATGTGAAAAGATATCATCTGAACAGAAGAAACTGTGTGATGATCTCATTTCTGTGGAAGTAGTGCAAACCACAATGACGCTTGTACTTTTTACCTCTTTGATACGTCACACGCAGTGACATCAGTTTCTAAAAATAGCTTTTCGGACAAGGCGAATCAGCGTAATGACTACCTGTAATACTTTCCGTATTATTGTTCTTAATGAAAATAATGTACAGGCGCTTAATTTATTCATCCGAATATAGATGAGCATTCTAATATTCAGTTACAGCGATGATTAGAATGTCGATGCCTGGCCAAGAACGGGAAAAGAAGCATACTGCTTAAAAGGTGAGTAAAAACAAATAATATAAATGTCGGAACCTAGTGTATTCTTTGTTTTGCTGACTACGATCGTTAAAGTTTCTTGTGTCTTGCATTTTGTATCTTGTATTTTTAATACTCTTTTGTATGCAAAGTCTTGTAAATAACAGAAATGTCGATTTTCTCCTGTCTGCGGTATTATATATATATATATATATATATATATATATATATATATATATATATATATATTAACTTGTACATTCATTTATGGTTATGTACCGTTTGAAACAACAAGGCACCCACCAATACGGTAAGATTCAAATTTACGAGTGCAATTTATTTTTGTTGTTATTATTGTTCCAGTGCTTATATTATCCTTTCAGTATTGATATTATTTTAATCTCAAATGATCCCAGTAATGTTGTCATAATTGAATGGAGATATTAGTAATAAACGTTGCTGTTATCTGGTGTTTTTTCCTATTGTTATTCTTCAACTCATTGTTATTATTATCGGAAATAATCCCGGTAATTGTGTCCTAATTTATCTAAATATAAGTAATAAAAGTTGCTGTTATCTGGTGGGTTTTTCCTATTGTTATTCCTCTACTCATTATCATTATTGGAAATAATCCCGGTAATTTTGACATAATTGCATGGGTATGTAAGTAATTAAAGTTACTGTTATATGTTACTAATTGTTTTTGCTATTGTGATTCTTCTAATTATTAATTGTATTATAGTTCTCGACAGACTCCAAGACTATCAAGGTAGGGAAAGACAGGGATATCAGTTTCATCACCAATACATATGTCCTTATTACTTCGATATAAAAATTCCAAGGGAACTACCCCGAATTAGATTATCTCAATGAAATGTTGTTATATGTGATTGATGTTTAAAACATGTAAAGAAAGAGGAATGTACATGTAAGATAGTTAATGTTTGTATTTTGCTTTGTGTATCAATTTAAACTCTACTTAGTGAATGTTTCGTAATGCATATAGATATAAAAGGTTTTAATTAAATATGGCTCTTGCATCATTCTACAAAACTTGGCATATTTATTCAAGATATTTAATTTATTCAAGAAATATATCAATGTGGGTTGTTTAGGTAATATGCATTAGTGATTCCATTACCTTTTTTCTGAGTCTCGTGTCTAATATGGTAAAAAAGAAAAGTTTTTAAAAAATGAGAAAATTTATGTTTATTTTCATGCCATATATTTATGCTATGTGCGTAACAGATTTTCTTAATTTAAAAAAGTGTATACTTTTTGTCTGGCATTATAATTGTCTGAATGTACTGATATAAACAGTAATACAACAACAGCTGTTTCTAACGATGATAGCTAGCCTTAAGATGATAAAATCACGTTGGCCTTTATCTCTCATTGTCAGGCTTTGGAAAACCGTTTCCAAATCAAATGAACCAAACACCATCTTTCTGGTATCTCGAATCATTTGTACATGCAATGCAAGTTGGAGTTTTATAGTAGCAACCGATCACTAAGGGTCATTTGTGCTACTTTTATATCCAGCATATCGCTGAACATTTAATTTTCCCTTGGGGAAGGGTTATTACTCCCCCCTCGGGCGTTTTTGTGCATATTAATGCACTTGTTTATTTGGGCGTTATACCGAATTACTAATAAGTAACTATCGGTATAAATGAAAGCCCTGGGGCAGGTAGGTAATTGAACTCACACCTCCCCCCTATCAACTTCGGATGGCACACGTCAGGAAGAGGAAAAGGCGGAAACGGCCCCGGCCAGGCACAAGCAAACACCCAAGGCAGCACCAACCCCGCAACCCGCCGCCCCACACGCAGGGGCGGAGCGAGGCGAGCCCCCACACCCACCCACGAAGAAACACGAGGTGCCCCCAAGGCACTCCCGAAGCACACAACCCCGACACAGCAACACAAGCCGAACACACAGAGAGAAGGCAGCACCGGTCATGGATGCCACACCTTAAATGGTCTCTCTGTGGTTTCATGTCAAATTCAGTCCAGTTGTACTAATGGACATCCCTATATCTGCGTGAGCCACTTATGCAATTGTAATGATTCTGGTTACTGAATTTCTTAGCTCCTATCACTATGCCCTAGTTATGTACAGAGTGTACAGTGAAGTCCCTAACCAGGCCGGGGATAAACCCTTCTTACGAGGGCAAATCCCCCTAGAAAAAAACAAAAAACCTAATTTAAAGGGTCGAAGTGACTGATAGTTTTATTCTAGTTAGGTTTTGTAAAGTTATGAATTTTATGGGTGTGGGCCAAAAAGTTCATATTTAATTGAGTGGTTAGCCAAATGGAACTCTCATACCAATTATCATTGCGAGAGTTCTATGTCTAAGTACATATAACATAAATTATAGACAAGACAATACGAACTGACAGATAGAGACAGAGATTTAGAATGGGGTAGAAGGGGTCGGTCGGCTTCCCTGTAGGACTGTCTGGGTTAGGCACAGAGCTGCACCTGGCTGTACACCTGTGCGGGCTCCAGTCCTGGCGATTCCCATTATGGGAAAGGGCCTGTTTCCTTACAGTTCGCATCAACTTTCCCCTATTCCCGAGAAATAAGTAAATAATAAAATAAGATAATAATTATAGAGGGATAGATGTAAAAATTGGGAAAGGTTTCAGTCAGCTTCCTTGGAGGAGTGACCGGGTTAGGCACAGAGCTGTACCGGGCTGTACACCTGTGCGGGCTCCGATCCAGACGATTCCTAATTATAGGAAAGGGCCTGTCCTCTCTCAGTTTCACCAACTTTCCCCTAATCCCAGACACAATATATAAATATAGTGGTATAAGAGAAAGGACAAAAGGGTACACACACACACACACACACACACACACACACACATATATATATATATATATATATATATATATATATATATATATATATATATATATATATATATAATATAAATAGAATAAAATAAAATAAAATAAAATAAAATAAAATAATATAAAATAAAATTAAAATGAATGATGATATTATATTAAAATTACAATAAATAATAATAAAAATGACATAAGATTAATAAAAATAAGAAAATTAATTAATGGCAAGGAGCCCTAAAAAGGGCTATTTTTGTTGTTGCAGGTCCCAAGAATCATCATGCTTTGTTCATCCTCCCATTCCAAAATCATCATGTCCATATTGGTTCAATTCCTGTGCTGTAGTCTGTCTGTTCTCCTATTCCTTCATAGTCGAGTTGTGTCCCTTGTATTCGGCCTGTCCTCCAATTCTTCTCCTGTCGAGTTATGTCCCTTTCAAGGGTTGTTTTAAAATTACTCGGTGCCATTAACTTATCATTTCAGAATGGTATTAGAAATGAAGTTAAAGGGGTAGAAGAGAGAGGATGTTGTTAGAATGGGATGTAATAGTAATTTATTACCATAAATTGCTGTATGTAGATAATTACGATTCAGACTGATTAGGCGATGGTCACTGTTAGGGCAGTGTCTATGAGTGAGTGTAGAATCGCAAGGTGCGTAAGGTCTAAAAAAGAACCTCATATCGACACCCACCCTTATTCGCTCCCCTTCACAGATTTTACAGGCCAGTCTTTATCGCGATTTCTACTATTAATATTTTGTAATATATAGTGTTTTAGGATATTGTAGGTGTTTTATGTAAATAATTGTGAGTCAGACTGTTTAGGCGATGATCCCTGCTAGGGCAGTGTGTATGAGTGAGTGTAGAATCGCAAGGTGCGTAAGGTCTAAAAAAAAAATTAGCCTCATATCGACACCCACCCTCATTCACCCCCCACAGATCCACAGGCCATTCTTTATCACAATTTTTACTATTGTTTAGAGTTTTTATTATTATTATTATTATTATTATTATTATTATTATATTATAATATTGTATGTGTTTAATGTAAGTAATTACGAATGAGACTTATTAGGCGATAGTCCCTGCTAGTGCGGTATCTATGAGTGGGTGTAGAATCGCAAGGTGCGTAAGGTCTTGAAAAGAGCCTCATATCGACACCCACCCTCATTTACTCCCCCTCCACAGATTCATAGGCCAGTCTCTATCATAATTTCTACTTTTTAAGATTTTAATAAATTAATTTAGTATATAATATTCTATGATATTGTTATATTTTGTCTATTAGGTTTGAACTGATGAGAAAATCAATAATATTTTTAGCAGTTAAGTGTATATTGGATTGTGTTAAATTAAGTATATCTGGATAAGTACTTTGGGCTTTTTTTAATTTTTGTTTATTTTTAAGCAAATTTCTATGTGTAATATTAGTTACACAGGTATTAAATATGTGTGCTAGATCTTCTGGTTGCTTACATTGAAAACAATTTATATTATGAGGAAATGGTCCTAGATATTTACCAAAGCTAGAAGCCAGCTTTGTTTTTCCTATTATTATCCTATTCATTTTAATTTGTTCACGTCTTGTTTTACCTTGTATTATTGCTGTCCTATTGACTGTTTTAATAGTATTATGTAGTACTCTCCCTTTAGTCGATAGATTCCACGTGTTTTGCCACATGTCATTTATCATGGTATGTATTAACCTATACATTTCAGTGTAGCTATACAGTAATGATTCATGGTTCAAATCATTTAGTTTATTGTTGGCTAGCCGATCAGCTAATTCATTTCCCTTTATATCTATGTGTGAAGGTACCCATAGAAAATCTACTGTAATATTTTGATTTTTAAGTATTGTTATATTATTTTGCAATTGATAAAGGAAGTTTTTCCTACTATAGGAGTTATTGTTTTGTATAGTTTTTAAGACGCTAAGTGAGTCACTGACAATTAAGGCTTTTGAGGGTTTATGTTGTTGGATCCAATTCAGAGCTTGTAGTATAGCCCAGAATTCAACAGAATATATGGAGCAATAATCTGGTAGTCGTTTGCCCTCATAAATTTTGTAATTAGGTATGACTCATGCATCTGCTGTTTGTGCAGGTTCATTTGTTTTGGAACCATCTGTATAAATTTTAGTATGATTTTTATATTGATTATGTATCTTTTCATTTACAAGCAGTTTTAAAAAATGTGGGTCCTGTGTTTTATTGCCTTGGTTTTGTAGGGAGAGATGTACATGTATATAGTTCATTTTCCAGGGAATTATAATTGGAGGTTTAAGTTTTTCTACTTGAAATATATCAACGGGGAGTTTAGTTTTCATATTATGTATCTGCTTACCAAATGAGTTAGAATATTTACCTAGTTTTATTAGTGGTTTTGTACATTTTTTAATGGCCTGTAATGTGGGGTGTGTTTCATTATGTGTTGACAGTCGAGCAACATATCTTAGCATGACCTCTTGTCTTCTCAAGTGAAGCGGAGGTTCACCTGCCAAGACCTGCATCCTGCAACTCCTCCGTCGACGTAGATGGCAATGCCCCAGTTGCTATAAGGAGGGCTTTACGTTGAATTTGTGTAATTGTTTTAAGTAATGTTGGTGATGCATTGGCATATATCTGACACCCGTACTCAATGTTTGATCGAATAAGTGATCTATATAGTGTGATTATTGTTTTTTGACAGGCACCCAAATGTGTACCTTGGATACTCCTAATTAGATTGAGATCTAGGTTGCATCTTTTAGTTAGGTCTGCAATATGGTATGACCATTTCATATGTTGGTCAAAGTACATTCCTAAAAATTTTGACTACTTTTACAAATTTGATATCTTGATTTTGTAGGGTGAGTTTTGGATATATTATATTATTTTTAAAAGGAGTGAATAGTGTAGCTACTGTTTTTTTTATGTGAGAATTAAATCATTTGTACATGAGCGATAGCAACAATGCTTAGTAGTCACCATATTAAAAAATAATTACTTTCCTAAAGAATATATACCTTGATTATAACTTTCAAAATGCAGCCAGCTTCAGTGTTACTTTGCGTCGCTAGCGGCTTTGTCCGAAAACAATATGGCTGCAGCCGGGGGCAATGACATCATGGTTTATATTTAGCACAAAGCTGAATTAAGTACAGTACAAGCGCCATTAAAGAACTTGCAAAAGGTAAATCACCAGCACGAGATGGCCTCACTGCGGAATTCTATAAGAAATTCCAAAGTGAGGTGGCACCAAGTTTAGAAAGTTTATACAACAATATACTTTTAAAAAATGACAAAATTACTAATACATTGAGGGAGGGTTTGATTACTATCATTTACAAAGGGAACGGTGACAGAACTGACCTAAACAAAACTCTCCCTCCTTAACACAGGTTACAAAAATACTAAGTAGAATTTTAGCGAATAGGGTTAAACACGGGATAAACACGATAGTAAACACTAACCAAACATGCGGTGGTAAAAATAGAAGCATACATAACAATATACTTAACATTAGGAAAATTATAGATTTCACACACACCTGCGCAGTAATGAGTAGAAAAAAGAGATTTCCAAAGCATTAATAACATTTAAATCTTGCTTATCAAAACAAATAAAACGTTTGAATACTTTTTAGCAAAGAAGTCGCGTTTGTACATTCTTTAAGTGTCCATCAATATACACTCAAACATAACAACATGCACGTAAATATTTTTATTTTATTTATTTCTCTTAATTGTAAGCATGGCTTTTGGTTTATCAATGTTATTGGCCTGCCGACATGCCACAATTAAGTTTCGTTGGTAAGAGATTAGTTATATATATATATATATATATATATATATATATATATATATATATATATATATATATATATATATATATATACACCGTATAACCAACTAAAAATAGAAAAATGTTTATAACAAACCTCCATAATGTCCTTGGCACCAACCAATCATTTTAAAAGCTTGTTTACAACCCTGAAGTCAGGTCAGAAATGAGGTCAACACCTGGTGTTTATTCTTAAAAGTACATGTCATCCCACTTTCTAAAATTAATATTTCCCAATGAATGAATCTTAAACTTAAAATGTTCAAATTTGAATCTGACAAACAAACAATAAAAATAAAAAATAAATGGCCCAAATCAAATACACGTAACACTCATACTTACTAACATTTATTGTCAGATTTGTTTCACTGAGTCTATCAAAGAGATTTTCGAACGATGTACAGGCGATCCTTCCAAGATGATCCTCGATGTATGCGTAACAATTATCAAGACCAGACGTTTTCATGTTCATTAAATGTTTTTATGTGGGGAAAATATTATCTAGTTTAGGCACAAAAATATGTGTTTAATTCCAGTTAGTTTTGCCTTTTTCTATTTCTTAGTCATATTATATTTGTATTGTTTTTTGTTCTTCAAACATTCTTACCTGAGAGCATAACATCATCCCAGGATGCTGTTTGATAAGTGTTATATCTGTAATTTCAACAGTATGGCATAACTTATTTGTTCGTGTTGGGCATTCGTAAATAATTTCCCATATTCCCACAATTGTTGTTTTACCTCACGCTTTTTTTGTGTGGGTGCAAATGTGAAACTTTCTGGTTCAGATTATCCACTATTTCTGAATGCCAGTGATTGGTTTAAACCAGTCACTTTAGTATACTTGCATTATATCATTTACATCCTTACTGCATGGAACATGTACAACTAAATTGATTGAACGATTAGCTTGTTTTTTTCTATCACGATAAGACATTAACATATTAATATCATAATGTTGTTTCTTTTCTACTCTCAAGATTATTAATGACATTATTTCATTTCATTTATATTTGTTGAAAAACTATAATATTTACTCTAAAGAAGTTTTTGAGGAATGGCCAAAAGAACCAGAATTCTCACCAGGAAGAAAATTTCTTTCCTTTGTTCCTGTAATACCTTAATTTCCTCTTTGACTGGATAAAAATAAAATTAATTCTTACTTCTTTAAATGCCTCTGGCAACTGAATTTAAAAGGTAATCATTGGCATGATGATTAGTTTCTGTATCTTTGGTTGTAAGAAGTTTATCTTTAAATAACTTATCTGGTCCATGGAGAGTATGACCAAACACTAGTTCAAAAGAACTACACTGCAATGATTCTTGAACTGACCCCTATTCAGATATCACCAGCAAATGAACACTATCATCCATATATGTTCCTTGGCAAGATCACTATGATTTTAGTTTTAGTTATCATCTGGTTTGGTTCTCCTGTCATTTGATAAGCGTGACAAGATATGCAGTATTTATAAACACGTTTATTCGCAGACAACTTAATTGACTCGAGATCTTGTGTAACATCTTATTGACTCCACCATGACCAGGCAGTGGAGTTTCATAGACTGAAGTACGAATTTCCTGTAGATATGACCTCTGAAACAATTTAAAGTTCACTCACAACTTTTCACCAGCTGGTAGATGAGGTCTCCATTTCTTATAAGAACCCAATATTTCACAATAATACAAACATATATTTGTGTCCAGTTTCGTTCGAACAAATGGAAGATCTAAGGATTTTGTCATGATCGATAGCAAGTGACTGTTATTAATACTTTGAAAGAACAGAGTGAAGAAGGCAGTACAAAATTATCTTGATTGATAAATGTTATAAGTAATGGTGACCTTATCAAAGCTTTGAACAATACATTTGTCAGACAAAGGAATAATCTCCTGATCAACACCATTCTCAATATCTCTTTTTCCATAACTCTAACACAAGCAAGATTTAAATCAGATATTTTTCTTCCAATAGCATCGAAATTTGTATCCAGAAAAAGGCTTGTTATTTACAAGTAGATTAACAACGACCTTATTCAACCTTAGGTCATTGTCTAGTAATAATGAATAACCTTAACGGGCAAAGCAACACTCATCTGACAAGCACGAATCCTGAAAGGAATTCTGACCTAAAATGACACAGTGAAAAAGAAACTTTACAAAACCGCCCATTACTCTCTGAAAAAGACTTTTCCTTCTCAGAAAAAATGCAAGTACCTGATAACAAACTACTTTAAAAAGTTCCTTTGTTCTTTATAATTTTACAAAGGACAAGAATGGCATAATTAACAATACTATTAGGGTTTGTTTGATCTAATCAATGTATTGCTTTCAAACCGTGACGCTAAAGGAGACTAAAAATTAATTTTTTTTTATTTATAAATGTAATTCTTTACAATTTCTAATTCGAATATAATGTTTATTTAAAAAAAATATCGTGTGCGTATATTGATTATATTGCAAGGAAGATACCAATGATTATGTAAATTGCATAGTATGTCCGAGTTTTAATGAGACGACAGATCCCGTGGTCTCGTGGCGTTCATACTAGCCAGTCATTGTATACAAACAGAATCATGGTTTGCGAGAAAGGCCATTAAGAACGGTTTTAATCGAAAGTAATTTTTCACACACAAAAAAAACACCCCACAAATAAATCTGTGAGGAGGAAATCATACGTATTTAATTTAAACATGTAAAAAGTTTCCTTTCTATGATTCAATTACAGTGTATTTTACATGCATGCTACAGTTAGCGTATTGACAAATCTGTAAGTATATACATGCCTCATTAAAATAGATTACGTACTGTACTGGTAAGTGCTGAAAGAAATGTTGTAAGCACAGGCCCAGGCTGATGACTTTAATAAACTTAATAGCCATTACTGAAATTCCACAAACCCGAACAGTTCATATATGTTGTTACGTGCTTAGGCTCGAATAAGCAGCAACACAGAAAGAATGAAAACTAACAAGCTTGTAAAACTTTAACAATGATTTTATTAAGTACAATTATTTTCATAAAATAAATAAACTTACTGTTTTAAAGAATCAAATCCAACAAATATAAAATTCACAAAAATAATCCACTAATGGAATTGCAGGTCCTGATAAATAAATGTTCTAATAGTTCCAGGTTCGAATCTTGACGATGTAATCCAAAATGGCTGACAATGTCACGTGATGCAGTTCTTGATTTAATATCATCCAGATGAAATTATGAAACATATGTCCTTTTTCCAAATAAATAGAATAATTCTTCTTTTCCAATGAATTGACACAAAGTCCAGAACAAAATAATATTAACACTCAAACATGAAATACACAACTAATATCTTAAAGCCCAAACATCTACTAAACTCCTATCCAAAACAACAGTCTATATAACTGTTTTTTTTTAGTAAACAAGTGATCACATGATTTTCTAGAAATTGATAGAGGTTCTTGGAAGGTCACAGAAAAAGACTGCCTTCACTCAAAATCACATACTCTAGATTTTTCCGACCCCTAAGAACTAAAAAAAAATGTACTTGAAATTAACCAATAATTTTAGAGACTTGTTGACAATGTCCAAAGCAAGGTCAGGAATTGGGTCAACAAGCCAAGGTCAAAAACTTGTTTACAATTAAAGGATGGTCAGGCTGTACTTTCTAGAAAAAATCTCCCAATAAATGAATTTTAAAGCAACCATGACAAATTTGGATTTAACAATAAAAAAAGTAATTTAAATCCAATAGCCGTAACACCTTCCCCCATAGAATAAAAAGAAAGGTTTATATGATAAAACTTTCTTTTTATCACAAACCAATTTACATCTGAGATTAAAAGAACTAGTACAAATTACACAATATAATAAATTATACACGGGAAAGAGTGTCTACAATTATATTATCAAGAAATAGCCTCAAATTTTTAACTTGTCCATGTCCCACAAAATGTCCTAAGAAAGCTACTCTAGCAAGGCAGAACTCACTTTTAAATAAATTAACAGTCAGACACGCATTAGTGAGTCTGTCAAAGAATTATTGAATTGTTGCTAGATGTTCTTTCCAGTTGTCGTTGTAAATGATGACGTCACAAATCTCTAGACCAGAGATGAACATTTTTATAAGACATTGAAATGGACTTTCTTTATATTGGTAGAGTCCTTTTGGAGTCGCAATGTTGAGTTTTCCTTTGCTCTTTCCGTAGTGGAATCTGCCAAAATCCCTTCAGAAGGTCAGAATTTGGTGATGTACTTGGCATTCCCAATTTTATCAATATAATAGTCAATTCTTGTTAATGGGAATGAATCTGTTTTTGTCACTCTGTTCACCTTCCTATAATCAGTGCACATACGGAGAGTTTTATTTGGTTTTGAAACAAGTATGCATGCTGAACTCCAATCACTTTTACTGGGCTTGATAAAATCATTCTTCAGCAAATACTGAATTTCCTTTTTCAAATATTCCTGTCTGAGTGGACTCATCCTGCATGGAATTCTCAATCTCAACGTCATGAAAATTTTGTTTGTCCTTGTAAGAATATCTGGACATAAGTGCTCATATAATAATAACTATCAGTTCATTTCTTTCTTGCACTTGCAAATGTGAAAGTTTCTGGTCTAGATTTTTTCATAATTTCTGTATTCCAACAATTCGTCGCTCCAATATCAGTCGAATCCTGATGATATTCTTTCACTAAGTGGGACTGGTACAACTAAATTAATTACATATTTAATATGGCTATTTCTTTCAATACACTGGTACTCCTATAATTAATTTAGACCCAGGAGCACTAATACTATAATTTAACTAATTCATTTTCTTCTTAACTTTGTAAGGGCCGTACTATCTAATTTGAAGAAAAGTAAGAAGAATGAACAAGAGTAACACAACTCCATTATCAGACTCAAAAGTTCTCTCCCTTTCAGTTCTTTCAAACCATAGTTTCATTTTTAACTTTAATTGATTACTTGACTTGGTCTTGGGTAAGGAATCCACACAATCTACCATAATTCTACTGAATGTTTCATCAAACGTAGGAATAGGTTGCAGATGAGCCTTAAATATCTTCTGATTGGGTTTTCCTACCATTTGACAAGTATGACAAGATCTACAGTATTTGACAACATCACTTTTGATTTTTGGCCAATAGAAGTGAGTCAAGATCTTGTGATACATTTTATTAATCCTTAAATGACCAGCCAAAGGAGTTTCATGGGCCAGATTAAGTATTTCCTGTCTGTAAGGTTTTGGAACTATTATTTGATAGTTCACTGACCATTCATCACCAGCAGGTACCTCGGGAGGTCTCCATTTTCTCATAAGAATTCCATTTTTAATATAATAGCAGACAGGAACTTCAGTGACTTCAGTCTCATTTATGAACCTTTGAAACAAACAGGAGATCTCAGGATCTTTTTCCTGTTCGACGACAAGTGACTGTCGTTTATCACCCTGATTAAGAGAATGGGTTGTTAAAAAAGGATCACTATGATCAATACCTTCTGATTGATCTAAACCAAGAGTAAAAGTGATCTCATCAAAAACCTGACCTATACAAGTGTCCGTTGAAGGAATGCTGCCTTCTATAACACCATTCTCAAGATCATCACCCTGATTAGAATAAAGAGAATGAGTTGTTAAAAGAGGATCACTATGATCAATACCTTCTGATTGATCTAAGCCAAGAGTAAAAGTGACCTCATTAAAAACCTGACCTTTACAAGCGTCAGTTGAAGGAATACTGGCTTTTTCAACATAAGCCTGACCCACGCAGATGTCAGATAAGGGAACACTGCCCTCAATAACATAAACCTGACCCATGCATATGTCAACGAAGGGAATACTGCCCTTTTCAACTTCATTCTCAAGAGCGTTCTTTACCATAGCTCTAGTAACTGTACGAGCTTGAAATATATCAGGGATTTCTTTTTCAATTTGATCAACTTTCTGATCCAAATTAGGCTTATCAGTTACAAGTGCATTAACCACAACCTTGTCCCCAGCTAAGTCGTTGCCTAGCAATAAATCTATTCCCTCAACGGGTAAAACCGAGACTGTTCCGATTGTCACAGGTCCTGACACTAAGTCTGATGACAAATTTACACAATGGAGAGGAACATTAACAAAGACGCACTCTACTCCCTGAACAAGAACACTTTCATTAGAAGAAGACTTCTCAGAAAAAGGCAAAGTACCTGATAATAAAAGACTCTGAGAGGCTCCTGTGTCCCTTAAAATTTTAATAGGGGTGGGATTGGCCGAATCACCTAAGAGTGATATAGAACCCTTCGATATGAATGGTTCATAATTCTCCATATCAAAATCAGACTGGGATTTATTAGACCTAACAAATGTATCGCTTTCAATACATGACTGTGCCCTTGACTTCTTGTAAATAAGAGCATTTGGAACAGGTCTATCTTGATTCTGATGCCTATTTTTCAATTTGTAGCAATCAGAAATAACGTGTCCTTTTTCTTGCAGACGTTACACGTCGGAAGAGACAAGGATCTAGAATCAAACTTCTCTGAAGTCTGATTTTTGAAAGTTGTGTTAGTTTGAGTTTTAGAAGGGCTTGAATTAGGCGGAAATACTTTTCTGCCAAAAGATTGTTGAGTAGAAGTCTTGTCAACAAAAGGAACTTTATGTACCAAAGAATATTCGTCAGCAGCTCGAGCAGCATTTTCCAAGGTTTCAATCTGATGCTCATTAAGATAAGTTTTAACAGCATTATGGACACAGTTTTTGAACTCTTCAATTAATATAATTTGCTTGAGATTTTGATAATCTTGCTCGACTTTCTTGGATAAACACCATCTATCAAACATCTGCTCTTTTTCCCTAGCAAATTCGACATGAGTTTGTCCAGCTTCTTTTCTGTAATTTCTGAATTTCTGCCGATAAGCTTCAGTAACCAACCCATAACCCCTTAAAAATCACCACTTTGCTGAACGGACAGTGAACAGTAAATATCACTAGCCCTACCAGTAAGTACACATTGGAGTAACTGAGTCCAATTCTCTCTTGGCCACTTTAAATTTTCTGCAACTTTTTCAAAAAGAATAAAATATTTGTCTACTTCTTTTTCTTTGAAAGGGGGCACTAATCTAATATTCCTTGCTAAATCAAAATTTTGATTTGAAGTATGATGGTGATTCTCACTTGCCAGCTCTAATTATTTCATTTTACACTGATATTCCCTTTCTTCCTTCTCTCTCTCTCGTTCAGTTTGTTTTTCTTGCAACCTTTCCTGTCTCTCTCTCTCTCTCATCTTTTTCAAATTGTAATTGTCTTTCTTTCTCCCTTTCTTGTCTCTCTCTCCTCTTTTTCAAATTGTAATTGTTTTTCCTTCTCCTTTTCCTGAAATTCCAGTTTCTTAAACTCTAATTCAGATTGTAATTGTCTTTCTTTCTCCCTTTCTTGAAATTCCAGTTTTTTTTAGCTGTAATTCTCTCTCTCTCTCTCTCTCTCTCTCTCTCTCTCTCTCTCTCTCTCTCTCTCTCTCTCTCTCTGAAATTACAGCTTCTTCAACTCTAATTCCATCTTGAATTTTAATTTAATTCCTTCAATTTAATGTCAGAGTCTGGTGTAGACTTACTGACTAGAATCAAAGCACTTTGTTCCAAAACATCCTGTTCTACCAAATACCGGACCAAAATCTTTTTGATATCTTGTTTCGTTAAAGAAGCCTTGACTTCAGAAAGATCGTATTTTCTGGCAAGTTGAACCAACTCGTCTTTTTTGAAAAGATCTAATTGCTCCTGGGTAGGATTAGAAAGAAATATTTCTACCTTAGATGTCATTTTGATACAAGCGTGTTAGTCTCACTAAAAATTTAAATTTTTCAAAAACTAGGGGAAATTCAAATTTAAATTCAAATTTATTTAAATCCCAAGACGAGACCCCAATTTCTATGTTACGTGCTTAGGCTCTAATAAGCAGCAACACAGAATGAGTGAGAACTAACAAGCTTGTAAAACTTGAACAATGATTTTTATTAAGTACAATTATTTTCATAAAATAAATAAACTTACGGTTTTAGAAAATCAAATCCAACAAATATAAAATTCACAAAAAAAATCAACTAATGGAATTGCAAGTCCTGATAAATAAATGTTCTAATAGTTCCAGGTTCGAATCTTGACGATGTAATCCAAAATGGCTGACAATGTCACGTGATGCAGTTCTTGATTTAATATCATCCAGATGAAATTATGAAACATATGTCCTTTTTCCAAATAAATAGAATAATTCTTCTTTCTTCAATGAATTGACACAAAGTCCAGAACAAAATAATATTAACACTCAAACATGAAATACACAACTAATATCTTAAAGCCCAAACATCTACTAAACTCCTATCCAAAACAACAGTCTATATAACTGTTTTTTTTTTAGTAAACAAGTGATCACATGATTTTCTAGAAATTGATAGAGGTTCATAGAAGGTCACAGAAAAAGACTGCCTTCACTCAAAATCACATACTCTAGATTTTTCCTACCCCTAAGAACTAAAAAAAAATGTTGTACTTGAAATTAACCAATAATTTTAGAGACTTGTTGACAATGTCCAAAGCATGGTCAGGAATTGGGTCAACAAGCCAAGGTCAAAAACGTATTTACAATTAAAGGATGGTCAGGCTGTACTTTCTAGAAAAAATCTCCCAATACATGAATTTTAAACAACCATGACAAATTTGGATTTAACAATAAAAAAAAAAATTTAAATCCAATAGCCATAACAATGTTAACTTTCAAACCGGGAGAAGCAAGAATGAAAAAAATCTCAATTTTGGAAGTATTTCCTCCCTATCTCGTAATATCTCTTGGTTTTTCGCTAAGTACTCCCGATTTTTTCAATATGTCTGTCAATTTTCATTTCTCAGAAAAAGAAAAACCTTTTATAAATTTTTATCAAGTGTGCAATCCAAAGATGCCATATTCTATTTTATCACTTGTGAATATTGCAGTGAAGAAATAATTAAGATCACACGACAGTTTTTTTCTTCAGTAAATAGTTTAAGATTAAACATTATTCACGAAAATTTCAGATTGTTTAACTACTACAGAAGTACTTCTTGTAAAAAAAATCGTCACCAATTAGTTTAAAACCCATGAATGATCACAATGAAGGCTGCGTAATTTTTTCTGCAAACAAAATCTCTATTTCTGTCAATAAAACTCGGCCAGTTAACACTGACATTAATCTACCATATATATATATATATATATATATATATATATATATATATATATATATATATATATATATATACACACATACACACACAATAAAATATACGATATGTGCCCCTATAAAACTAATTTATTTCATTCAGAGAACAGTGTTACATACCATAATACTTAAACTAAGGGAAATAGAGTGGGATATAAAATGTGGGAAAACAATGGCCACATACATGTACGGTAACGTTGGACTGTAGCTTTGAATTCATCAAATGAGGTCTTTGGCTTCGAAGTTACAACAAAATTGGGCATCGTTTATTTGCCAATGAATGTCTGGTGCTTACACACACACTCTGTAGCAAATGGCTTCTTTGAATAATGTCAGAGGGTCAGTCATTTTCACAAGATAAGTGCAATGATAAGGAATAATTGTTAATTTGTTAAACAGACATTATGTTTGTGTACATCATTCTAACCTCTAACTATTATGCAGACCATAATATGAAAAAAGGGTCTTGTCCTGGGGGATAATAAGTAATAGGAAAAAAAAACATCTGATATAAAATTTATATTGATAACACCGTCTGAAATGTATTTTTGATAGTAAATATTTTAATTGAGAATTGAGATAAGCAGCGGTTTTATAGCTGCTAACAATTTGAAGAAAAAACATATAAGCCACAGATGATGTTGTTAATATAATATTATTTAAACACCAAATATATGTGATGCACCCAGAATCTGCCATATATAAAGAAATGAATGCCAAAATAAAATGTATGCATCCACAAACTGATCATTTTTCATTTAAACATTTTATAAAATTATATATATATTGAATAGCTTCTAATCTTTAGAAGCTCTATCCGCTTTACAACATTTATAATGATATCTCTACAGAAACAAAGAAACTGCATTAAACATGAAAGTGTTGAAAATATTTAAGGAAGGAAACATTATTCGGTCTTTAAGTTTGTTCTTTGTTATCACCCTGATTAAGAGAATGGGTTGTTAAAAAAGGATCACTATGATCAATACCTTCTGATTGATCTAAACCAAGAGTAAAAGTGATCTCATCAAAAACCTGACCTATACAAGTGTCCGTTGAAGGAATGCTGCCTTCTATAACACCATTCTCAAGATCATCACCCTGATTAGAATAAAGAGAATGAGTTGTTAAAAGAGGATCACTATGATCAATACCTTCTGATTGATCTAAGCCAAGAGTAAAAGTGACCTCATTAAAAACCTGACCTTTACAAGCGTCAGTTGAAGGAATACTGGCTTTTTCAACATAAGCCTGACCCACGCAGATGTCAGATAAGGGAACACTGCCCTCAATAACATAAACCTGACCCATGCATATGTCAACGAAGGGAATACTGCCCTTTTCAACTTCATTCTCAAGAGCGTTCTTTACCATAGCTCTAGTAACTGTACGAGCTTGAAATATATCAGGGATTTCTTTTTCAATTTGATCAACTTTCTGATCCAAATTAGGCTTATCAGTTACAAGTGCATTAACCACAACCTTGTCCCCAGCTAAGTCGTTGCCTAGCAATAAATCTATTCCCTCAACGGGTAAAACCGAGACTGTTCCGATTGTCACAGGTCCTGACACTAAGTCTGATGACAAATTTACACAATGGAGAGGAACATTAACAAAGACGCACTCTACTCCCTGAACAAGAACACTTTCATTAGAAGAAGACTTCTCAGAAAAAGGCAAAGTACCTGATAATAAAAGACTCTGAGAGGCTCCTGTGTCCCTTAAAATTTTAATAGGGGTGGGATTGGCCGAATCACCTAAGAGTGATATAGAACCCTTCGATATGAATGGTTCATAATTCTCCATATCAAAATCAGACTGGGATTTATTAGACCTAACAAATGTATCGCTTTCAATACATGACTGTGCCCTTGACTTCTTGTAAATAAGAGCATTTGGAACAGGTCTATCTTGATTCTGATGCCTATTTTTCAATTTGTAGCAATCAGAAATAACGTGTCCTTTTTCTTGCAGACGTTACACGTCGGAAGAGACAAGGATCTAGAATCAAACTTCTCTGAAGTCTGATTTTTGAAAGTTGTGTTAGTTTGAGTTTAAGAAGGGCTTGAATTAGGCGGAAATACTTTTCTGCCAAAAGATTGTTGAGTAGAAGTCTTGTCAACAAAAGGAACTTTATGTACCAAAGAATATTCGTCAGCAGCTCGAGCAGCATTTTCCAAGGTTTCAATCTGATGCTCATTAAGATAAGTTTTAACAGCATTATGGACACAGTTTTTGAACTCTTCAATTAATATAATTTGCTTGAGATTTTGATAATCTTGCTCGACTTTCTTGGATAAACACCATCTATCAAACATCTGCTCTTTTTCCCTAGCAAATTCGACATGAGTTTGTCCAGCTTCTTTTCTGTAATTTCTGAATTTCTGCCGATAAGCTTCAGTAACCAACCCATAACCCCTTAAAAATCACCACTTTGCTGAACGGACAGTGAACAGTAAATATCACTAGCCCTACCAGTAAGTACACATTGGAGTAACTGAGTCCAATTCTCTCTTGGCCACTTTAAATTTTCTGCAACTTTTTCAAAAAGAATAAAATATTTGTCTACTTCTTTTTCTTTGAAAGGGGGCACTAATCTAATATTCCTTGCTAAATCAAAATTTTGATTTGAAGTATGATGGTGATTCTCACTTGCCAGCTCTAATTATTTCATTTTACACTGATATTCCCTTTCTTCCTTCTCTCTCTCTCGTTCAGTTTGTTTTTCTTGCAACCTTTCCTGTCTCTCTCTCTCTCTCATCTTTTTCAAATTGTAATTGTCTTTCTTTCTCCCTTTCTTGTCTCTCTCTCCTCTTTTTCAAATTGTAATTGTTTTTCCTTCTCCTTTTCCTGAAATTCCAGTTTCTTAAACTCTAATTCAGATTGTAATTGTCTTTCTTTCTCCCTTTCTTGAAATTCCAGTTTTTTTTTAGCTGTAATTCTCTCTCTCTCTCTCTCTCTCTCTCTCTCTCTCTCTCTCTCTCTCTCTCTCTGAAATTACAGCTTCTTTAACTCTAATTCCATCTTGAATTTTAATTCTAATTCCTTCAGTTTAATGTCAGAGTCTGGTGTAGACTTACTGACTGGAATCAAAGCACTTTGCTCCAAAACATCCTGTTCTACCAAATACTGGACCAAAATCTTTTTGATATCTTGTTTCGTTAAAGAAGCCTTGACTTCAGAAAGATCGTATTTTCTGGCAAGTTGAACCAACTCGTCTTTTTTGAAAAGATCTAATTGCTCCTGGGTAGGATTAGAAAGAAATATTTCTACCTTAGATGTCATTTTGATACAAGCGTGTTAGTCTCACTAAAAATTTAAATTTTTCAAAAACTAGGGGAAATTCAAATTTAAATTCAAATTTATTTAAATCCCAAGACGAGACCCCAATTTCTATGTTACGTGCTTAGGCTCTAATAAGCAGCAACACAGAATGAGTGAGAACTAACAAGCTTGTAAAACTTGAACAATGATTTTTATTAAGTACAATTATTTTCATAAAATAAATAAACTTACGGTTTTAGAAAATCAAATCCAACAAATATAAAATTCACAAAAAAATCAACTAATGGAATTGCAAGTCCTGATAAATAAATGTTCTAATAGTTCCAGGTTCGAATCTTGACGATGTAATCCAAAATGGCTGACAATGTCACGTGATGCAGTTCTTGATTTAATATCATCCAGATGAAATTATGAAACATATGTCCTTTTTCCAAATAAATAGAATAATTCTTCTTTCTTCAATGAATTGACACAAAGTCCAGAACAAAATAATATTAACACTCAAACATGAAATACACAACTAATATCTTAAAGCCCAAACATCTACTAAACTCCTATCCAAAACAACAGTCTATATAACTGTTTTTTTTTTAGTAAACAAGTGATCACATGATTTTCTAGAAATTGATAGAGGTTCATAGAAGGTCACAGAAAAAGACTGCCTTCACTCAAAATCACATACTCTAGATTTTTCCTACCCCTAAGAACTAAAAAAAAATGTTGTACTTGAAATTAACCAATAATTTTAGAGACTTGTTGACAATGTCCAAAGCATGGTCAGGAATTGGGTCAACAAGCCAAGGTCAAAAACGTATTTACAATTAAAGGATGGTCAGGCTGTACTTTCTAGAAAAAATCTCCCAATACATGAATTTTAAACAACCATGACAAATTTGGATTTAACAATAAAAAAAAAAATTTAAATCCAATAGCCATAACAATGTTAACTTTCAAACCGGGAGAAGCAAGAATGAAAAAAATCTCAATTTTGGAAGTATTTCCTCCCTATCTCGTAATATCTCTTGGTTTTTCGCTAAGTACTCCCGATTTTTTCAATATGTCTGTCAATTTTCATTTCTCAGAAAAAGAAAAACCTTTTATAAATTTTTATCAAGTGTGCAATCCAAAGATGCCATATTCTATTTTATCACTTGTGAATATTGCAGTGAAGAAATAATTAAGATCACACGACAGTTTTTTTCTTCAGTAAATAGTTTAAGATTAAACATTATTCACGAAAATTTAAGATTGTTTAACTACTACAGAAGTACTTCTTGTAAAAAAAATCGTCACCAATTAGTTTAAAACCCATGAATGATCACAATGAAGGCTGCGTAATTTTTTCTGCAAACAAAATCTCTATTTCTGACAATAAAACTCGGCCAGTTAACACTGACATTAATCTACCATATATATATATATATATATATATATATATATATATATATATATATATATATATATATATATATATATATATATATACACACATACACACACAATAAAATATACGATATGTGCCCCTATAAAACTAATTTATTTCATTCAGAGAACAGTGTTACATACCATAATACTTAAACTAAGGGAAATAGAGTGGGATATAAAATGTGGGAAAACAATGGCCACATACATGTACGGTAACGTTGGACTGTAGCTTTGAATTCATAAAATGAGGTCTTTGGCTTCGAAGTTACAACAAAATTGGGCATCGTTTATTTGCCAATGAATGTCTGGTGCTTACACACACACTCTGTAGCAAATGGCTTCTTTGAATAATGTCAGAGGGTCAGTCATTTTCACAAGATAAGTGCAATGATAAGGAATAATTGTTAATTTGTTAAACAGACATTATGTTTGTGTACATCATTCTAACCTCTAACTATTATGCAGACCATAATATGAAAAAAGGGTCTTGTCCTGGGGGATAATAAGTAATAGGAAAAAAAAACATCTGATATAAAATTTATATTGATAACACCGTCTGAAATGTATTTTTGATAGTAAATATTTTAATTGAGAATTGAGATAAGCAGCGGTTTTATAGCTGCTAACAATTTGAAGAAAAAACATATAAGCCACAGATGATGTTGTTAATATAATATTATTTAAACACCAAATATATGTGATGCACCCAGAATCTGCCATATATAAAGAAATGAATGCCAAAATAAAATGTATGCATCCACAAACTGATCATTTTTCATTTAAACATTTTATAAAATTATATATATATTGAATAGCTTCTAATCTTTAGAAGCTCTATCCGCTTTACAACATTTATAATGATATCTCTACAGAAACAAAGAAACTGCATTAAACATGAAAGTGTTGAAAATATTTAAGGAAGGAAACATTATTCGGTCTTTAAGTTTGTTCTTTGTTATCACCCTGATTAAGAGAATGGGTTGTTAAAAAAGGATCACTATGATCAATACCTTCTGATTGATCTAAACCAAGAGTAAAAGTGATCTCATCAAAAACCTGACCTATACAAGTGTCCGTTGAAGGAATGCTGCCTTCTATAACACCATTCTCAAGATCATCACCCTGATTAGAATAAAGAGAATGAGTTGTTAAAAGAGGATCACTATGATCAATACCTTCTGATTGATCTAAGCCAAGAGTAAAAGTGACCTCATTAAAAACCTGACCTTTACAAGCGTCAGTTGAAGGAATACTGGCTTTTTCAACATAAGCCTGACCCACGCAGATGTCAGATAAGGGAACACTGCCCTCAATAACATAAACCTGACCCATGCATATGTCAACGAAGGGAATACTGCCCTTTTCAACTTCATTCTCAAGAGCGTTCTTTACCATAGCTCTAGTAACTGTACGAGCTTGAAATATATCAGGGATTTCTTTTTCAATTTGATCAACTTTCTGATCCAAATTAGGCTTATCAGTTACAAGTGGATTAACCACAACCTTGTCCCCAGCTAAGTCGTTGCCTAGCAATAAATCTATTCCCTCAACGGGTAAAACCGAGACTGTTCCGATTGTCACAGGTCCTGACACTAAGTCTGATGACAAATTTACACAATGGAGAGGAACATTAACAAAGACGCACTCTACTCCCTGAACAAGAACACTTTCATTAGAAGAAGACTTCTCAGAAAAAGGCAAAGTACCTGATAATAAAAGACTCTGAGAGGCTTCTGTGTCCCTTAAAATTTTAATAGGGGTGGGATTGGCCGAATCACCTAAGAGTGATATAGAACCCTTCGATATGAATGGTTCATAATTCTCCATATCAAAATCAGACTGGGATTTATTAGACCTAACAAATGTATCGCTTTCAATACATGACTGTGCCCTTGACTTCTTGTAAATAAGAGCATTTGGAACAGGTCTATCTTGATTCTGATGCCTATTTTTCAATTTGTAGCAATCAGAAATAACGTGTCCTTTTTCTTGCAGACGTTACACGTCGGAAGAGACAAGGATCTAGAATCAAACTTCTCTGAAGTCTGATTTTTGAAAGTTGTGTTAGTTTGAGTTTAAGAAGGGCTTGAATTAGGCGGAAATACTTTTCTGCCAAAAGATTGTTGAGTAGAAGTCTTGTCAACAAAAGGAACTTTATGTACCAAAGAATATTCGTCAGCAGCTCGAGCAGCATTTTCCAAGGTTTCAATCTGATGCTCATTAAGATAAGTTTTAACAGCATTATGGACACAGTTTTTGAACTCTTCAATTAATATAATTTGCTTGAGATTTTGATAATCTTGCTCGACTTTCTTGGATAAACACCATCTATCAAACATCTGCTCTTTTTCCCTAGCAAATTCGACATGAGTTTGTCCAGCTTCTTTTCTGTAATTTCTGAATTTCTGCCGATAAGCTTCAGTAACCAACCCATAACCCCTTAAAAATCACCACTTTGCTGAACGGACAGTGAACAGTAAATATCACTAGCCCTACCAGTAAGTACACATTGGAGTAACTGAGTCCAATTCTCTCTTGGCCACTTTAAATTTTCTGCAACTTTTTCAAAAAGAATAAAATATTTGTCTACTTCTTTTTCTTTGAAAGGGGGCACTAATCTAATATTCCTTGCTAAATCAAAATTTTGATTTGAAGTATGATGGTGATTCTCACTTGCCAGCTCTAATTATTTCATTTTACACTGATATTCCCTTTCTTCCTTCTCTCTCTCTCGTTCAGTTTGTTTTTCTTGCAACCTTTCCTGTCTCTCTCTCTCTCTCATCTTTTTCAAATTGTAATTGTCTTTCTTTCTCCCTTTCTTGTCTCTCTCTCCTCTTTTTCAAATTGTAATTGTTTTTCCTTCTCCTTTTCCTGAAATTCCAGTTTCTTAAACTCTAATTCAGATTGTAATTGTCTTTCTTTCTCCCTTTCTTGAAATTCCAGTTTTTTTTAGCTGTAATTCTCTCTCTCTCTCTCTCTCTCTCTCTCTCTCTCTCTCTCTCTCTCTCTCTCTCTCTCTCTCTCTCTGAAATTCCAGCTTCTTCAACTCTAATTCCATCTTGAATTTTAATTCTAATTCCTTCAGTTTAATGTCAGAGTCTGGTGTAGACTTACTGACTAGAATCAAAGCACTTTGTTCCAAAACATCCTGTTCTACCAAATACTGGACCAAAATCTTTTTGATATATTGTTTCGTTAAAGAAGCCTTGACTTCAGAAAGATCGTATTTTCTGGCAAGTTGAACCAACTCGTCTTTTTTGAAAAGATCTAATTGCTCCTGGGTAGGATTAGAAAGAAATATTTCTACCTTAGATGTCATTTTGATACAAGCGTGTTAGTCTCACTAAAAATTTAAATTTTTCAAAAACTAGGGGAAATTCAAATTTAAATTCAAATTTATTTAAATCCCAAGACGAGACCCCAATTTCTATGTTACGTGCTTAGGCTCTAATAAGCAGCAACACAGAATGAGTGAGAACTAACAAGCTTGTAAAACTTGAACAATGATTTTTATTAAGTACAATTATTTTCATAAAATAAATAAACTTACGGTTTTAGAAAATCAAATCCAACAAATATAAAATTCACAAAAAAAATCAACTAATGGAATTGCAAGTCCTGATAAATAAATGTTCTAATAGTTCCAGGTTCGAATCTTGACGATGTAATCTAAAATGGCTGACAATGTCACGTGATGCAGTTCTTGATTTAATATCATCCAGATGAAATTATGAAACATATGTCCTTTTTCATAATAAATAGAATAATTCTTCTTTCTTCAATGAATTGACACAAAGTCCAGAACAAAATAATATTAACACTCAAACATGAAATACACAACTAATATCTTAAAGCCCAAACATCTACTAAACTCCTATCCAAAACAACAGTCTATATAACTGTTTTTTTTTTAGTAAACAAGTGATCACATGATTTTCTAGAAATTGATAGAGGTTCATAGAAGGTCACAGAAAAAGACTGCCTTCACTCAAAATCACATACTCTAGATTTTTCCTACCCCTAAGAACTAAAAAAAAATGTTGTACTTGAAATTAACCAATAATTTTAGAGACTTGTTGACAATGTCCAAAGCATGGTCAGGAATTGGGTCAACAAGCCAAGGTCAAAAACGTATTTACAATTAAAGGATGGTCAGGCTGTACTTTCTAGAAAAAATCTCCCAATACATGAATTTTAAACAACCATGACAAATTTGGATTTAACAATAAAAAAAAAAATTTAAATCCAATAGCCATAACAATGTTAACTTTCAAACCGGGAGAAGCAAGAATGAAAAAAATCTCAATTTTGGAAGTATTTCCTTCCTATCTCGTAATATCTCTTGGTTTTTCGCTAAGTACTCCCGATTTTTTCAATATGTCTGTCAATTTTCATTTCTCAGAAAAAGAAAAACCTTTTATAAATTTTTATCAAGTGTGCAATCCAAAGATGCCATATTCTATTTTATCACTTGTGAATATTGCAGTGAAGAAATAATTAAGATCACACGACAGTTTTTTTCTTCAGTAAATAGTTTAAGATTAAACATTATTCACGAAAATTTCAGATTGTTTAACTACTACAGAAGTACTTCTTGTAAAAAAATCGTCACCAATTAGTTTAAAACCCATGAATGATCACAATGAAGGCTGCGTAATTTTTTCTGCAAACAAAATCTCTATTTCTGTCAATAAAACTCGGCCAGTTAACACTGACATTAATCTACCATATATATATATATATATATATATATATATATATATATATATATATATATATATATATATATATATACACACACACACAATAAAATATACGATATGTGCCCCTATAAAACTAATTTATTTCATTCAGAGAACAGTGTTACATACCATAATACTTAAACTAAGGGAAATAGAGTGGGATATAAAATGTGGGAAAACAATGGCCACATACATGTACGGTAACGTTGGACTGTAGCTTTGAATTCATAAAATGAGGTCTTTGGCTTCGAAGTTACAACAAAATTGGGCATCGTTTATTTGCCAATGAATGTCTGGTGCTTACACACACACTCTGTAGCAAATGGCTTCTTTGAATAATGTCAGAGGGTCAGTCATTTTCACAAGATAAGTGCAATGATAAGGAATAATTGTTAATTTGTTAAACAGACATTATGTTTGTGTACATCATTCTAACCTCTAACTATTATGCAGACCATAATATGAAAAAAGGGTCTTGTCCTGGGGGATAATAAGTAATAGGAAAAAAAAACATCTGATATAAAATTTATATTGATAACACCGTCTGAAATGTATTTTTGATAGTAAATATTTTAATTGAGAATTGAGATAAGCAGCGGTTTTATAGCTGCTAACAATTTGAAGAAAAAACATATAAGCCACAGATGATGTTGTTAATATAATATTATTTAAACACCAAATATATGTGATGCACCCAGAATCTGCCATATATAAAGAAATGAATGCCAAAATAAAATGTATGCATCCACAAACTGATCATTTTTCATTTAAACATTTTATAAAATTATATATATATTGAATAGCTTCTAATCTTTAGAAGCTCTATCCGCTTTACAACATTTATAATGATATCTCTACAGAAACAAAGAAACTGCATTAAACATGAAAGTGTTGAAAATATTTAAGGAAGGAAACATTATTCGGTCTTTAAGTTTGTTCTTGCAGTCAAGAAAGGTGCGTTTTAAGGGCACTCATGAAAAAGATCAATGTGTCTTTGTGTATAATTTCAAGGGCAATACATTGATGGGCCCTGGTATGCAAAAGAACATTGTCCATATGACTTCGTTTTCATAGTGGGAATAATGATTATACGCTTGTCAGAAGAGGAGTGTAAGCATCCTGTTGGTGTGTACACATGGGTGAGGCAAGATGGGTATGTTGGACTGGAGTCCGTCAGTGAAACGTAGTACAGAGAACAAATTTTATGTTTGATTCTGGATCTAATGGATAGTCAGTGAATGGTGCAGTGCAGTGGGGGTTCAGATCGTGGTACTCTGAAGATGATCTAAGCAGCTGTGGTTTGAATTTTCTTGAAGTTACTGGAGTAGATATTTGAGACGAACCAGACAGAATTCAGTTAAAATAGTCCAGTTTTGAAAGTACTAATGAATACACAAGTGTTTTAGCGGCATCATCGCTGAAAGATATTTGCGAATAGAGCTGATGCGTCTCAGCTCAAGCTATGCAGCCTTGCATATGTTCAAGACATGTTTGTGCAATGTGAGAGTACTGTCTCGATTAACACCTAGGTTCCGTACTGATTGCGTACATTTAATGTTGGTGTTGCTGTTATTTGTTGTTTTAGGTAAAGGATGTGACTGAGATAGTCTTTGGGTTGTGATCAGAAACGTCTCACTTTTATCATCATTCATCTGCAGCTTGTTACCTATTATCCATGATTTCACATCAGAAATGCACCTCTCTTCTCCTTGGATGGTAGCATTAAATTCATTTGAGTTGCTAGACTTGTATATTTGCTTTTCTTCAGCGTAAAATTGGTGAGACACTGGGTGATGATCTATTCCACTTGAGAGTGGCTGAGTGAACAGGTCCAAAATCAGACCCCCGTGAAACACCACAACATAGATCAACTTGGATGGAGTGTATTCCATTTGAAGACACAAATTGTGTCGTTTTGACTAAGTAGGATTTGTACCACTGTACGACTATTGTAAATGCCAAATACATGCTAGAGATGGGGAAATAATAGATCATGGTCTATTATGTCAAAAGAAGAATAGCTTCCAAAGAGAATGAACGAGTTCACCTATACCACTATTAATAATAAGTATTTATTTGTAAAACAGGCCTCTGGCTGATGATACAAACCCATGTATCATGTACAGAAAGGTGTTTTGGAGTGTAACAAAACAACGTACCCGATACACACACACACACGCACACACACACACACAGACAACCTTTCAAGACGCCTGTTTATTGTTTTCTCAGGACTACGAGAAATTATTTTTTTTTATAAAACCCAAAGAACATAGAAACAATTAATTATGAATAATTAAAATGAATACATATATTCACAGCATAATACAAGATATAAGTCCGTTCATGTTTCATTTCAATAGATTATCAGCCTGTAGTTTAATGTTTGAACTTTAAAAGCAACATGTACGGAGAACGAAATATATTTGCACATTTCATATTAGATTCTAACTTTTTTTCAGACATACTACTGAAAAGACTAATTCATATTTTAAATGTATTAAACCTTGTAGAACAAACTCAGCAAAGATCATTAGAGAACGATTGACATTGCTTACAGCATTTGCTGTTTCACATTTTCGACAGATATAACTGATGGAGAAGAGCAGTGTCGTTAGAACATCCAAAGATCAAGTATTGGCCAAAATATTCAAAATGCATTGGGAGTAGTGTGAGTACTGTCAAACTCATATTGATATGATATCAATTATGTCAGTTTCGTTCTTCAAGTATGAATATGTTTGAAAGTATTTTGATACAAATCACTCAAGGCACAAATGGATGGCAAATCCTTTGAAAAAGATGAGTAATCAGAAACTTTGATATCAGAGTTTATTTAAAATGAATCAGATAAGTGCATTAATTGGCATGGTGAGTCTCATGGAAAATTGAACAAATTAAATTTCAAACCCTTTAATGATTGTATATTGCTTATCATACGCATGCGCAGTACTGTGTTTGAATAAATGATATTTTTTGTCTAGGTTGTTAAATACTGGAGCATTATCCAGAAAACAAGTTAAAAGGTTTATAATTTACCAAATAAAATGAATTTAGGTTATTATGTAGAAAAGTAGGTTCGATTTTATTATACACTCAAACCACAGAAGTACAAGGAAACATTTATCTCTAAAAACATCGAAAGCACACCATTTTCAAAAAGTGATAAGTGAGATTTCCATCGAATAGGTGTTTGCTTCTCATGACTGTATTTCACTTTGAATGACATTTTGATTTTTAAAAAGCGATTTATCTGCCCACATATTCTATTTATATTTCATTATGTAGAGATTATGTTAGTGTAGAAGTAATAATTAGGACCGAACATTTATTTGTCATTTATTTAATGTTTCTTTCGTGATGTTAAGAAATGGGAAATGTAAAGATAATCCTGATTACAAAGTGAGGAAAAAATTCAGGTTTTTAAGTATCTCATTGCCATTTGTTTCTTCTATTTTATTTCCAAATACATTTATGAAGAAGCTAATAAAAGTCAACCTGCCACATCGAATATGCAAATGCAACTTTTAAAATTAATATAAGCACACATGAATATTGTAACTATTTTTAGATTGTTTTGTTTTTTAAAGTTAAGTTCGATGATGAGTCTTCGCTGCTATTCACAAAAACATTAATAAAAACAAATTGAACGTAGTACAAAAGTTGCTGCCATGAAAGTGTGTGTGTGTGTGTGTGGCTGCTAGCACAAAAGTGATAAACTATCTTTTTTTAAATTGTATATCTGATCTCAGCTTATTGCAGTACATAAACATTTCGTTCTATTACATCAACCTGTTCTTCGTTTTACAACAACTTTGCATTTGTACAATCGGTATTTGAATCTTTCCGAATAAATCAAATATATTTGTGTTGAATTTGTGTGTAATGTTTGGAACGAATGGCTTGATGAAGTGAACATCTTTCTAAGAAATCACGTCAGAACGTATTATCAAAGTTGGCATCTAAATACATTACATTCATTAATGTATCCAACCAATGAAGATATTTAAATTAAAATTAAAGAAATGTTGAGTGGAATGCATGATCCAGTGATAGAGCTTCGAACTCCCGATCGAGCGACCGTGGGTTCAATCACCGCTTGTTCAATGCTATTTATCCTTGATCAAGTTATTAAACCATATAGCTTATTACTGGATGTACCAAAGAAATTAGCAAGTATTTATTAATATCACATGTAAGAACTTTCTACGAAATCGATGTAAAATTAATATTTAGAACAAAACATTAACAAAATTACCATGTGGTATTTTTAGGTAATTAGGACGTGTTTGGCGAAATATACACTAGTTCGGAGTCGATTATTCGTCGGATAAACGAGGATAAGTTTCGTCATACACATGAAAATCTTCAAAGTGATCATCTATTTAGTAGATTGGCATATATGGTAAGCTGATTAGAATCCTGTTGGTTTCGATTTTGTTACGATATATTTTTTAACGTTATTGTTTCTTACGTTATATTTTGTTACGTTATATTTTGTATCGTTCTCCACACGGTCATCAACTGTTATTTTCATTCCCAATCAAGGGATACATTTTTGTTGTTGCTAACAACATTTATGAATTGTTGTATATTCAGTTTACCTGGATAAATTAATTATGTGGCTTTTAAAACATAATTGTGTTTATTTTACGTATTGATTGTAATTCTTGAACCGGATGATATACTCGAATAATGATTGGAACATACAGCACAATTAATTGTACTTTATGTTCTTTACATATATTTCTCAGTAATGATCTTTCCACTGTGTTACACTCAGTACAAATCGTAAGTTGATCTAAAATACCTACAAAGATGACTTAACGGTAAACTTCTTGTCAAACGTTCATCGGCAATTTTTTTGAGCAGCTGCACTGTAAAAAAACATCATGTAAACGGAACACAGATTTCACTTCCGGATCATCACCACGGCCTTTTTACTCAATGTGCACTGTCGCCGAAATACACACAGACTACCACTCTTTTAGCTCAAATTCTCAAAGAATAAACAATTCCCATTAAATCCCTACCAAAATGCTTAAATATAACTCTTATATCACCACCAAAATGAGAGAGGAAAATATTATCTTAAAATAGACTAGAACTATCTCGCGACGATATGTTCGGCGCAACTTCAGCGCCCTGTGTCCAAAATTACGGTCAAAATATGCATATGAGTCAAAGGTCAAATACTGTCAGTGTCATAACTCTTTAACTGGTTGGTGTATTTCAACAATATATTGGTTCCTAACATTAACAGTAATATTAATCAGTCATTAAACTTTGTTAAAAATTCTTATAGTTCGTGGTATACTTAATTTTTGATCAATATGAACTAAGGTTATTTCCGGAATATCATTCTCCTTTTTTGAAATATTGTTCATGCATACAGTTTTGGCCATTTAGCACCATGTAAATATCTTCAACACCAAGTGGTATTGATATTTAATCCAATCTGAATCAGACTTGATTGGAACGTAAAAAAATATATTTATATTCACTACTGTAACTGAATCTATACAACCGTCTTGACATTTGTTTTGTCCAAGACTATTGTTTTTAATCCTGTTAACACCATATAAATTTCATTCTCGTTCAATTTTTACCAAAGTTAGCAGCAGCTTGAAATAAACAATGAACAAGAAAGGTATTTGTTTCCCATATTAACAGACCATGGCATAAGCCCTAGATGCAAGGCTAATAGAGTTAACAATTAATGAGTGATGGACGAACGAACAGGTGGACGCACAATGCCTGAATGACAATTCATCCGCGGTTTATAAATGGTAGACGGTGTTTTCCTTGAAATACATGGCTCGCGTGCTGTGGGGATGTCAGTGAATGTGATGTGTATGTTAAGAAGGTTCAAAATGTTTTTCAACTAAATAACGCCCTGACCTTGACCTTTGATGTATTTACACACCCATCAAAAAGGTTCAGCTATTGGCTATAACCAATGTGGTTACGAAGTTTGAGGATAATGGATCAAGCGATTCAAAAGTATTTCATCCGAAAAAAAGTTGTTCAAATACATGTCACCATGTCATTTACTTTTGAACGACTGATTCCCTAATTTAATATGACAAAAGTCCCTTCAAAGCTTAAGGACCTAGTCGCTCAGCCGTTATTTAACGTAACCGTCTTTTTAACCGTTAACCACTGACTCCAGACTCAACAGGGGTCACCTACTGATCATGAACAATATCTCTACAAAGTTTTAGAACCGTTGACCCAGTTGTTCAAAGGTTGTTACTCAGAAATCAAATATACTGATCATAAACAATATCTCTACACAGTTTTAGAACCGTTGACCCAGGTGTTCAAAGGTTGTTACTCAGAAATCAAATATACTGAACAGGACTAGTGCTCATTTTAAGTCCTTGGACAGTGGGACAAGCATTTTAAAAGTTATTGATCAGAAACAAAAAGTGTGTCGCAAACGTCAACCCCTGACAAAGTGATCCATGTGTGTCTGAATGTTATGCAGGCGACACAAAAACACCTGCAAATCAATGACTTAGAGCTGTCAAGTTAAAAATGTGCGATTTGTGTTGCGAAATAACTGAAAAACACCTGAATTTTTCAATATTATACTGGACCTCTCAAAGATATTTAAAGTACATTTTGAAATAGTCCGCACAAAAATATAAATACTCTTGAATTAGCGGAGCCTTTGTTGAACAGGTTCACTAAAAGTTTGGTATGGAAAATTTCTTTCTGATAAATTTTGTGTCGCGAGTGTTTTCATTTTTAAGACTTTATGTTCATACTTCACTGAAGAACTTGAATATATTCTGAAATGACAACTGCCGATGTGGTTTGTCATTGAAAATAAGGCATTTTAAATCGTAAACCGTGAATTTTGAGGCAAAAATGATGAAAGTACAAAACCTTTGAAGTGGACACCAAATAATGCATCCATTGGATATAACATATTCATGAAATATAAACTCTTGGATGAGGTTGGGGTGGGTAATCTTATGAGTTAAAAATTATCAGTGTACCACATCTTTAAATATATAGTGTAATTGCCAACCGTGGTCGCACTTAATTATATTGGGTACAACGCTATGAGCAAGAAGAAAGTCCTTGTAGTTTATTTAAAGCCACTTCTTGAGTAAATATATAGCACATACAGACATTATAAGATTAATATAGCAATATATGTACGTAATATCACTATGTAAGTGATATTTAAGTTCATATAAATATAACACACCAACATATATGTTTACATACTTTAGTGCATGTAATTAAAGTACGATCATTAGCGAGAAAACGGATTGAAATGTATGTTTTCTTGTTCTCTTATGGGTTACGAGCCTATATATGTTCAAGATATGCTAATGTTGTTAAGAAATTCCGATTCAGAACTTTTCGTTTGATTTTTTTGAATTGTCTACCCAAGACGTGTGTACGGTCGTAATGTATAATTCTCTTTCTTGAGTTCATTTATACACTATTGCGGATAGCTATTATAACATTAGCCACGGCCAAAATATTCTTAGACATTGGTTGTAGGGAATTTCACTAAAAGTATAACATCGGTTTTCTTTATCACTTTCTACAAGATAATTCTTAGATATTAAAGTTGATGTTGAAAGTGTCGTTTAACGGCTCATCAACACATTATAGTTTATCTAGTGCCGTTGAGGATACATAGGATTCCGCGAACCGGCCCAACTCCATCTATCAATTTAATGCTCTCAAAGGGCATATCGCCAAGATTACGTATCCAATCGAAGGACGAAGCTAGAAAAAAAAACAGTCTTTTGCCTATGAACACAATGAAGAAGTTCAGTGTCACTAGAGAGGCTTGAACCGGGGTTGTCCGGTTTCAAGTCCACCACGCTATTGTAAAGTATCACACTAACTCAGACTTTAGGAACAAACTATATAGTTCCTAATGATCTCATAATATTATGCCACTGCAATTATCTAACAGTAACTCAAGTAACTGTTCTAAGTGTACATCAGTCTGTGTGAGAGTCACATAGTATAGCTCCCAACCCATGAGAAGCAGCGTGGACTCAAGTGGTCTCCAATCACAGCATTATATTCATTCAACTTCACAAGATGGTTCTATGTAACATCTAGGTGACATCACTGATATATATGAGCATGTTATAAAGCTCCGAAGGAAAAGGTTGAAGTCTGTGTAATGGATAATATGTAAATTGAATATCAGAAATAACAAACTTTAATTATGGTTTTCTGGAAATGAGAATTTATTACATAAGAGCAATGCGTAAACAATATGATTTTGTAACAGATTGTCAAATATATTGTAAATGGCTTCAAAACGACAGAGACTGTGTGACAAAATCTTGCGCATCGAAATGCACATAGTGAAGGATTCCAACCGAAATTCACTGATTAAAATACCAGCGAAGAATCAAATAAATACACCATGTAAAACGTGTGGATATGTATCCATTGTAAAATGATTTTTGAACGATCTAGTCGATATAATGTTTAAAATATACTTAGAAGAAATGATTTCATCTCAAGATCAAAGAAAGCACGACAACTGATTGTAACGTACTTAGAACGAAATGAGTTTGATAAGAGCGACAAGAAACACGGGTGTGTCTTTTGGGTGTGAACAAAATTATTTTAAAACCTTTTAGTAAATTCCATAGTTTATCACGAACAGATGCGCTGTAAATCGCAATAAGAATAAATTTGTCTCAATGTATTACATTGCAAATCTTGGTTATCAAAAAAGTCAATTTTGTTTATTATTTGACAAAAATAAAGTTTATTTTAATATACACTTAAACAGTGAAATTAACTAACATGCTTTCGAGCAAATGAATTTTTCGGTTTTGAAGGTGTTACAGTTTATTCAAGCCACTTTATTTCAACAAAGAATGAGATTACGTATCTGTTCATATATAATTAAAAATGTATCCTTTACAAGAAACTTCAAAG
Organism: Unio pictorum; assembly: GCA_030141615.1. Classification (NCBI taxonomy): domain Eukaryota; kingdom Metazoa; phylum Mollusca; class Bivalvia; order Unionida; family Unionidae; genus Unio; species Unio pictorum. Next base: position 773,151 of record JARLTB010000074.1, on the reverse strand, counting down.
ACGCGCAGTTTTTAAAATTGATATCCCCTCGCATATGCATGTTTGTTTTGGTCATATTTCACTCTGCAGTGCATTCGGATGCTTAAAGACTACTGGCTTGCCTTCATGCACCAATTAAGCTTCGCTTCTATAACGATCGTTTTAAAGTAACAGTGAAAATTGGGACAGACATTAGTTTGACATTAATGAGTTCAAGTTTTCAAAAATAATAAATAAGGTAAAGGCATACAACTTTGAAGAAAACGTACTTCTGTGTTTAAGTATTATTTTTGTCATTTTTAGTTTAATACAAACTCAAGAAATCTTTGTGAACCAAGCATTTACTTTTCAGAAGGAATAATACAAATGCAAGCTTTAATAATTTAAAATAGCGCTCATGAAATGTTTTACAGTTCCGTCAGTTGCAGCTCGCTTTGCAAGAGAGAATATTCCGTAGAAGCCAACACGATTTGAACTTCTCGAAGACATACAATTAAATTGAATACGGACACTGTCGATTGTGGAATACCAAGTATAATTTCAACGATGTTATTTCTGTGGATATGGTTGCGTGTTATCCGGGAAATTATTTTGGCTTCGGAAAATGTTCTGGTTATTTTTAAAGATTTGGACATCGCACAAACAAGATGAGCATGGTATCGATAAATGGACCACTGCCCGATTTTGATCTAACCGGATTCGCTCGTATTGTATCATTCGAGTTTGCTTAGATTCTTCATCCTATTTGTTATATTTTGGTTTGGTAGGCAATTTTCAGAAAAAAAAGCTATACAACAAAAGTTTTATTACAATATATGGTTGATTGTTAAATCATGATATCCTTGATTGTAAGTGGGGCAAAAAATCATATCATAAGCAGACCGAAGTTTGGTTACCACTAGATGATGATAAAACCGCAAAAGATCTCGACAGCAGAATAATCGGTAAATGTACTCAAGGTGGGTCATATGATCATAAACGACATTATGCACGACTAATTCTAGATAATGCTGACGATGCTTTTAAAATGAGCTGATGCAACAAAGAGAAATATATTTGTAAATCGAGAAAATGCTTACTTGTCTAACGTAACACGGTTAGGTACAATTGTTGGCTATATCGATGTTATATCACCTCAGAATACACATCTAAGATCGTCAATGCTCGCTTATGTTTCTATAAACTTGCTATCGATGATAAATAGAGTTGCAACGGATTAATTTTATATCGATAACAATATAAAGAATTAGTCAGTCGTTTTGCAAGTAAAAATGCACCGTGGATTTTCGTGGAGAATAAAAAGCATATGTTCTATATTTATTCTGAATCCGCAGATGTTGAAATCAAGATACTTACATAATAACATCACGCAAAATAATTAGATATCAGAATTATCGTCTGCGTTATCTATATCCGATCCAGTATCCAGATATAACCTGGTGGATGCGGTTAAACAACTCCAGTTATTTGAATTATTTAGACAGAGTTCGAATGATATGGTTGTTTTAACACATACACAATGGCTTGCAAGAGAAATTAAACCAGGAATGCGAATATGTACTTATCACAGCTTTATTTACGTATAAGGATGATAAATCGACCCCTGAACGAATGGGTGAGAAATATATACCTTAAAAAAAGAATTTGGGCTGAAAAATGCACCATTTCATTAAATGCGTTACCGCTCTAGTGGCCTAATGGTTAGAGCGTCCGCCGCGAAAGCGAGAGGTCGTGAGTTCGATGTCCGGCCGAGTCATACCAAAGACTTACAAAAATATTACTAATTGCTGCCTCGCTTGGCGCTCAACATAAGACGTTAGTGTTAGGACTGGTCGTCCTGGTGTCAGGATAATGTGACAGGGTCAACCACCACCATTTGTTTAATTATATCCGCACGAATGGTTAAAATATGTGTAGATTATAATGGTTAAAAAAAGTGTGTAGAAGAGACACTGATGATCATAATGCGCTTGATCCAGAATTAAGATAATTTAAGAAATTGATCAGATTACAGTCGAATAAATTTCAGAGTAAAAAAATGCGCCAAATAATTACAGACACTTTCATAAATGATTTTTGGGATAAATGGAGACCAAACGAATTGATAATGGCAAGTAGAAAGATAGTTCGTGATACACATCAGCAGCAATTACATAAGAAACAGTTTTCAGAATTACCTGTACCGTTGTGTTATAGAGTAGCTGATACACGACGACAGAATATTGAAGTTGAGATTCCAGAATCGTCAGAGATACAGAATATTATGTTAAATGATATTGTTCTAGTTCTTGTTAATTTTGTTGAGGATGCGTTTAGAGACAAAATTTCATGGACGCTATTAACTATTTTTGATACAGTTGTTTGGATTATTGATGAACATATCGAGTGGTCAAATTTAATCTATCTACCAGTATCACGGGTCAGAAAAATAACTCGACTGCTGAGGTTCATTGTAACGTGTACTGACACCAACAACAAAGTTGTTAGTGATGATATAATAAGAAAGAAAAAAAAAATTAGCTATGTATAAACATAGTCAGAAAAAAATAATCGCGACTTTGATATTGATGCTGAATTTTCAAAATAACGCTAGATGTAAAGTCGTAAAATTGCTTGCAATTTCAAAAACGATTTTCAAGTCCTCCTAGGACTTTCAAAGTCGTAAATGGAAATGGAAATTCTTTCAGAATTTCACCGTAGAATTTTCATTGCAATTTCAATTAGAAAATTCTAAAAGAATTTCAATAATGTATCAACACGTGCTAGTATTTATCCACGACAAAGAACTCCTTGAAAACGCTATCAGAGATGTATTTAACAGAACAACAACAGAATTTTATATGGATTTTTACGTAGATATAATCATAGATAACTTCGGCGATGAAAAGTTTTTGTTGACGAATTATCAACTGATACAACTTCAACAAAATAATGTTACCACGGTGAGATTAACCCGTGATCAAATACTTCAATACGTACATTCATGCTTATCCATGGGACATCTTATGTGGATTTTATATCGAAATCCATGAAATACAACAACAACAAAAAATAAGAAATCTTAAAAAAATCCTACATATTTTCTAAAATTGTTCATTTACGATTTCAGAGCTAAAAAAAAATCACTGCATAAGTATTATACTTCCCTATAATCAATTACTTTAAGTCATGTCCTAAATGTTCTATTTCCTTAGTTCGGTTTAATCTTTTTGATACGTCCTATAATCTCGATCACAGTTTTACATGACACTTCCAGGTTTGTTTTTAAATAAAGTCTTGTTACAAAATTAATGCTTGTGGTCTAAATGAATAATATGTTTTTATTTTGACATATTAACATTTATGAGGTGTCAAAGATCCACTTTATACACTTTCAACTGTATTTATCTTACACCGATATTTTGGACTTATTTTTGAATTATTATTATTATTATTATTATTATTATTATTATTATTATTATTATTATTATTATTATTATTATTATTGTCAGCAGTAGCAGCAGCATCAGTAGTAGTAGTAGTAGTAGTAATGTGTGTGTGATTTCAACTTTAAACGTAGCTTTCACACTTGTTCAGTCATATCGCTACAATATCTTGACACCAGGACGACCAGTCCTAATACAATTCTCTTAATGATGAGCGCCTAGCGAGACAGTTGTTTGGTATGACTCTGCAAGGGTTCGAACCCTCGACCTGCCGCATCAGAGGCGGATACTCTAGCCACATGGTCACCGGAGTGGTCATTAGTAGTAGTAGTAATGGTAGTAGTAGTTGTAAATGAAGAAGTAGTACCTGGAGTATAATAAATATGTATACACCTGGATGCATTGAGTGTCTGGAACTTAAACAACGCACCACATTTGGTCTCATGAACTTTCTTTGCAAGACATTCCGCAACTTGTATAATTGTTACAGATAATGTAGCAGTCTGTCAAAGAAAATGCTTGTCTATCGTGTTTGCCCAAAGAGAGCATGATTTGTGAATATATCGCTGCCAATAATCTATTTTCTATCAATATCAATTATTGAATATTGACTTATAATTCATTTGCGGACCATGAGATGTTGGTCAAGAAATCATCATGTGTTTTAAAATTTATGCTTGGTGCGATTGTAGCGATTGATTGATTGATTGGATATTGACTACAAACAATGATATCATACAGTATTTGTGAAAATGACGTTTATGTATAATGATTTTGGATCTTGTAATAATTAATTTTGTTTTGGAAACCACTGACTATATATATTGTCCATTTATTACAACTTTTGTCATCATAATTTGTAGAGTAGAAGTAAAATATTGTCGGTGAGAAAGCTTCTAAATTCGGATGTTTGTTTACATCAGTAAAGTGAGTTTAAATCAAAAATGTATTTCCCTAAATAATTAGATTACCGACTCTATTCACTTATAAATAAAACCAAGTTGCAAACATATACTGATCTGCCGTCTCATAATGTGCATGCAGATCAAGGTCTATCTTGTTTATTCTCCTGATTACTCCTAACAAGCTGCAGTGACCCATATCAGCTGGAGTATTATGCGATTGCAGATCTTCGTCTGTGCAGTTTGCAGTTGAACTGACTGATAAGTGAGAATAGACGACTCGTTAATTATACTGACTTAGTACAATTACGTCTTTTCCAGGCCACAGTCCTTCTAGTATCGAAAGTCTCCACATCATATTAGTATTAATAATTGTATGAATCAGTTTTGTTTGTTACCCGATGCTAGTATTACAATATGGCAGAGTAGATGACCATTGCTATATATCCAAAATTGATAAATTTTACATACTGATGCAATTAATTAAATTTATTCAGTGACGACGTGAGGAGAATAGGTGGAATGGAATGTGGCAATGACCACAAGACGCAAGACGAAAGTGGCGATGTCGTAATTTCTTTCTCTTGGAAACTGTGGGTGAGTTTTACAACATGGATAAAAATGACCTCGACCAGGTGCTGGTCAACCAGGGAAATTTACTTTCGCTAGCTCTAATGGTAATGACATCTTTGCTTACCGTTATACTTGTCACGATTTTGTGGTACCACGGTACAAGTTCCTATTACATAGACCTCAATGCAAATATTTGGTGAAATAAATATACTTTTTATCCACCTTCAGCTTGCGAGTCACATTCTGTCATAGATATCAATGTTAGATTGTCTATATGAAAGGACATAGCCAGATATTCCTTTCCATCAAAGGGATATAACTCTACTGGAGTTAATAGTTATCCAGTCATCACAGCTATATTTGTAATGAGTTGTTGCACATTTGTTAAAATATCATGCAATAATGGCATGCAATATTTCATTATTTTCTACTCTGTTATCAGACGGACTCTACTGCTGGATTTGAAGAGGGAAAATAAAACCTAACTGATGCTAGGGTTATGATTGCATAAATTCTGGCTCGTTCATCAGCATCATACCTCGTTTATCAAGGAAATAATCTAGTTGAGTCAATAAAATGGCTGTCAAAGAACAGCCGACTTTATGCCTTGCTTGAAACTACATTAAGTCTGTGTGACATTGATATTTAGAAATTTTAAATACCTGTTTATAGTTATAAATCTGCTATGAAATCAGGCCTCTCCACACATATGCCAGTTATAACCATTGTTTTGAAGAAGAAAAAAAATATTATCGAATTTAATTTTTCATTTTTGTGCTTTGGTTGTTATGAAATGACAAACTGTAAATGAAATAAACGATGACTCGTGATCCAAGAGAAAATCTAATCATACCTTAACAATTCGAAAAAAAATATTTAAATCAACAAGACTATGGAATCAGTTAAGAGATCATAAACAAAGAAGAAACAAGCATTGCACAATATACCAACAAAAAAGCAAATGCAAAATACTTTATATTCTCGTCTGTTTAATTATGCCCTCCACTAAGATATTTGTACATTTGATACTCGCTGACTCAAATGATGGTGATACTGTGGGCATGGAAAAAGATTAAGGCAACTGTTTACTAACATTACGTTAACCCGAAGGCAGGTAGGTACCAATCAAGCAGTCGCAACTCCGCATCTAACATAAATTTGAGGGCAAAACAGAAAAGAAATAACAAGAAAGAAAGAAAAAGATCCACTCGTTGAGCCGTAAGGAACGTTTACGTCTTATGGTGCAGCAGAGAGGGTGAACCCTACAACTTTTTAGAGGCGTCTGTTTGTCAAACTAAGACCTCTTAAGAAAAACGAGAAAAAAATGCCACTTCCAGACGGTCCAACTATAATCATCCAAATATCATTTGGTAGCGTAGCCATATGTTTATCATGTTTTTGCGTTATAATTGCAGAAAAATCAATTACATTCATGTTATTATAAATAAATTATGGATCAACATTAAGTGAAATGCAAGACGCATACTAGCACAAACGAATTAACAACAATTACAACAAACAATAATATATAAGCAGTTTCTGGTAAGTGTGCACAATGTGGTACAAAGAAATTTAGATTCTGAAAAGCTTCCTAAAGTCATGAGCAGATTCAAGCAAATATGCCTCATGAGTTTCAACTGTCCTACTCAGGAACCAGAACTGTGTTTACATCAAAGATTTTTTCAAACTACAAAACTCACAACACCTGGAAAGGTTTGGTAGGGATAGCCAAACATTGTGCAATCACATTTGTGTTTTTCTTTTGCATGACTCTGAGTGATGTGGAGATCACAAAGCTATCAGGAATTAAATATTTGTTAGAACCATGGGAATAAAATTATGGCAGATAAAGGTTTTGTTTTACACAAAGTTGTCGTTGTTTTAGGCATTGATTGGAATTATCTGACAAGTTCATTCAATTTATTTTGGAATGAGCATAAAAGAAGATTTTATTTACTGCATGATTAAAAATACTCCTTTTATAACTCCAAACTGCAGATGTGTCATGAAATAACTATTGGATTCATTTGAAATCTATATTTTTTTGTCTTTCCAATGAATGACTTGATAATATCATTTGTGATGTCATGAAATATAATTATGTGTTACTTGTATGATAAATTTAAATTCAGTGTGCTAACATGATGCTAATTATATGGCGCTCACAAACAGCCAGCAAGAGGGCCATGAGTGGACAAGTCGTCTAAAGCGCTCTCTGTTACAGATCACTGCCATCTCACCTCTGTGTGTGTTCGAGTCTCGTATTGGCAAATGTGGGAAGGTGAGAAAGCTTGCCAGTAACTTCTCATGGGTTGGAGGTTCTTTCTAGGGGTTTTCCCAGGTTCTTCCTAAACCATGTATCATGTATTGAAAAATGGCTTTAAACCCTACAGCAACAACAACAACAACAACAACAACAAGCAGCAAAATAAATAGGCTAACAAGAATTACATAATACTGATAACTGAGCAGTAGTACCAGTTAACAGTGATGCATTGTTATTTTTGTTATTTGCTGACTGCAGTGTAGTTATGTAACATCTACCAGTGATCAGTGTTAGTTCCATAGCTAACCTGCACATAATTATATAACAATTGCAACAACTAGCCAGGAATACTAGCAAGTGAGTAATACAGTATAAGTTGCAGCATTCCAACTAGATCATAAATATGTTACAGTCACAACTGACTAGCAACATCAGATGATTTTTTCTTCTTGAATGATGTTATGTGATTGAATTTCATTTCTTTTTAAAATCTGATTGTGGTATAAAATGTCAGTTGCCAAACAAAAGTCATATATATATATATATATATATATATATATATATATATATATATATATATATTAATGTGAACCAAACAGACTGGAAAATGCTATACCTTGATTTCTTTGAGAGAATGATTGATAGTATCAAGTGTGTCTTATTGTTTTTATTTCTATGTTGAAATAGTTTTTTTTCAAACTCATGCATCCCATTTTTTAACTCTTGACACTTCTGTGTCTCCCTTCACATGACAGGCAGTTAAATAAAGTACACATTTCTATCACACTATTTCTTTCTTTTACTTTCCAAGAGAAATTAAGTTACTTGTAGTTAATGAAAATGATTTTTCTATCCATCATAGTATGTCTGCTTGTCAAGCTTAACATAAGTGTGAGCATCATTATTATGGAAATTAACAGTGGACAGAAAAGTACGATTCATTTCATCATCTTAAACCATCTTCATTTTTTTGCCCTCAGATAGGGAGCAATAAGTATAAAAATGATGTCCATTTGAATGTCTATCCCAAATCTGTTTCAGGAGATTTGCATTTTTGTAAATATTTTTTAAATCAAGGCCATTTAAGATTAAAACACATATTACGGCAGGGAGTTTTAGATTGGGGGTAGGGGCCATGAGTGCACGAGTGGTCTAAAGCACTCTCCATTAAGGATCACTGCCATCTCAACTTCTGTTTGCGTAAGTTCCAGTCTCTGATTCGACCAATGTGGGTATGTGAGAAAGCTTCCCAGCAGCTTCTCGTCGGTCTATTCTTTACGGGTATTTCCCGGGTTCATCATCCACCATTAATACTGGCGTTATACCCTACAACAACAAGTCAGTTTCGTGTGATATGCTCCTCGCGATAACGTTTACAGCAGTTGCCATTGCCTTGGGGTGATGCTGCTTTCAATGCATGCATCAGCAATAAACAAAATTAAGGTCATTAATAGATGTATACTTATGTGTTGCGTTCTGACACGGATTAATAATAAAAGAGGGTATTCTGAAGAATTTGACGTCATGGGTTAAAATAGAGTTTTGTTTCCATCCATATACCAAGGTCAGTCGAAATTAATTAAGTTATTACTAGCGAGCATCCGATACATAAGATAGATATGCCAGCGTGTATTGGTACTATTGCCCTCCGTGGATTACGCTATAGACATGTCTTCGTGAACGTTTCGTGTGTGTGACCAAACCATATAATAAGAACTGGAATTGGAAAACATAAAAACATGCTGAAAACATATAAGATACAAAACATGATTAGATCTCTAAGTTTGTCCCTGCAGTCAAAACTAGTGCGTTTTAAGATCACTCTTAAAAGGGAGCACTTTCTCTTTGTGTCTAATTTCAATGGTCAATTCGTTCCACATCACTGGGCCCTGGTATGCAAAAGAACGTTGTCGATATGACTTTGTTTTCACCATGGGAACAATAAATATACGACTGTCAGAAGAAGAGCGTAAGTATCTAGCTGGTGTATACATATGGGTGAGGTTGGACTGGAGTCTGTCAGTGAAATATAGCACAGAGAATAAATTTTGTGTTTGATTCTGTATCAAATTGATAGCCAGTGTAGGGTACAGAGCAGTGGTGAAGTGTGCTCTGATCGAGGTACTCTAAGGATGATCCATGCAGCTGTGTTTTGAAGTTTCTGGAGTAAATATGTGATGAACCAGACATAATTGAGTTACAATAGTTGAAAGTACTAATGAACACACAAGTATTTTAGTGGCATCAACTGAAATATATTTACGAATGGAACTGATGTTTTTCAGTTCAAAATATGCAGTCTTGGATATATACATGACATGCTGGTGCAGTGTGGGAGTACTGTCTAGAGTAATGCCTAGGTTTGTCACTGACTGTGAAAATTTAATGTTTATGTTGCTGATATTCATTGTCTGAGGTGAAGGATGTGAATGAGAAAGTCTTTGTGTTGTGATCAGAATACCATCAGTTTTATCATCAGCAGCAGAGAGGGTGAATCGGACATCTCTAATTGGGTCAGATTTTAAGCAAAATATTTTAAGCTTCCTTTTGCCAAATGGAGCCTTAACGATTTTAGAGCTCTATTTGTCAAATTAGGGGTTTCTCAAAACCAAAAAGAAATGTAAGAAGAGGATAAATCGGACAAACCATTACAGGCGACTTTTTTTGGTAATCAAAAGCTTTCTTATAAATGCTTTATAGAAGCGCCCACGCGGGTAAACAAAATCAACGCCGACATCTTCAATGTTGTCGTTGTCACCACCCCGTTGCTGCTAACGGGTTAACCGAATTAGTAATTGAAAATCTTCGATTTTTATTTATATAAATGACAAACGTCGGAGAAGCACAAATGACTAGATTAACTAGACTAGAGAACGGTTGGCTGCGATTAAGAAATTTCTCCCGGTGAGAGATTCTTTCAGAGATAATTTGCAAGCTCGACAACAAGCAAAATTAGATTTTACTGCCGATACTGAACAATTATTTAAGCCTATAACTGCGACTACTGGAGAAGTTGTAACCGCGATAAAAGAATCACAACCTGCGGTTGCACAAGTAGAGGTTAAACCTCCTAAAAAAACAGATAATAGAGTTCAAGAACTACGAGATAAATTTACTGAGGAAACTTTAGCAAAGATTGATAAAGATGATATAACTGATTTAGTAAAGTTTGCTGCGCTGGGATATTACACTAAAGAAAATTATTTAAAACCTGGACAAAAAGGTTATATAAAAAACGTAGGTGATTTAGCTAAAGCAGTTTACAAAATTAAAAATCAACTACCACAATATTTGACTGCTGTTGAATGAGAATATCTCGAAAATCAGGAAAAAAGAGGTTTATTAGTAACTGAACAACAACGACTAAAAACCGAACAAAAACAACGAGAGAAAGAGGAACAAGAACGACTAAAACAAGAACGAGCAGAAGAACAAAAACGCACAAAATCAACTCCACAAAAACGAGGACGACCACGAAAACAAAACAGTTACTATCGGACAAGTAAAAAAAATAATCAACAAAGCTATCTCATCGATAGCAAACTTAGATGAATAAAAGAAATTATATGATCAAATAAATGCTACAACGGGATTACAAAAAACCATCGATGACGTTAAAGTCACTGCTGGTGACTCCGCCAATGATATGAAAAAACTACGTGACGATTATAACCAAATTTAATCAACTGCAACAGGATATCATTGATACCATTGAAACTCCCATAAATAATTTCTTTGGTGTTCTGCGTGTGACTACACCGAATCTCACAACGATGAAAGATTCTATGTTGGAACTAGCAACACTTCAATCCAAATATGAAGAACATGTAAAACAGTTTTCAGTGTTTCGTAGAAACATCGTTGATAAATTTCTCGGATCTCCACTTGATAAACTCGATATGAAACTTCCTGATATTAAAAAATCCATCGATGATCTCAAAACGACCACAAATGCCGTCGTAGCGGATGCAACAAGGATGATAGCAATAGTTGAAACAACAAAAATTCCTCATGATAGAACTATCAACGTAGTATACACGATTCAATATGGATCATATACGTGGACACCGTTAAATAATATTTTACACGTTACTGGATCCGTAAAGGGAATTTATCGATTAACGTTTGTAACACCAACGTTGTTTAATATATCATCGTTGAGTTCATCTGGAGTCAATAATACGATATCAACAATTATCGACAAGGATACGATTGAACAATTCACGATTACATCCACTGATAATAATCTAGCTAGGGTTTCAATGTCATGGTATGTGGAATTCGTAGCTGATTTTAAGTAAACAACTAAACTGAAATTCGTAAAATTGGAAAATCTCAAAGAGATTTTCACCAAAGGATTTTCAATTGTAAATTGTTTACTGTGTTAATAGATAAAAATGTCATCAACGGTACCTTCAGTATATCAATATCGCTATGATACCATCAAAGAATTTCAAACTAGTCTAGTAATACTCACTGAACAATATCGTGTAAAAGTAAAAGAATATCAACGGAGAATTAATATAATTGATGTAACCGTGTATTCGGTGTCTGGTGTAATTGCCAGCGCTGGAATAATACTATCTTCGGTGACTATGATAGCTCCAGTTGTTGTTCCAATTTGTATATCCGCAGCAGCAACAATCGCTGGAGTATTCACCGGGATAACAAAAAAAATATCATCGTGTTCTCAGCAAACATTACACGACTACGTTGTTAAACTTGCTATGGTATCCAACGCGTACTTGCAATTGTCAATGTTGATCTCAACATCCATCGATGACGAATTTATATCCGACGAGGAATTCTCGAAGATGGTCCGGTTGTATGACTCAACAATGTCGAAATTGGAGCGTGAAAACAATTTCAACGTTGACAATAACAATTACAATAACAATGTCACAAGAACTGCTTCAATAAATGGCAACAAATACTACCACGACAAAAACAAAGTTAATCTCGGTGGTAACGAAAACACCAGAATTCAGCGTTGAATTTAATCCTCCGTTGGCAGCATCTGAAATAGCGCTAACGCAATTAAGATGTTACTATAGTTGGCCCAATGTAAGATCAGCGCCATTCAATGATAAACTCCCTAATAATAGTTTTACATTTTCGTATAGAAAAACTAACCTGGATGGAACAAAAACCGAACCAGAAACACATACATTACATTTACCAACGGGTGCATATGACATCGAAGATATCAATGAAACAATCATAGAATCCATCCAGGTAATCACAGAACCAAATAAAATTGATGTCAAAGATGAACCTGATAAATACCCCATTGAGATAAAGGGACACGAGCCGTTGTTGTCAACGGTCATCGAGGTAAATTCACCTGACTACGCAGTGGATATATACAACAGCTCAATTAGAACCTTATTGGGGTATCCTGAATTTATTCCAGGCACCGTCAACATAAAAGATCTACCACCAATAAAATCCGATTTTATTTCCACGAAAGAAGATTATCACGATAATATTTTTAAAAATGCATCGTTAGAAACTTTTTTTAATGATTTGCGATCAACCGCAGAAGCGACTACTGGTGGTTCTGTTGGCTTAGATTATGAAAATGTTACTAGTACTTTAATGAATAGAGAGTTTAATCTATCTCTAAGTTATTTGATAACAGCAATTAGTAAAATTCCACCCGACCGAGATAATGTCATCAAATACATGGAATTGTGTAATAAAATTATCGCCGATATGGAACATTATAATTTGGGATCAATTCAATTTATTCTCGGTGATGATCATCCTGCAACGAGAACAAATTTTGCAGCACATTATAAAATCCGAGTCGAAGATATCCCCACGTTTAAGCTTCCAGGGTATAACGTACCAGAAATGCGCAAAAAACTCAACGACGCCATCGATGAAAATTTAATACGGATTCACAAAGCATGGTTGGATAGTCTTCCTGCGTTTCACCCAAGATTACCAGAGATTAAACGCGTTGACTTCATCGATGATAAATTACCTAGTGTTTCACAACTAGATTACTCCGATGATGGCTTGTTTCGTACGTTATCGGCGGCAGATATAACAAAACATTATCGTGTAATACTAACGACCAGAGTTCTGAGTATATAACACAAGGTCCGATCACGTGGACATTTACATCACAGTCTCAAGGAAAAAGTTTCACCGTAACATATAATACCTAGATTCAACAATATGAAAATATTATATCAAACTCATTTACAGCAACTTCGAAATCTTATTCAAGGATCTCTCGGAAATTATTTGAATTTTACAAGTGTAACAATTACACATGATTCAATCAAGCAACAAAAGCAACAACTAAATCAAATTATCGCTGATATGAATCTACTAAATAAGACATTACTTGATGTGATAATTAACGATGATGATAAAAGTATTGGAAGTGCTAGCACTTCAAAACAAGATTTTCAAAGAGTGTTTTCGCTGACAGATAAAACTCTACCTGATTGGAAATCTCCAGGGTATGATGTACCAGCGATGAAAGCGTCAATGAATAAACTCATCAATGAATTCTTCCCACAGATTCACGCGTTATGGTTAAAATTGATTCCTCCAGAAGCAATTTTAACATTGACGAATTCGCCGTATAAAAAACAACAAACACAGATCTCCCGGCAACGTTGATATATCATCAGTTATTGCAATACACGTTATTTGTGATGTAATCTTAGGGAGTTTCGCAGTTAACATCGAAAAATCAAATAACGCTGATCAAGGATACATCCTATATACGCTTTCCCCGAATGTTTCCCCGGGGAGTCTTATCGTGAAAGACCCACCTCATTTAACCTATTTGGAAACAACTAATACACTCATAACAAGGATGAACTTTAGAATAACCGATCAGGATTTCAACTTAATTGATCTTCGTAGGGAAACATTACAGATAACGTTAGATGTAAAAAGCTAGTTTTTCATCGTTGAAATTCCAATGGAATTTCCAATTGCTTTATTGAGATTTTCAACACGGACTTTCAATGAAATGGAAAATACTCCGGATTTTCACTGAAAGATTTTCATAATTAGAAATCTATAAGATTAAATCTATAAGATTTCAATAATGTATCAACCTGTTTTAGTGTCAGTTCACGACAAAGATCTTCTTGAACATGATAGATGTGAAAATGAAAATGAAAATCCCAAAGAGATTTTCAAAGAGACCTTCAAAGTAAAAATCCATAAGATTTCCCATGGAAAAATTGTTAAAAAATGAAAATTCTTCTCAAGATTTACACAATTAGAAACGAAAGTCTATAAGATTTTATATAAATGTATCAACATGTTTTAGTGTCAGTTCACGACAAAGATTTTCTTGAACACGCTATAAGAGAGATATTCAGTGGGAAAACGCAAGGTGAGTTCTATGTGGATATAGTCATAGATAACCTAGGCACGGAGAAGTTTTTATTGACGGATTATCAACTGTTACAGCTTCAACAAAACGTTATAACCGCAGTGAGATTAACCCGTGATCAAATAATGCAATACGCTCATTCATGTCTGTGTGTGGAAAATCTTAGAAAAATCTTACATATTTTCTAACATTTTATATGGAAATTTTTGTTGAAATCGTTTACGATGAAAATCTTGAAAAGATTTTTCATTTACGATTTCAGAGCTAAAAAAAGAGATCACTAAAACTACCCCACCCACTGCATAAACTATTATACTTCCGTGTTGTTAAACTATCAACAGTTATATTATACACACATGTCATACAATTTTACTTCCTAGTCGCGCGTATACCTGTCTTTACAAATTTGTTCTAGTTGCGTAATCGCGCTTCAAACAGGTAGTATTATACATGTCATACATTACCTTATGTGGCTATTTATAACTCCTCTGAGGTTACAATCGGGGTATTTTCAGATGCGTAAATAATCTTTTTAATACTTCGAATTTTTGAATTAATTTCGCGCTTGATCTCATATTGAAGACCTAAATCCTTTCTAATTTTTTCCACAATAGTAAATAATGGGACAAACTTATCTACGTCATTTCCTTTGAAAGAATCATAAATCGCTTGTTGGACGCGTTTTATAAATGAATATGATTTAGGTAGTATATAACGGTTTTGTAGCATATTTTCTTGTATATCTTCATACTCGGAAAGAATCTGATCACAATCTAACCTTTCTGATAGTTTAATCCCAATATGTTTCAATTTTGTTATTTCAGATATCATCTTATTAATATTTTCATGATTCATTTTTGAAAAATATATTTTTTATATATAATTATATACTTTTAATTGAAAATGTCAAAAATGAACTCTGGACGTGATAAGATGTTGGTCAACTTAACACGTCCAGAGATATTTATGCGTTATGGACCCATTTCGTGGTAAATTGGTGTATCATTTTACTCACGCATAGGGATTATTATGCGATTATATGCGATTATATATGTTGATCCCCATATGCGCCTCAGGTATCTTCATATCGGAGACGCATAGAGGTTATAACAATAACCACTAAACATAATCTCCTATGAAGATAAACTAACTCGCCAAACAACGAGTTAGAAATCTAAGAAGGTACGCTTAGGGAATAGACGTCACAATACATGTATACCACTAAAGATATTCTCCTATGAAGATAAACTAACTCGCCAAACAACGGGTTAGAAATCTAAGAAGGTACGCTTAGGGAATGACAGCACAATTACATATATACATATTTACATATATACATATTTACATATATACATTAGATTGAATTTGAATGGATTTATATACAATGAATGACGTCAATGGCGTGATTTGTACAATTCAATGACAATGATAATGGATGAATGAATGATAATGGATGGATATATACAATGACGGGGCGGGTCTACATTCATACGTGATCATTACAACCTAGACAAAATCCTAGGTTGTATGAATACCAAAAGAGTACCCATACACCGGGAAGTGTATAGGTTGTAATGATCACATGTATGATTTTCGAACGGGAAAACCCCCAATAGTATAGGGGTATAGTATGGTATATAAGCTGTTTATACATTAAACAGCACATAGCGGTGTGGTGATTTTATTCTTTGTTGTGTTTGATAGTGATCATTGACAACGTTGAAGTAAGACAGAATACTTGAAAAAGACACTAAAAAAAACGAATACGAATTGTTGTAAAGACTGCGTATTTGATTCGTTTTCTACAAAAAGTGAATAATTGATTATATCCTGTTGAGATTCATGATAACGAAACCAACCAATCAGAAATTAGGTGACAGTATTTAAGATCCGCCAAAAAAAACCTACCATTGTCAGCACCAACTATCTTCATCAGTCTGCGATGTCTGACAATACCATCACGGGATGCCTCATAGTTTACAATCACGGGATGCGGTTGAAATTCTTGGTTCATTTATATACATAGTACTTTATTTGTCTAATTCATTATTTGTTTGAGATATATTATTTGAAAATCTCTGAACGTAATCGTGGGAGTTCTTATGATCTTATCGTTGACGCTGTCAGATTCATTGATGGAATCTTTGATTGAAAATCCTTTGGATTTTCCATTTTTAGTGGAATCTTTGATTCTCTTATCGTAATAGCGCTTCAACTCTCTATATCGTTTACCAGCACAACCGAGACATAACTGTGATATTCCTCTAACCCCTACCCCACATTGTATGCAAGGTAGCACCCCATTACTTCCTCGACGAAAACTTTGAACTCATTTCTGCATGATTTGTTACACGGGGTTACTGATCCAATCATGAGCCGTTTGCAATGATTCATTATATCCAAAACTCTCTATTTAAATACTTGTTTTAATTATAATATGAAGGAATTCGAGAAATTATCGAAAATTACGCCTTGGAAAAATGCTAGATTTAATCTCGATAGAATCTCTGATATACCAAAAAGTCTAATAGACGATAGAACCGTGTTGAGTAAAATCAGCGACTGTTTTAATGAATTTAAGCGCGATGAAGCATCTCATACGTGGTCGACATTTCGAATTATACATGATGATGTCAATGTACCTATAATCGATGCTACCATGAACGACAAAAGAGCAGCTAAGATAATCTCACATCTTGGGAAAAAAGGTAATTTTTTAGAATAAAATTCATTATCGCAGATGATGGGAAATGGATTAGCAGAGATAAATTTGAACCAATTCTCAAAGATAAAAAACTGTCATTGTTAGTCGAGATTCCAGACCAGGAATTCTGACTGGAATTGACAAACCATACTACGAGAGATCTTATCCTGAAACAGCAGTTGTTTATGGAATATATCCGCTAAATGATAAGTCAAGTATTGAACAACTAGCACCTATGAAAACGATTTCAGTGGCTTTGCCACTCAATTGTGTAGCAGAAAGAGTAATGTAACACTTCACGAATGCATCCCGGGGAAATAAATTAACTGAACAACGACGTAAAAAAATAACCGAATGGGGATTGACAGTGAAGGAGCATGGGGCAACAATTCAAGATATAGCCAAATTAGAAACGTCATTAAGATTTCCAATATCGGTAGCGACAATAACCGGAGAAGTATTACACGAATCAAAATATAAATCAAAAGGAGCTCCAATTGAAATTATTGATCATAACGAACACGCGTGGACACCTGCAGTAAATGTATTTCCACGAGATAAAACCGTAAGATATATCCCTGAGGAGTTTTGTAAGGCTGTGTTCCACGAAGAGAAGTTATTTGATGCTATTCATGCGTTGTGTAAAGATGATCCTGTGTCAGTGTGGCTACTTCGCAGCGCTGAAGATTCCGAATCAGGATTTGATCGATTTGTAAGACCGAATGAAGAATTGTATCGCACTGAAGCGTTACACTCGAGGATGTAAAATACCGCTGTAAAATACTCATGTGAAAACTCGAATAATTTCCATGAAAATCTACTCACGGATAGTTTTACGATTCAATCAGTGGTAGCTCATTTTGCACGAGAAAAGAACTCATGGCGTCCAACACGAAGTGATTATTTATTGGATGTTAAATCAAGCTGTCTTAAATTCGGCCATGGAGGACTGTGGAATACAAAATACCACCGCGAGGGTATGATTTCAATTGATATATCTGCGTGTTATCCAGGTAGTTGTCTAGGATATGGAGAATGTGCTAAATACTTTAAACGATTTGGACACCCCACACATGAAATGACTCGTGTTTCGGTTAATGGCCCATTGCCTGATTTTGATTTAACTGGATTCGCTCGTGTGGTATCATTTGAATTAGCTACAGGATTACATCCATGTAGTTATGTTTGGATTGGTAGACATATATCTGAAAAACACTGGATGCCGATTGTGTTATTGAGATACATGATTGATTGTGGTATGCTGATATCGCTGATTATTTCCGAAGCAATTGTGTGTTATCGAGCTCAAAAAGAAATCTGGCTACCACAACCCGATCTAGATGATATAATACGCGAACAACGAAAAATGGAAAATCGGAGATTTTCAATGAACAACAAATCATGGATTGGTCTAGGCAGTTATTTGAAATTGAAAAGCAAAAGATTTTGGACGAAGAATAATCGGTAAATTTACTCAAGGTGGAAGATATGACAATGCAAAATATTCTTCACGGTTGATCATAGACAACGCTGAATACGATTTTATCATAGCAGATTTAAAGAAACATGGAAAACTTGTAACTCGTAAAGATGCTTTTCTATCCAATGGGACTAAGTTGGGTACAATTGTTACCTACTGTGATGGATTAAGTTCCCAATATACACATTTAAGATCATCTATGCTTAGTTATTCTGCTATTAATCTATTTTCGATGATAAATAGATTTCCTAATACCGCGGTTAGAGTAGCCACTGATTCGATGTATATACACAACAAATACATATCAGCAGTGGCTGAATTCACATGCCCGGAGGAAGCGTGGGGATGTTGGAGATTTAAAAAGGAGACGTTACACGAGTATTGTAAATCCGCTGATGTTACGATGGACGATAAATATTTAAAAAGCAACCAATTATCAGAGTTATCTAACGCACCACCGATATCTGATCCTGTATGTAGATATAAAACCATTTATTTGAACGGTTGTGGTGGATCAGGAAAGATAACTCGTGTGATTGAATTATTTCATAGAAACGATGTTTCCAAATCAAATATGATTGTGCTAACACCAACTCATAGACTTGCAAGAGAGATGATACAGCGTGGGGTAAATGCTTGTACTTATCACAGTTTCTTTCGATGGAAAGGTGACGAATGGACTCCTGATCGAATGGGTGAGAAATTTATCCCTGATGTCATTACATGTATATGGGATGAAATATGCACGGTATCGTTGAAAATATTACAAATATTCCTTGAATGGTTATCAACGAAAACAACAAAAATTATTATGTGCGGCGATCATGGTCAATCACCAACATTTGTTGGTTTATCCCCACATGATTGGTTAAAATCACACGTAGACTATTACGAAGAGATTAATACCGACCATAGATCACTCGATGAACAATTACGCGAGTTTGAACAATTAATCAGATTACAACCGGATAGAATCCAATGTGAAATAGCTCGTTAAATAATTTCAGAAACTCCCATGAATGATTTTTGGGAGGTGTGGAGACCAAACGATTTGATAGTAGCAAGTAGAAAAATAGTCAGAGACACAATTCAGATGAAATTATTTGAATTGCATAAATGTAAATTTGCAACACTTCCAGTACCACTCTGTTATAGACCTTCGGATACACGAAAGCAGAATATCGAAGTTGATATTCCTGGACAACGTGAAAAGCAGAATTTAGTGTTAAATGATATTGTGTTGGTTGATATCAGCGTCGTCGAAGATGCATTGCGTGCTGATAAATCCCCATGGACGTTAGGTTACGCAGCGACAATACACTCTTCACAGGGATTAACTATCACAGACACAATTGTTTGGATAGTAGATAATCGCATTGAGTGGTCGAATTTAGTTTATCTTGCAGTGTCTCGAGTACGGAGAATAAATCAATTACGAAGAGTTGTCCTGACAGAGTCAGAAGATGATAATGACATTACAATCAGCGCTGACAACGTCAAGGATATAAGCAGAAAAAACTCTCTGGTTATAAACAACAGGATAAAAAAATAATAGAGAATTTGACATTGGTGCTGAATTAATAATTACGCTGAAGCAACAACAGAATAATCACTGCGCAAGTTGCAATTGTATAATGCGTTGGAGTTGGTTGGATAAAGATCCTCGCCAATTTACCGTAGACAGAAAGAATAGCACCATTGGTCATATCAGAGATAACGTTATGCTGACTTGTCTTGAGTGCAACAGACGAAGAGGTGCTAGTTAAGACCACGCGGTGGTAATTGAGTATCCTCGGGAATTACCTGTAGTTGTTGTCGAGTAAATCCTCGCTGAGGAGCGGTTAAATCCAGTTCACAGATTGCTGGTCTACCCTTAGATCGTGTTATACTAGATATTTTATGTACGGTGACACTCCAAATAGGATCAGTAGCTCTTTTTGCACCACCTTCAAGCTCTCCTGGTTCGTATAAGTACCTTACAAGAATTTGTTCTTTAAAATTTTTTTGTGGTTGTACGGGTATATACTTCTTTTTAATAGCGTTGTTAGGTTTCATGTTGATTGTTCTAGTAATCTCATTATTCAGCGCGGTAACTACACCTGGTAATCTCTTATCCCATTCATGGGATCGTTATTCATGGATGAATTCTTTCGCGTATTGATATCCGAATAACCGCTCAGCAAGTGTCCGATTAAATCGTTCAACAATTGCCTGATCGCGATGTAGTGCAGTATGTCCTCGTCTAATGGTGACATTATGATGTTTCATTGTTGATAACACTACACCCTGAAATTCCTTGCCAGGATCAACTTGTAATAGATTTGGCCAGTGCAGAGGACCCCTTCGATAAATCCTTTCAAATGCAGAAGCCACTTCAGTTGATGATTTTGTCCTTAGCGGCTCTGCTTGTTTGTATCGACTCGCAATATCAACTACGGTTAACGCGTATTTGTAACCTTTATCATGCGGCAGAAATAATATATCAGCTTGATGAACTTCATTAGGAACTGTCACATCAAAATGCGAGTAGTTAATTTGTTTAGGCCGCGGTAGATAAATTTGCCATATCGCCTGTTTGGATAACCAATCCGCCGCAGTGATATTTTTTACTTTTGCAGCGCTAGCGAGTTTACTGATTGCTGCCTTACGTCTCCAGTATCCTCTCGGAGAATAATAAATAGATTCCATATGTTATTAATTACCCGCACCTAATAGTAATTTACCTTTCATGGAAGATTTTATCAACCACGAAGCCAATTTTTCTTTGACGGATTTATCAGTAATGGCATTCAACGCATGAATCAATTTCACGTCTGCGAGATGACGCTGTTGTAAATCACCACTCCGGTAAGCTATATCATGTATCCGACATGCTTCATCGATAGCATTTATCGGATTTTCTCCTGGTTTGGGATTATTTACACTATCAACTCTGATATCTAATCGGGTTCCCGGTCCACAATAACTATATCCCGGAAGGTGTTTTTCTCCTGGATACTTCGCCCACGGAGCTCCTGGAAGTTTAGCTAGCTTGGCTGTAATATCACCTCCTCTATCTTTTGGCATCGTTTTACGATTCATTTTCACAAATTGATATTTTTTTATACCACATATTTCACACTTGCCGGTGACCGCTTCTCTGTTATTTTTTGTGGTAACAGTCGTTGGGTCAATAGTTTGTCTACGCTTCTTACATTTCACACAATATAGATCCATAATATATTTATGTTATATCAACAAATGGAAGTGATTGATTTCTCAGCGTTAAAGAAGCAACAACAAAAAAAAAACATCACGATATGTTACCAAACTCCATTAGGATGATTATCATTGGACGTTCTGGAAGTGGTAAAACTCAGTTGCTGCTCACAATGATAATGAAGTATCTCACCTGGGACAAACTATACTTAGTTGCCCCAAGTGTAGATGATCAGCATTGCTATCAAGTGTTAAAAGATTACAACGAAACCGTTTCAGAAGCTTACGGCGGAAGCGTTATTGAGTTTATAACAGATATTGACGAAGCGCCATCCGTGGAAGACTTGGATGTGTGTTTAAACAATCTCGTTGTGTACGATGATGTAATGTTGGACCAACAAAAGAATCCAGCTAGGATATTCTCCCGAGGGCGTCACAAAAACTCTGACCTGATATATGTCACTCAACGCTATACACAGATCCCGAAGGTGATCAGAGATAATTGTAATCTATTGTGCGTATTCAACGGAGTTGATACTCATACATTACGAAATATTTGGCAAACGTGGTGCTCCGATATGGATTATAATCGATTTCAAAATTTCTTTAGCGGCGCAAGAGCTACCCCATATGGATTTATTACGATAAGTATACACGATCCTCGGACACGATATCGCGTCGGATTAGACCGTATCTATAGCTAATTTTATTTACCCGTTAGCAGCAACGGGGTGGTGACAACGACAACATTGAAGATGTCGGCATCGATTTTGTTTACCCGCGTGAGCGCTTCTATAAAGCATTTATAAGAAAGCTTTGGATTACCCCAAAAAGTCGCCTGTAATGGTTTGTCCGATTTATCCTCTTCTTACATTTCTTTTTGGTTCTGAGAAACCCCTAATTTGACAAATAGAGCTCTAAAATCGTTAAGGCTCCATTTGGCAAAAGGAAGCTTAAAATATTTTGCTTAAAATCTGACCCAATTAGAGATGTCCGATTCACCCCCTCTGCTGCTTTATCATTCATTTGCAGCTTGTTACATGTCATAAATGATTTCACATCATAAATGCACCTCTCAACTCCACGGATGGTAGCATCAACTACAGTTTGGTGGCTAGACTTGTATATTTGGGTGTCATCAGCATACAACTGATGTGACAATGGGTGATGATCTATGACACTTGAAAGCGACTGAGTGTATAGAATAAAGAGAACATATCCCTATGAACACCACAAGATACGTCAACTGGGCTGGAATGTATTCCATTTGTAGACATAATTTGTGTCCTGTTGACTAAGTAGGACTTGAACTACTTACTGTAAGGCTATATTTTGAATGCCAAATACATGCTGGAGACGGTGAAGTAATATATCATGGAATATTGCGTCAAATGCTGCTGATAAATCCAGGAGAGTGAGGACTGTAATCTTTCCACAAAGTAGAGAGAATGTCATAAAATAATTTTAGAAGCGTAGTTTCCGTACTGTGGCGAGGGCGATATGTAGACTGTATATTGCTAAAAAAGACTGTTTGAATTCATATGAGATACACGTTGGGTTAGAACAACTTTTCTAAGATTTTATTTTATATAAATGGGAGATTAGAAACGGCGGTAGTTCTTTAAATTGTTATGTTTAAGTGTTGGTTTCTTCAGCAGAGGCTTTACGATAGCAGTTTTGAAAAATGATTGGAATTTCCCCAATGAGAGAGAGACATTAATAATATCAGTTAGTGAAGGCAATATTGGGTCTAAGCCCTCAAGCAGCAGTGATGTCAGAATTGGATAAAGTTCACAAGACTTCGGTGCACTCTTCATCACGATTGTCCGTACTAAATCAATAGAAACAGGTTAAAATGCTCCTAATGGCTGTCGCTGAAATTCTGCATCATAACTGTCTGGTGACGAGTCAGTTGAAATTGTGCTGTCAAGCAAATCACTAATGGTTTGTTCTTTGTCACGGAAGAAATTTGAAAATTGGTCCTTAAGGTCTACTGGAGAGAAGGTTGTTGGGAGTGGTATACATTTGTTCCTTGACAGTAGTTATAGGGGGCACTCTAGCCTGAATGGAAAATCCAGTCAAAAACAGCTTGGGCTAATCTAGCCTCAAGGGGAATTTAACATGGTGGGCCTATCTAGCCTCAAGGGAAATTTAACATGGGGAACTATTTGGGCCTATTTAGCCTCAAGGGAAATTGAACATGGTTGGCCTATCTAGCCTCAAGGGAAATTGAACATGGGGAACTATTTGGGCCTATTTAGCCTCAAGGGACATGGAACATGGGGAATATGATTTGTATGGGTATAGGGAAACTGTCTAGGGACAAGGGAAAAAAAGGGTGGCAATGAAAAGCTACTATCTTTTCGAGACCTATGAGGGGCCCTGAAAAGGGCCTTTGGATACTTCTTCTTCTTCTTCTTCTTTTATTTTCTGCCGTTGTTCCACCACCTTTTAATTTTACCAATGATTCCCGTTTTCTTCTTCTTCTTTTCTTCCTCGGGAATCCAATTGGGATGTCCCATAGCTCTAAACTTTTCCTGAACTCTCATCCATCTTAGATTTAGTAGATCAAAGTCCTCTTTCTTCTTTTTGTTCTTTTGTTCCTTTCTCTCCTTAGACCAGTTTTCTTTAATCTGGATCACCTGTTCTTCCATCGCCATTCTCATCATTGCTTCTGCTTTCTTTAGCCTGTCTAGACCCCACTGCACATATTCCCACTCTATCAGATGTAATGTTTCTTCTAGAAAACACCTGACTTTGATGACATGATCAAGTGCCTGCTTCAAGTCCCCTATTCTTATATATTTTGTTTTAATACGTCTTCTTAATTTCTGGTCTTCCTCCTCTATCATACCTTCTAATAGATCTCTTGCTAATTTCAGTTGGCTTACAAAGCCATGGTAATTCTGAAATTCTTCCTCAAGTCTTTCCACTTGATATTCTGCATTAAGGATCCCAAACCAGCTGTCTCGGAGTTGAATAAATAAGTCGAAATTCATCTTGATGTGTTCAAAATTGAATGGCTCCAAGTCTGACTGACTGACTTGTGGGTTTTTTAGTTGCCACCGCCCTCTAGGGGCATTTGGGCAACTTTTATAAGTATCATATCGATACCCATTTAGTGGGAGGGGTGTTCCCCCTCCCGTTTAAGTGCTTAATTGCACTATAGATTTAGGCGTTCCCCTGAATTACTAAAAAGTAACTATCAGGGGAAATGAAAGCCTATATTGGGGGTGGGTAGGAATAGTACCTACACACACCCACCCCTATCATCCAATCGAGCAGTTGTAAGGTAGCGAGGGGAAATGTTTCCTCATTTCGCTAGTAATTTTGTGAGCAGGAACGGCAAAGGAGGAAAAGGTCCAGGTCCAGGAGGGCGTTGACACAGCAGCACACACCAGAGCACGCAAACAGAAGACAGCAAGGCCACGAACGCAGTCCACACCTGAAACAAGGTCATACCAAAGGTCAAATTCAGTCCAGTTGTACTAATGGACAAATAGCATCCAATAATGTGTTAGCCACCTGTGCAATTATTCAAATATTTAAGTTGAAGAATTATTATTTATCATCCTATTGTTCTAAAAATCTAGTACATAAGCGTACATGAATTAAGTCCCTAACAAATTTAGAAATTAAAATGTCTAAGCGACATAGTAGTGTAGTCAATGGTAGGTAATTTTTGGTCTTGAATTTTGCTGGAGGCAATACCAATAAAGTCAAATTAGCTTTTTAGGGCCACGGAAAGTTATTCAAAGAGGGGTACTCGTAACCAAATGAGTCCCCTATTATTCAGGCGAATGAAAAGATAAATGGCATATATCTTTTCGTTGTACTGCTTTATCCGAGTAGTCCGATGCTGGCATTGCATCCGTACACCGCTGTAATGGCAATCAAAATGCTGGCTATCCAAGGTAGTGTTTCGCTGACTTGACGATATCATCCTACGGCAGCCTGCGGGTTACTCAATATTTTGATATCATCAGTCAGCGCGCCTCAGGTCCGCAACATTTCTTATTTTCCATGGCCTGTTGAAATGCTGTTCCAGTATTTCGATGTTGAAGCAAGTCTATTTTCAGCGCCGCCATTTTTCTTCACCACGTGGTTATGGTGGGCTGTCCAATTTCCATAAGTTTTCGTCGTCTGCCACTTGTTAAAGGGACTTATGACTTCTCCAAAATATTTCCGCTGCGCAGTCCACCGCCCCACGTTGTGATGTTTCTCTTCATAGTGAAGTGAGTTGATGTCGTCTTGAACCGTCCTTAGCTGTTAAGCCCGGGCAATGTGCTCTCGCACCTCGTCGTGACGTCACCAGGTCGCCAGCTCCAGAAAAGCCGTCCTACTCGGTCTGCAGTCTTCGCCTGAATCATGATGAATGATGAATGAAAGTACCGACGATTGCGTATATATATCTTAAGCACGGACGTGAAAGTAAACACCCCCCTACATTCACTTTTCATATTATATACTATCCACAAACCATATCATTTACTATCCAAAATCACACCATATACTAACCACACACATGGGGAAGCAGCCAAAACACACCATATCATTTACTATCCCAAATCACACTATATACTATCCACACACACGGGGGAAGCAGCCAAAAACACACCCTATCATTTACTATCCAAAATCACACAATATACTAACCACACACACGGGGAAGCAGCCAAAACAAACCATACTATATACTATCCAAAATCACACCATATACTAACCACACACACGGGGAAGCAGCCAAAACAAACCATACTATATACTATCCAAAATCACACCATATATTAACCACACACACGGGGAAGCAGCCAAAACACACCCTATCATTTACTATCCAAATTCACACCATATACTATCCACACACACACACGGGGAAGCAGACAAATCACACCCAATTATTTACTATCCAAAATCACACCATATACTAACCACACACACGGGGAAGCAGCCAAAACACACCCTATCATATACTATCCAAAATCACACCATATACTAACCACACACACACAAACACACACACACACACACACACACACACACACACACACACACACACACACACACAGTAAAGAGTCAGTGTTTATAATCACACTACTCCTCTCTCACACCCATTGGCAATTGACATAGTATTTCTTTTCTAGACATTTGGGTAGCCCTGAGAAGGACTGTTTTTTTAAACTTCAAAATGCACCTGGTTAATGCTGGCATCTCCCAGGTCTAGCCCCACACACACATCTTCTACTCCAATCATTCTCCAAATTCACTCTTGTGATTGGGAGCGCAAAGGGAGAATGAGTGGCTTCACTATCCCAATCTTCTGTTTGAGGGATAGTGAAAGTCTTCATTTCTTCCTCTATTCCGCAACCGTGGATGAGGCTGTGATTGTTGCGGCTGAGACTGTGGTTGTTGCGGTGGGGGCTATGCCTGTAGTGGACGAACTGGTTTTGGTGAAGGTGTCCTCACCATAGGCTTAACTTGACTAGTTTGCCTCATCATGCGGTGAGGCAAAATTGACATTTTCATTTCCTTCTCCTCTTCTTTCTTTTTCCTCTCCTCCTCTTCTTTAATTCTGGTCTCTTCTTCTTTGGCTTCCATAGCCAGTTCGTCCAGGAGACGCCTAGCATTCTCCAGGTGAAGTTGAAGTTCAATCAATTTTTCCAGTCTATTATCTTTGGTGTTGATGCGTCAACGATGGGTAGCCAGACTGAGAGAGAGAGAGACTAATTTGTTTAAAGTGCTTCGTCCCCTAGGGGCTCTTGGCACTGTTTTATCTCCTAGAAGGAGTTATTTAATTATCCTGAGGGTGGGAATGGTGCCGCGCACCCTACAGGCGTTTATGGGTTCACAGAACCCTATTTAATTTGGCCGTCACATCTGGCCAATAATTGTACTGGCGCGGTGTGATTGGAAGGCCATTTGGGTGGGTAGGAATAGTACCTACACACACCCACCCTATCATTCATTTCTGAAATGCCTACCTCTGCAATAGCAGTAAGGAAAAGCGAGAGTAAAAAGTTTTAACTCATGTCGCCTGTATCTGCTCAGTATGGTCGTGCAAGCACGAGAAATTACTGCAGCAGGCAGCAAGGGTGCGAAGAGCCAAGCACGCTCTTGTTAATCAAATTTAGTCCAGTTTTACTAATGGACATCCTAACAACCAATAATGTGTAAGCCACCTATGCAATTAACCAAATATCTGAGTTATAAAATATTAATTATCATCCTATAAAAAAATAGGGACTAGTACAAAGTGTACATATGTAAGTCCTTATTGTATTTAAATTAAAGTGTCTAAGCGACACATAGAAGTGTAGTCAATGGTAGGGGATTTTGGTTATGAATTTATTGAAGGCAAAGCCAAAAAGGTCAAATTAGTCTTTTCAGGGACAAGTAGTTAGTCAAAGAGGGGTACTCGATACCAAATGAGTCCCCTATTATAGAAAAAATGGCAATTTTTTGCCCTTAATAGGGCTGGTACTCTTCATATTGGAAAGTACCGCGCTTTCCCTTTATTTCGACTAGGCTTGCTGCTGTTTTTTTCTCCTCCCTGGTGATTCTGGGGAAGTACAGCCCATGCCTAGTGGCCAGGTATGCCGCCGCATCAAATAATTTGTACATGGCCTGTTCTTCGAAAGCGTCATAGTAGTACCGGGTAAAAATTTTCAGTCCATAGTTCCACTGCTGGATTCTAGGAGGGGAAGTCTGCAGTGAGCGGAATCCGATATATGTCACTGCTGAGATATAGCTGGTTGCCTTCTTTTTGTTCTCTAGCAGCTCTGAGAGTCCTAATTTCCTGCAGAGGTTCCCCATTAGTTCTTCTTTAGTTTTTTCCGGCATTTTTGCTGTTTTTACCGGTGTTTCCCACTGCGCTTCTGAAGTGGGGGTAGTGGTAGCGGCAGCTTCCAGTTGTAGGTCCAGGTTAACTGCCAAACCTGTCTGTTGAGTAGGGGTGGATGATTTGAGTACCCTTTTTTTCCCCTTTCCTTTTTTCTGTATAGGGGTTGGTGTAGGTTCAACTTCATTCTGTACTAATGGCGCCGGCTCAATTATTGGTGATGTGGCCTTTTCCATCTTTTTTGTAGCTGTAAGTACGGTCCGAAGTTGTGAGGTTAGAACTTCTAACTGTTCCTGAAGTAATTGTGTATCCCCTTGCACAGTAGAGTCCTTTTCAGGCATCAGCTGGGGTTTGTCATTCAGGGCTGTTGGGGGCGGGGTGTGTGTAGCGTACTCCGTTTCGGTTTCCCGCCTATTCCGCTTCCGATTTCTCCTGTGCTTGAGCTCCCCTCTTTTTTCAAATGTTTCTTCCTTATCTCAAACGAGCAGCAGAGT
The DNA here is from genome assembly GCA_030141615.1 of Unio pictorum. NCBI lineage: Eukaryota > Metazoa > Mollusca > Bivalvia > Unionida > Unionidae > Unio > Unio pictorum. Next base: position 743,923 of record JARLTB010000074.1, on the reverse strand, counting down.
AGTTCTTTTACCTGCTGCTCGGAGGCTCCAATTATTGGCCTCTATAAGTCCTAGGCCAAGAATGGCCTTTAAGGCTGGTCCTGGGATGACTTCCACTGCTAGCGTTAATAATGGCTCCATGGTCATGCTTGCTCGTTCGCTGCGTACTCGTAGCCAGACTGACTGAATTGGATGTTTTATAGTTGCCACCGCCCTCTAGGGGCATATGGGCAACTTTTATAGCCACCATATCGGTGGCCATTTAAGGTCCTTTGGGGAGGGTCGCTACTCCCCCCCTCAGGACTTACAGTGCTTAAATGCACTATATTTTAAATAGGGCGTTCTCCCGAATTACTAAAAAGTAACTATCGAGAGAAATGAAAGCCCATGGGGTGGGTAGGAATAGTACCTACACACACCCACCCCTAACAACCAATCGGAGCAAACAGTGGTAGCGAGGGAAAATGTTTTCTCATTTCGCTAGTAATTTGGTGAGTCGGACAAGGCAAAGGCGGAAAAGGCCCAGGTCCAGGAGGGCGTCGACACAGCAGCACACACCAGAGCACGCAAACAGCAAGACAGCACAGCAAAGGACGCAGTCCACACCTGAAACGACAAGGTCATATTAAAGGTCAAATTCAGTCCAGTTGTACTAATGGACAAATTAACATCCAATAATGTGTTAGCCACCTGTGCAATTATTCAAATATTAAGTTGAAGAATTATTATTTAGAGTCCTATCATTCAAATAAAACTAGTACATAAGCGTACATATAATAAGTCCCTAATAAATTTAGAAAATTAAAAATGTCTAAGCGACATATAATAGTGTAGTCAATGGTAGGTAATTTTGGTCTTGAATTTTGTTGGAGGCGGTACCAATAAGGTCAAATTAGCTTTTTAGGGCCACGGAAAGTTGTTCAAAGAGGGGTACTCGTAACCAAATGAGTCCCCTATTATTCAGGCGAATGAAAAGATAAATGGCAAATATCTTTTCGTTGTACTGCTTTATCCGAGTAATCCAATGGTGACGACTTATCCGTAGACAGCTGTATTTCCATCAATATGCTGGTTATCTAAGGTAGAGTTTCGCTGACTTGGTAATATCATCCTACGGCAACCTGCGGGATACTCAATATTTTGACATCACCAGTCAGCGCGCCTCAGGTCCGCCATATTACTTAAATTCCCATGGCTGGTTTTAATATGGTTCCAGTAACTTGATGCAGGAGCAAGCCAACTTCAAAGTTCGTCATTTTTCTTCAAAACGTAGTTTAAGTAGGCGATTCAGTTTCTGCATATCTTCAATCTCTGCCACTTGTTAAAGGGACTTATAAAATATCCAAAATGGTTCCACTGCATAGCCCACCGCTGTACATGTTGATGTTTCTCTCTGTAGCAGTGATGTGATAACGTCTCAGTTCTTCCTTAACTGTAAAGCCCGGGAAACATGCTTTCGCAATCCACCGTGACGTCATCAGGTCGCCAGCCCCAGAAAAGCCGTCCTACTCGGTCTGCAGTCTTCGCCTGAATGTATATGACCCGACCCGTCAGTGAGGCGTCTGAATTGGATGTTTTATAGTTGCCACCGCCCTCTAGGGGCATATGGGCAACTTTTATAGCCACCATATCGGTGGCCATTTAATGTCCTTTGGGGAGGGTCGCTACTCCCCCCCCCCCTCAGGATTTACAGTGCTTAAATGCACTATATTTTAAATAGGGCGTTCTCCCGAATTACTAAAAAGTAACTATCGAGAGAAATGAAAGCCCATGGGGTGGGTAGGAATAGTACCTACACACACCCACCCCTAACAACCAATCGGAGCAAACAGTGGTAGCGAGGGAAAATGTTTTCTCATTTCGCTAGTAATTTGGTGAGTCGGACAAGGCAAAGGTGGAAAAGGCCCAGGTCCAGGAGGGCGTCGACACAGCAGCACACACCAGAGCACGCAAACAGCAAGACAGCACAGCAAAGGACGCAGTCCACACCTGAAACGACAAGGTCATACTAAAGGTCAAATTCAGTCCAGTTGTACTAATGGACAACTTAACATCCAATAATGTGTTAGCCACCTGTGCAATTACTCAAATATTTGAGTTGAAGAATTGTTATTTAATTTCCTATCATTCAAATAAAAACTAGTACATAAGCGTACATATATAAGTCCCTAACAAATTTTGAAATTAAAATGTCAAAGTGACATATAGTAGTGTAGTCAATGGTAGGTAATTTTTGGTCTTAAATTTGATGGAGGCGGCACCAATAAGGTCAAATTAGCTTTTTAGGGCCACGGAAAGTTGTTCAAAGATGGGTACTCGTATCCAAATGAGTCCCCTATTATTCAGGCAAAGGTAATGGCAATGAAAAATCTTTTCATTGAACAGCGTTCCTTGTAGGCGGATGGTGACGTCTATATCCGTATAACATCTATAGCAGCCATTTCTCTTCATCTCGTATTTAGGTAGAACTAGAGGCCCTTTTCTTCTTCTGTTTTAACCACCGCCACAAATCGAGTTCGGGAGTTACGTGGTCTCTACTTCAGAAGGTCAAGGTCGCTGCCGCCATGCATACTTCCCTCCATTTCTATTTCTGCCACGATACCAGGTCGGGAGTTACGAAATATCCATTTCGAGTTTCTGCATAGTCCACCGCTGTACAATTTGATGTTTCAGTCTGTAACAGTGACGGGATGATATCACAATCACGTCCTTAACTGTGAAAGCCCGGGACTCATGCTCTCGCAATACAACTCTGAAATCACCAGGTCGCCTGCTCCAGATAAGCCGTCCTACTCAGTCCGCTGCCTCTGCCTGAATGAAATGACCCCATTACCCCATGGTCAGACTGGAGACTACCCCTGCTTTATATGGTTCAAGCGCGGACGTGATGGAAAACACCCCTCGACGGTTTAGGGTTGGAAACGTTTAGATAGTTTGATGTGAGGGATAGAAAGAAAAGTCAAAGAGCATTTATATGAATACAAATGTAAAACAAACGACAGACGCATTGGTTTTCAAAACACAACATTTTTATTCAAATAACAAACATTATTTCAAATAACAAACACAATTTTTTTCAAATAACAAACATTTTTTTTTTCAAAGAACAAACATTTTTTTCAAATAACAAACATTTTTTTTTTCTTCCATAACACTAATACATTATCTTTGACATGGTTGACAACGTTGTGAATTAAATTGAGATTTCCACTGTTGGAAATCATTGGGCCATTGATGTACACTACGTTTCCTAGCTAAAGACAACAGATAACCATAATGGTCACAAAACCATCGATCTACTTTGTCATCGTTTCGAGACGAATGACGATCAAAATAAGTCACTAAATGTTCTAAAGAATATCCAAGACTGCGATGATGCAGATAATAGATACAATATTGTCCACACACCATAGAATCTGTGCTTTGTAATTTCACATTATTGAATCGTGTCGTCTGGGCATTTCTTCTCATAAAGTCGATGATATCATCTTCGAAAGGGGGTAATCCATACGAATCAAAATACTCCACACAACCCTCTTGAGGAAAGTAGACAGCTACCCAGTGAGTTCCTGGAAGATGACTATCATCTGTGTTGATGACATAAGCTTGATTCTCTTGAGGTTTGCGATGAGGTAGTTCATCTTTAGCACACACGACAGGATTCCAAGAAGCAGTGTACGAACTACGGTTCAAAAGATAATAAAGTTCCCAGGTATCCATCTTTTTGTTGTGTAGCCTTGTTTTTTTTCTCCTTTCTTCACAGATGATGATAAGTCATCAATTCGATCCAGACTTTTTGCTTGAAACGGTCTGATAAGTAACTAATGGTTTGCTTCGTCTCCTTACTTTTGGCCAAGAGAGCTTCGATGCGATCAATTTCTCGAGCAAACAATGGAGGACAGGAATGATCACGTAAGCCTTTATACCACTGAAGTAACACGTCCTCTTCTGAAATGAGACTCCAAGCTTCGTTCAGATAATCGTCCAATTTTTCTTCTTGACTCATCATCATACATTTATCGTGTTGAATTTGACTGGGATGATCTATTTGACATCCATAACAATCTTTTTAATTATGTCCCTCATTTTATCTTCCAAGTGTTGTGCAAAACAGGCCACTAACTGTTGTTCCTGTTCTGGCCATCTGTATTGCATGATCACTACTTCTTCTTTTTGGTCTTCGGGAACTGCTTTTTCTGTAACCTCCCATTCCATGGATTCTCCACTATTCAAAGAGGGACAAGGGTCTTCCATAGTGTCTAATAGTCTAGAATGACTTCTCTCAAACTGTTGATTTCTATGGTATTATCGAATTCAGCCTTCAGAATAACATTCACCGTATGGGGAAGATTTACTGCAAACTGAAGTTCCACACGCAGTTGTCCAGATTTTATAGGGTGGAAATGTCCCTCGTCGCTGCCTTGGTCTGGAGTGAAATCAAAAGCCCACAACGTGTAACCTCCTGCATAATCGTCGTAGGAAATACCGTGACTGGTGTTGGTTCCTAACTGTCCTGTGGCTTCGTACAGTGACAAGTACGACCTCAAGTAATTCTTCAGGGCAAAATTGGGTTCGAAAGGTCTGGTACACAAAGTTTCGCCATCGCGACTGACTTCAATTTTGGATACATTGTAGTGCTTAAACTCGAAAGGATTGATATTGTGCGCACCGTTGAGGGCTGCATTGCTGACGATACCAATGAATAAACGTTTGGGTAACTGTTCTTGAAACAGATGATCTTCGATCTTAGATCGGAGTCCAGCGGCAATGGTGAAAATTTTGACTTCCACGCGTCGTATCGGATACTTGGCTGTTGTTCTACTCAAGGTGTGACTGATGTCATTTCCCACTTTAGGTAACACTTCCACACGACGCACGTATAACCTGGCTTCTTGGATGATGGTTTTGTATGTGCTGGCATCAGCCATCAAATGGAAAGCAGCACTGCTTCGATTCAGTCTCAAGCGAATATCTACTCCGTTCAGCAAATACTTCTCTTGAAACCACATGTCCAAATGCAAACGATCGAACAGTTCTAAACTACGTCCTTGCAGAATTTTCTTTCGACGCTCGTTAAAACCCACATTGTGAGGAACGGCAGGAGCGCTGCCATCAGCAGCTGCTGGCACGGACAAGGCTGTGTCGCTAAAGTTATTATCATTTTCATTATTATCATTTGCTGTATCAGGTTTCCATACCACGCAAGCATCTAAATGAGTGTTCTTGGCTTCTTTTCCGTACGTCAAGAGATTTTCGAGGTACGCTTGGTAAGGGTAAGTATCCATGCTACTGCTGACCAGTTTGTTATTCATGTACAAATCCACTTCACTGAACAAGGAATGCATAAAATTGTTGACGGGAGCTACTCGGGCATCGGCTGCCGGCGGGTTGTCGTTGTCCGTTCTGCCCACTTTCACTTTCAAATACAAGTAACTGTTGTTCAGATCAATGTAATCTTCGGGTTGTCCTTTGATTTCAAACTCGATGGGAGCTGAATCCTTCAAAGAGGAGACGGGATGAAATTCGACCCATTGGGCTTCTTGCATGGTCATCATCGTTGGTGGCATGGCAAAGAGATCTAGTTCCGACTTGGAACAGGCACAAGATTCTTGGTGCATCATTTTTTTTTTCTCAGTCTCTATGTTTTACTTTTAATAATCAAAAATGTCTAAGTCTCGAGCGGTTCTATTTTTCTTCGTCTTTCTAACTTTAGAGATACGGAGACTTTTGAAAGGGTGCCTTCGTCGACGCTTTCTACCTTGTCCTTGCTGTGTCCTCAGGGAAGCAGGAATGTCAGACTCGGTTCCGTTTAGGGCATTTATAGGACTTTCTCGTCGACTCAAAATCTCTTTACCCGTTTGAAGCCAGACATTTTTGCCTGCTCTCAAAAAAGCTTCTTTGGGGTTTTGTTTGTCAATGAGAACATTTTGAAGAAAATCTTTGCCGTGAGTCAATGCGGCATCTCTTAAGGCGTGCAATCCTCGTGTCACCATCGGTTTTAAAACAGGAACCACGGAACGAAAGGCTGATTTAAACATATCTCCTAAACCATGTCCTCGTTGTCGAGTGACTCCTTGGTACACAGGATACATCACTTTTTCAGTTGTTGGAGAATCGTTTTTGAAAATGGAGTTTCACTGTGACTTTCCCTTTGGTAAATGGAATATTTTGTCCTAGTTCTCCTTTTATAGTAATGTTGACACTGTCGAAATACGACTTACTGACAGGTAAATAATGAGGATTTACAAATTCACGGTGAACGTGATAGGTATTTCCACCTTCCTCGTCAGCGGTGACAGAATCCACTTTGAAAGGAATGACACGCAGTAACGGTACAGAGGTGTGTCCTACCACGTTGTACTCCACCACATCGGAGTACACAAAAATCAAGTTGAGGCCTTGGTTCAATTCTACAGGGAATCGAAAATATCTTGCAAAATCCGAGTTACTTGTTATGCCTGGTATTTCATTTTTCTTGGCCAACATCTTTGGGTCTCCACCTAAAATATCATACAATTCAGGACAAAAAGTAATGGCTATCATTTTCTTCTCTGAAAAATTTATCATGAGTCGACGAGCCACTTTATGGTACTCAAAGGTTACACTTTCTTTCTCCAGGGCTTTACCAAACACAGCATTGAACCTGTTTTGAATCGTAGTCACTAAATGTTGACCACTAAAATAATAGCCTGCAGGAATGGTGATCACATAGGTGGACCGATTAGTTTTGGGGTGCGGTGGGCTAGTGTGACCTCGTGCGTCTAAGGCTTTTTGCAATTTCTCGTCATGCACTTCTACTGTAAAAGTGTTTTGATTTTCGATGATGTTTTTGATTTGTGTCGGGTGTATCATTTCCACTAAAGCTACTTCCCAATGAGCATCTTGATCCAAATGCATGGCTTGAGGTAATTTAGCTGTGTAACAGCACAACGTGTTGTTAGGAAACACCTTCATGGAACTGTCACTGGGTAACGTTAAGTAAAATTGGTTAATAGTGTTGTTCATAATTCCAATGTTGTTCTGTCCGAGGAGTCACTCGAGGTTAAAGGAGTGTCTAAAAGAGGATTGTGATTGGAAGGGTGACTGTCAGGAGAATGATTAACGTTGGACGCAAGACTCCCAATATTGTTACTGTTGTTCCCGTTGTAAGAGTATTTCAGGGAAGGATTGGGAAGAAGATACCCGATGCAACTGCTGAGTAAAATAGTCCACAATTGTTTGTCTCCTTGTTGCAAACTCAAATTAGCAATGGCTGCACCGATGACACAATACACCACAAAGATTTGACAGAAAAAGACGATTTGCGTTTTAGGGACACGTTCTCCACACCACACCCACAAGGGTTGCTTTTGTAAATCTTGCAGAGAAGAAGTGGGTGAAGGAGTAGTCACTGTGGTTGCTGAAGCTGTATTGAAGGGCATGAAGGGCACTTCTTTTTATAGTCGATGACTTGCGAAGCGTCAATCCAAGAATCAAAACTAGGAGGATATCCTTTCCAACGTACTTTGACTTCTTTGACACGACGTTTTCCTACTTTACGGGTTCTTCGTTCGAGAATGCTTTCAATGTCGTACACGTCGTCTACTTTTTTGGTGACACGTTGTAACTCACGCAAGTAAAACGTTCCTTTTAATACTTCTCCGTTCATGTCTTCCAATTTATAGACGGCAGGATGACGGCCACGCACTCGTTCAGTAACACGAAACAATTCGGTGGTCCAATTGGGTAAGTAACCTTTGTCGAAAGTGCGTTTGGTTTTACCAATGCGTACCCAATCTCCCGGGGTTAACACTTCTCCACCTTTCTTGGGGACAGCCCTCGTTCGGGACGTACCAAACAGACGCTCAAAAACAGTCACTTCGTTGTCGGGTGTCACCTCTTGTGGGGCACGTCCAATGCTTCTATGGTAAGATTGATTGTAGGCTTGGACTAAGTGCGGTAAGACGTCGATGTACTTGAGAGTGTGTTGATGCGTAAAATATTTCCACATGCGTTCTTTCAAGGTACGTTGAAAACGTTCCACGATACTGGCTTTGGTTTCAGGATTTTCGGTGGTGAAAAAATGAATGTCACGTTTCTTTAATTCTCGTTGGAAAGCTTAATTCAGAAATTCGGTGCCTTTGTCGGTTTGCCATCGAAGAGGGTGACGACCACTTTGTTTCAACACCACTTGCAAAGCTCGTACTAACTCTCCGCTCGATTTGGATGTTAATGGTACGACGCAGGCAAATTTAGAAAAGACGTCGATCACACAAAACAAATATTTGTAGCCACGATTGTAGGTGGCTAAATGAGAGACATCGGCTAAATCGGCTTGCCATTGATGATCGATGCCTTCCACTTGAGTGCGACTTCTGTGAAATTTTCGTCGAATGGGTTTGTGTAAAGTGTACGTCGCTTGTTCTTGTAACCATTGTTGTACTGCAGGTAAACGGAGCTTTTTCAAGCGAGTTTTGGCACCACGATACAATTTCTGAATACCTCCGTAACCTGCAGGGTGAGCTGGATCGTAATAAATGCTGGCTAATACTTTCTCCATGGTTTAGGTTAATAAGTGACCCACTCTTCGAGGATATTGCTTTGGGTGGGACAAAATGGGGGTTGTTTGGAAACGGTTTTACGTGTCCGATGTGCCACAGGAGTTGACGTCGAGGGTACTGGTGGTGGTGGTGGTGGTGGTGGTGGCGGAGGTAATGAGATAGCTTTGGTCTTCTTTTCTTTTCTCACCTCTGGTTTCCTTTCTTTCTTTTTCACTTCTGTTGAAGCAGGAGTAGCCATCATCTTTTTAACCCAAGTTTTGAGTTCTTCTCGTTGGGGAGTGGGAGAAGGGGTCAATAAGGAAGCGGCAATCTTACTCGGAATGGGATGTAGCAGTGGGTGTTTGAAAGAGATCATGGGGTTCTTCTTCCTTGGGTAATGGTGGGGTGACGTCTGTTTTGGCCACTGTAGAGGGTAAGGGCGACGGATTATTCATTAGTGCCTTCAAATCGGACAGAGTAGGTAGAGCTGTTTGTTCCACAGCTTTTCGATGAAAGAGTTGTAGTCGTTGCAAAAGTTGACCGTACTTTTGCGATTTTTAAGTTTCGGACAAATCGTGGCGATGCATCAAGGATTGCAATTCGTGTTGTAATTGGGACATCTCGTTCAAATCAGGATTGGGTGGTAAATGGGGGGTACGTTGTTCTTGCCAACGATGGTATTCCATCCATCGTTTGTAAGGAACTAAAGTCAGTTTTCGTCCTTCCATGGGCTTACAAAGGTTATGTCTGAGTTCGTGGTGTTCCATGAGTCCCTTTTATCTTCTGGAAGGATCATACATACTGCTACCCATACCTTGGGGACATCCCTTGGGGCATTCCTTGGGTCATCCCTTGTGTCATCCCTTGTAAAAAAAAAACTGGTAATATGCTGGATAGGATGCCGGATTTCGCTAATCCTCCCAACACAGGAAGAAGAAATGGTAAAAATCCTCCGGGTTGCACCACCATTTTTTTCTTTTGACGAATGGATATTTTCTTTTGGACCATTTGACGAAGAACGTGTCGATGTTTGGCTAAGCATTTTTTCTGGTGTGGAGACAAAGGTATCGTGCCTTTCAAAACATTCAAACAACATTCGCACACGGTATCGATGACATCTTTGGAAGCCGTTTTAATGATTTGTTTTCGCATGGGTGAAGAGGCTTTGGACAGGACAGACAACACGTCTCTGTGTTTGACTAAACGAGGAGGTAGTCCTTTCTTTTTCGTTCCCTTGGGGAGTGAATAAGAATGTTTTGTGCGAGGTGACATCTTTGCTTTCTCGTTCCACAATGCCACTGACGTCCATGACTTGGAACACACACCCTTTTATCTTTTTTTGTTGTGCCATCACTTGATTTATAAATGGTATCATTTATGGCTGACATCCTTTATAGTTGGTACCTTTAAGAAGAAGTGAAAAAATCCTCCGCGTTGCACCATCTTTTTCTTTTGACGGACGGATATTTTCTTTTGGGTCTTTTGACGACGAACGTGTCGATGTTTGGCTAAACGAGAAGGTAGTTCCTTTTCTTTCCTTTGTGAGGTGTAGAAAAATGTTTTCTGCGAGGTGACATCTTTGCTTGTTCGTTCCACAATACCACTAACGTCAATGACTTGGTACACACCCTCTTTTATTTACTATCGCTTCGTCAAAAAGGTAACAATGTCTTTCACAAAATTACCAAAGGATCCTCCTTTTTGGTGACTTCTTTTTCTTTAAAAGACTACGTCTTTGGAGGGAAGGACGTCGGTGTTTGGTTTTTAAGCCTTTGGTGGGATGACGAGATTGTCTTTTTCCTTTTCCTTTTTGGACAGCAGAACGACGAGGGTGGTGGTGGTGGTGTGCACGTTTTTGAGGAAGCATCCTTGAGTGTTACAGAAAAAATACTGATTGACGTCGTGGTCTTCAAGTCATATTTTTATACTGGAATGCGTCGCCACTGATTATCTTTGCGTCGTATCAACTTCATGGCAGGTAACACACGTCGTGAAGGAGTTCGCAACGGACTCAATCGGGACAGTTCTTGTTTGGACAAATCTAGTAAACTCTTTAACATGCCAGATCTTTCTTGGACTTTGACTTTGGGGGGCAGGTACTTTGTGAGCAGCTGCTACTGCTGCTAATGTGGACGAGGGTGTCACCGGTGGAGGAGACGTTTTGGGAGACGCAGATTTCCAATGTTTCATCAAATTAGGAAAAACGGGTGTCAAATTGGGTTTGGCTGGCATCACCCGCAACGGAGAAGTGGCAGCACCAGAGGCTACTGGCAACGTAGTCCCTGCCAAACGTCCTTGTAGATCTTTTCTTACAGGTCGTGGTTGACGAAGATAAGGTTGTGTCCTGGCCGAAGTGCCTTTCTTGCGGGTGACCGCTTTTTTCTGTGGACTTTTCTTTTTCTGTGTTTTGGTCTTGACACCCTTGTTCTTTTTCTTAGGGGTTTGTTTGGCTTTTCTTGTTTTCTTCTTGGGGTGAACTTTGGGAGTATTGGGATCCCATTTTAAATGGGAACGAATGATGACACCTCCTAGAGAACCACTACCTCCAGGTTTCAATATGATTTGCTTTTTGGTTTGAGAGTCGATGCGAGGATTGGCCAGTTGCGTCAAGGCTACTTTGTTTCTGTAAAAAAAGCGTTTGGTTTGATGTGGAATGTGAATGATGCCTTGCAGTATTTGACGTGCTGTCACCGTAAACCATCGTAAGACTTCTTTGAGACTGGCTTCTAAGACGTGAGCACGTATTTGTGGATTTTTTTCGCGACTGATACCGTACAAGGCACGAATCAATTTGATGGGAAGATGAGACTGAAGGGACGTCATGTTAACGATGTATGAGACAAGGTGAAAGTAACCCAAGGTTTTTATAGATTTTTTTAGTGGTTCATAGTGTTATGTCGACGACGAGGACGTGTACACGACAGGTCCTCCGTTTTGACACCAGTCGTGAAACAAATCGGTACGAAATCGCAAATAATCAGGGGTGGTGGGTTTTAAATCCACGAGTAAATAGGCGTGTGGCGTTTGAGTGGCATCATCGTACGCATGAGTCAGCCAAGGTGTTCCTAACTATTTGGCTAAGACTTGCACTTGTGATTTATCTCGAGGACTTTTAAACAAGACCACGTAATGAGCATTGAGACTAATGGTACGATGGGCTTTACTTTGTTGAAATAAATTTTGTGTAATGTAAATGACACTGGCATTACGATGATGCCCTTTACGTGTAAACCACAGTTTAATTTCTTCTTCGTCTTCTCCTAACATGTCGTCAAAAATAACCCAATGAGTTTGACTAGGGTTAGACACGATCCCCTCGTCTTCTTTAGGAATGCCTGCTACAAACACAATGGAATCACCTTGACTTTCTTGCAAAAGGCTGTATGCCGATTGCCACTCTTTGTAACACCACACGATGCGTTGAGGTGGACGATCGATCAAATGATGTTTATGTTCGATCAAATGTTTGACAAATTCGGTTTTGCCTGAACCGCTCGGTCCAGCAATTAACATGTTAAAAGGATGACGAAGATACAAGGCTTTCCAACTAGCAGAATCTAAGTGTTCGTCAATGACTTTGAATGTGGAGGAGGAAGGAGTAGTAGAAAGAGCAGAGTGAGCCATAATAGTGTAGTGGTATGACACGATTGACACAAAAACAGACAAGACAAGAGGTTTTTATACTTTTTTCAAGACACGTTTATTTGAATGCATGTTTTAAATTCGAACACAAATATACATAAAAGCCAAATGGATAAATACAGGGATAAAATACATAGGGAAACGATCAAAGTGGCATATAAACAAGTCACTGTACAACATGGTTTGGGTAACGAAGGTATCCTAGAGGTAGTGTGTAATGTTCTTATAGTCTCCTCTACATGAGGTATAGTCACATAGGTGTCTTCTCGAAAGGGTTTTTGTGGGGGAAGGTCCATGACAGTTCTGTCTTGAACAGAGGGATTGTCCTGGGTGACAGATTCTTTTTCTTCTTCTTCTTCTTCTGGTACTGTTACTAACACAGGATTAAAAGTGACTTTTTTCACTCGACGATGTATTTTAGGAACACAACGATCGGGCATAATGGAATGCTTCGTTTGTCCAAGTCTCAAAATCCCAACTTTTCCAGTCACGTACATCTGTCCAATGAGGGTGTAAATCACAAGCTACACACACATCTTCGTACACTGCTTCCGTACGTAAAAGTTGACGAATCTTTTTTTCTTGGAGAGGTCGAGACGTATCCAGATGAAAGCGTAAGGCTTTGAACAGAATGAGTCTCTCGTGGACATTTCAAGGAACCACCATACTGTCTTATTTTTTTTTTTTTTGATAGGTAGTGTTCGTAAAGTGTCCACAAGGAATCGACAGGTAAACGAAATCCCAGAAAGCAAGTCACTAAAACACACACTACACGTCGACCCCAATTCATAGGGTATAGTTCTTGTAATAATTGTTCGTAATCTTTCACCGTGTGAATCTTCTCATTGATATCCTTCCACGGAATCTGTTCGATCACAAATGATAAAGGTTGTGGCATGGTTGTTCTCTTTTATACTTCTTTAGGTCGAAGACTATCAGTGTATATTCAACCCAGAATTAAACACAGAATTAAATCTGCTCCAAAAGCGAAAGTGATTAATATAACGTGTAATTTCGTCCCACTGCCATTCAGGGTAACGGTCAAGAAGGATCAAAACATCTTCAGATGTAAAGGTAGTAAATTGGAAACAGAGCAAAAAAATACCCTTGATCCAGAGAAATCTAATACGTTGGTTAATTTTTGTCACTTGCCTTTTGTGAATTTCACGACACAAATGCTCTACAGTCACCCATTGAGATTTTTCTTTAGCAAGACCTTGCCAAACGTCCTTGTAGATCTTCTCTTGCAATTCGTGTGGTAATCCTTGAATATTATGTTTTAGAGAGGGTTTATATACTGGTCTAGGTGTGTTACACGACATGAAGCAGCAGTGTCACTTCCAATCACTAGGTCCTACTAAAGGCAGGTATTGACAATTCGGAGACCATCGAGCATGTTCCAAGTAAGCGGAATCTTTCTGTTCCCACTCGTAAATGAATACACCACAACTGAAACACTTGACTTTATCCCCTTCGCCCAAATAGAAAAATCCGGCTCTGGCTAATTCTTCAGGAGTTGGTACAGGTAGGTATTTTGGCCATTTATCTTTGAAGGTTTGAAATCGACTTTTAAAGTGGCAGTATTCAGGTAAACTCGTCGGGAACGAATATTCGACTCTCCTCACTTCTGTTCGATGTAGGTACGGTGAAATTCCTAGGAGTCCACGATAACGTGTGGCACCGCTTTCGCATCCCTCAGGTTTGACACGCACAGCATCACTTTCCAGGGTAGATATAGGGGTAGTAGTCATAGCAACGTTCCCACGATATCCTGCTGAATCGCTAAGGTCACAGCGCCTGGCATCACTACAATCGCAAGGTTTAGCATCGCACTCCACTTGAGAATTCCCAAATTTGAATGATGTCTGTTTAAATGGATTCATCTTCTTTCTCACTTGGCAGTGTTAGTCACAATGAACTATTGGTCTTGGACGATATCCCTTTTTATATGCTGCCCAATTTCGACGTGACCGTACGGGAAAGTAAAGTGATTGGGAAGTCGTACTCTTTTTTGGTACACGATTTGATAAACTTTTTCCAAAGGTCGGCTAACAATTTGGTGTGTGGGTAAACGGACAATCTTGTGCGGCTCGTGGGTAGTCACTTGAAACGTTTCATCCTGTCCAGACTGTAAGGCTTCTTGTAGCACGTCAAAATTCACCACTCGACTGGTGCGATAATTGAGAGTCAATCCTTTCACTTTACATTCGGTGTGCATTTCTCCTTGTGGATCTCGGTATTCGTAGCCGTAATTTTTAGGACCACCACTTGCAAAACATAGAATCTTGTCGACGGGATGTTCATCGGTCCAGGCTCCTAATCGGTCTCCTTCGATGACAGGGTTACACTGGTCCGGTCGGTGAATGTAGATGCAGCTGTCCGTGTCAAAATACAACACACGATCTCCTAACAGTTCTAACACTTCGTACAATTTTAAGCGAGCATGGGCTGTCGCATAAGCCGCAATAATGACATTTCCAAATTTGTCGGCTTCTACAAAGTCTAGTTCTTCTTCGTAATTGACTAAGATCAAGTCCTCACGAGTGACGTCCACGTGTTTCATGACTTTGGTTTGGTCGTGAATCATCTGGAAGTAGCGAGAAGGTTCAGACAAATACTCCGTCTTGGGTAAAGACGGGCGTTGTGCCATTTTACCCCACAAGCAATTGAGCATCACTTTGGCAAACGATCGCCTTCCTTCGTTTTTCTCGATGTGGTCTAAAGTGATACCTTCCTGCTCCCGATATTTTTCTTTGAATATCTTTTGGTCTTTGGGAGTGTGACACCAGGAAGGATAGCCACTAGCTTCTTGTTTTAGTTTTAAAAAGGCATCCACGTAGTCTGCAAAAATACCTTTCTGTGTCTCGTTGCCCTTACGGTATTGTTGTGTCTTGGGAAAGTGGTAAATTTCGTACACTTCTAACAGTTGGTATCCCAGGTCCAGAGCTTTAAACAATTCCACACTCACCCACGTTCCCGTCAAAGCACGTTCTTCCTGGCTGTGATGACAAGGTTGGTCTTGGTTGCACGTTTCGGCACAAGTGCGACACAAAGGAAACATCAGTTTTCCTTGGCAATGGTGAGGTAAAACGGGATGGTACAAGTCTGTGGGAGGTAAGACTTTGCACTTGATCAATCCTTCGTACTGACGAATGTGGTCCAAGTCAATGTGTTCTGTCATTAATTCTGGATGACCTACGGGAAAGTGACAATATTTGCACACGTAAGGATACAGCGAACACACGTCCAAGTATTTGATTTCTTCTCCCTTCTCCTCGTCCGCTTGGTACAGCAAACAGGTGGCATTCGTCCGTCCTCCGTACAAACTATCCCGTGGGTTCAGGGGGTCCACCAACATGTAACTTTCTACGATGCGTTTAAACTCGGGATCGGTTTTCAAACGCAGATCGTACTCGTGTTCCCACATTTCCACTACCTGGTATCCTTGCTGTTCTAACTTCAAACGTCGCTGACACGTGGTCTGGTACAAGTCTTCCATAGTCCTTTGTAAAAACTGATTTTTGGTGTCACGCTGAGGGTAGCATAGGGGACATCCGTGAAATAAGCATCCGTTAAACTCGTACACGATCTGAGGGTTTTCTAAGTCCCATCCATCCACCGAATACGTTCCGATGGTCTTTTCGCCTCCTCCGTTGCGAGCGTGTTGGATCCATTTGTCTTCCTTGTCGCACAGTTAATGGAGCCAGCGTAGGGCTTTGACCGAGTATTGACGTTTGACAAAATTTGTCGTTTGAGGACTGATGACAGCTAGAGTATTTTCGGGCATGAAGCGTTTTCGGTACACTAAGGAACATGCTTTGGCAATGGTACAAGCTTCTTTCCCAAAGGATCGATCCCACCGTATTCCATGAACAATTCTCGAAATTTTCCACAGCAGCGTCGTAAAATGTCCACGTCAGATCGACAATACTTTAACATTTCTTCTTGAAAGTCAAATGGGTTCGAGGCGTGAGTCTGGTACCAAGCATGGAAAGCTTCTCGTTGTTCGGTGCGCATGTTGTCGGGGTCGTAGTCGTCAGCCTCAGGCAAATGGGGTAGAACGGCATGTTGATTGGCTTCGGTATTGAAAAAGTGTGGAAAATAACCTTTAGCCATTTCTGTCATTCCAAGCGTTTTAGGCATGCGACTCAATGGCATGGCCAAGTAACACATCGAATCTTTAAACTGTACTTGTCCTACTTGCATAGAAATGATTTTGGCTCCGTTCAAAGTCACTTGAGGCCGTTCGGTACTTTGTTCCGCATAGTATCTAAGCAGAAATTGCCCATCGTATCCCGAGAAATTGTGAGCCATGACCGTGGCATGGCGATGACAATCGCCGTAACGTTCGATGTCTTCTGGACTCCACGTTTCGTCGATGGGGTTTAGAATCCATTGGGCAAAATCGGCTAACGTGTTTGACCCTCGAAAGATTTTTTCACGTCCTCCAGGAATCTTGCTGCAGTGAGGGCAATGACTAAAGATAGGTTCTTGGATGCACTGCTCGCACGCACGGTGAGCCACGCAGAAATTAGGAATGTGAATACCAGTTTCTTGCATGCATTCGAAATCAAAAAAGATAAAATTCCCTTTCTTCTGGGTATCTTCTGGTCGGAGTTGGTATTTTTGAATGAAGCATTCGTGTTCCAAGTCCACGATTTGGTGACAAATGTGACATCGTTTCTTCCCTCA
Source organism: Unio pictorum (assembly GCA_030141615.1). NCBI lineage: Eukaryota > Metazoa > Mollusca > Bivalvia > Unionida > Unionidae > Unio > Unio pictorum. The sequence continues at coordinate 727,091 of JARLTB010000074.1, read as the reverse complement.
ACAAACGTGTAACTTAACACTATTGGTACGTATGCCTTGTCCACAAGTAGGCACAATCTCAAACGCTGACAAGTATTTTTCTGCTGTGAACCTTGGATCTTCAAATGTTGTTGGTAACAGGTAGGACTGACAAAAGTGCGCTGACAAACAGGGCAATGCACTCTTTCTTGTCCTTTGTCCAGACAAGGTTGAGAGGCCAAACATCCCTCACATTTCGATCCACAATGTTTGTGTTGTTCTCGATTGTTATAACCATAATCACATTTTTCACAGTAGTAACTGTATCCCAGGAATCCAGTGATACTGGTAATGGTATCAAAATGACCATCGTGATGATAGACGTGAATGTATGTTCCGTCTTTGAAATGGTGGCCTCGAAACAAAAGAGGTCCACGCACTTCTTGAGGGTGTACTTTCAAGGTGTAACGTGGAGCCAAGCCGTCTTGCAATTTTTGAATTTCTGGAATGCCGCAAGGGCTGTCTCTGGATATCCCCGCTTGCTGTAACAGGAGTTCTGCTTCACTTCGTTGTTTGGCTCGGTCCGATTGTCGAATAGTTTTCCAGGCTCTTTTCCATTCTACCGTATCGTTCTTGTTGGCATACGTTCGTCCCACGACGACAGCACGGGCTAAACACATCTGGTCTTGAGGATTGTTAATTCGGACGAGGCTTAGTTTGGTGTTGCGAAGGTTGTTGACCAATAATACTTTTTTGCGTCCGGTCCCCTGGGGAAGAGACACATGGGTCATGAACAGTGTGGCTTTTCCATCGGTGATGTGAAACTTGTCGTTGGATTGTTGCACATGTTGAATTTTGTCAATGACTTTGGAAGGTGTTAATTGTGACGGGTTAGTAAACTCGACCCAAACGGGAGACTTTAAATTATCGTGATGAATGGAAAGTCTCAAGCGATCGTCTTCTTTGGCTTGACATTGCTGTTTCAATGCAGTTAACACAGAATCCCACACCTCGGTAATGAACCCTTCTGTATTCTCCAAAGGTACATTGGACTTGAAATCTTTAAACTTTACGGCATACGTGTTAGCCGTTGTTCTAAATTTTCGAGAGGAACGCTTTTCCGTCTCTCGAATGTGATAGTAATTTTCAGGGTTTACTAAGGGTGGTGCACTTTGCTTGGACGTCGATTGCCTGGGTGTAGATTCGGGCTCACTCATGTCATCTTCAAAATCACTGGCATGAATTTGAGCCAAGACTTCAGCTACTGTGCTAGGCGATACATTACGTTTCTGTCTCTTACTGTTTTCTCCTTTCTCCACAACATGATGCGGTCTTTTCATCTTGTCTGCAAAAAGTCAAATGACTACCTTTTAAAGACCATAACCCCTATATATTCATGACCGATCCGTTCATGTATAAAGGGTTAGTGTCTAACCTTTCAGTATTCATTTCACTCTCACATTGACCAGAACGATGAAAGAACCTACAGAAGTGGAACTTCTCATCAGAGCTTTACGTGGGGTTATACGAAAGTTTTCGTCAGACCAGCCGACGGCCTACTCTCCTTCCTATCGAGATAAAAGTCAAGATACTTGCTATATCTGTAAGAAGAAAGGACATTGGGCTACAGAATGTTCAGATCGTGACAAAAATAAAAAAGGTACCAATAGAGACAAAAGTCAAGATACCTGTTATTATTGTAAAGAGAAAGGACATTGGTCTCCAAACTGCCCTAAGAAACAACAGGAGCAGGAGGAGGAGGAGGAGGAGGAGAGAAATTCTGAACAGGAGGAGGAAGAGGTACCCTCCCCCAAGGAAGAACCCCGACACGTTCACAAAGACAAGAAAAGAAGACGAAACGAAACTGACGAAGAAAAAGAAAAAGCTGTGACAGTAAAGAAAATGAAAAAACAGAAAGAGTGAAACAGAAGAAACCTATGAACTTTTTTAAGTGGTATTGTGTTATGTTATGTTATGATATTGAATTGTAACGTTTGTACTAGAATACACCAGAGAGAAAAAAACGTAAGTGTCTCTTGGTTTTGATTTTATAGAATAAGAACCTACACTCACACATTCCTTCACTCACACGTACATCATGGGTTTAAAAAAAAAATAATAAAAAGGACTTTTGAGTTTTCATTGAAATAGGCAATTGAAATAGTATTTCTTTTCGAAATAATTGGAGCGGCCCTGAAAAGGACCGTTGGTGTTTTGTGTGTTTAAAAAAACAAACTCAGAAACGGGACGAAATCCTTTTGAGCTGTCTTAAGCCTTTGCCACGGCCAAGGCCTACTTCGGGACTGGTTTTTCCTGTCAATGATTTGGTAGAAATCACTAACGGTGGTATGGCAGACGTAGTCACAGAGAGATCGGGTTGTTTCGCTCGAGAAGGTCTTTTTCTCTTCGGTCGTGATAAAGAAGTCTGATACATTTGTTTCAGACTCCTTAACTCAGCTAAAATATCTAAAAGTACCGTCGTGACCGTTTGATTTTCACTATTTTCTTTCTGTCCTTGGTCTTCATTCTTCTCTGTTGCTGTTGCTGCTGCTGCTGCTACTGTTTCTTCCTGGTGTTTCCTTCTTGCTTCTTCTTCCTGCTGTTGCATAAGAAAAGCTTGTTCTTCTACTTTCTGTTGTTGTAAAAATTGCTCCAATTCTTCTTTTTGTCTTTGTTTAAAATCATCGACGTGTACATAAGAAGATACAGAAGGCAACGAAGGTTCCGGAATAAATTCTTGTGATGTTAAAAAATCCACAAAATCCCAGTTAAAATCAACTTCTTCTGGATGTAGATTTGTCATGACTTTAGTAGTCATTGCTGTCCCATGACTTGCTGTCTCTACTCCTGGCTCACTCCAATTCATCGTCTTCTTACTGTCCGCCATTATTGACAACTCTGTTGAATCGATTGACTGCGCACAGGCGCTAGTACCTCTATATAGAAAAGGTGACGTCACAGACTGCTCTCTTCCGATTGGATGGCTGTGACGGACTTTTGTAACGCACGTTTGGATTGGTCGATACACTCAATCCGTTTCGATCCGCTCTTCCCCTATAAATAACCGCAGTATACGGCATTCGCTTCACCTGTTCTCATCAGAAGATGTGGACTAACGTTGAATCGTCTACCCTTGTGTCTAGCATGCTGTTTCGGACTGACATACCCATGTATGTCAGATCAGCGTGGAGTGTCATTCATATGACGGAGACAGCCTATTGGAAGAGAAGAGTCTATGTCGAAAGACAAGGTTGCTTAAAGAGAGTTCTCTTCTATGGACCCACAGTGAGGAGAAGTTTAAGGACGAGAAGAAGATCTGTGAGATGTCCTCTAGGTTAACAAGATACTGTTAACATTTCACATAACGGCCCTTTTCAGGGCCACTCATAGGTCTCGAAAAGATAGTAACTTTCATTGCCACCCTTTTTTTCCCTTGTCCCTATATAGGCCCACCCTGTTCCATGTCCCTTGAGGCTAAATAGGCCCAAATAGTTCCCCATGTTCAATTTCCCTTGAGGCTAGATAGGCCCACCATGTTCAATTTCCCTTGAGGCTAAATAGGCCCAAATAGTTCCCCATGTTAAATTTCCCTTGAGGCTAGATAGGCCCACCATGTTAAATTCCCCTTGAGGCTAGATTAGCCCAAGCTGTTTTTGACTGGATTTTCCATTGAGGCTAGAGTGCCCCCTATAACTACTCTTGACATTAGTTTGTTAGTTATCTCGAAGAGCTCTTTGCAGCTGGAACTTTCTGTGATTTTGGTACTGTAGTGGGATAATATGGCTAAATGGACTATGTGATGTTCTTTTTAGCGGCTTCATAGACTTGTTTATGAATAGTGAGTCTGGTGGAAAGCCAAAGCCTCTCTGCTTTTCGGCGATGTCTTTTAACAGTGCGAAGCTGGTCCCAAACACTGCTATACCATGGAGAACACTTTTTTATTGATACTCTGCATTTGGTGGCTGGGGCATGTTTTTCAAGCAATGAACGCAGGCAGTTATCAAGTTGTTCCGCTGTTGGATGTAAGAAAGTTGTTAGGTTTTCTTGGATGTCATGCATGAATTTGGTTCTATTTATCATACGGAGGTTTCTCTTAGAGGCAAATATAGGTGGAGGGTTAGGGACTGATACATCGAGATGGCATACAATGCAGAGGTGTTCCGATGCAAGTTCGTGGGATACAAGGGTGGATTGCAGAATATTATCATCAGGTCTATAAAGAAACCAGTCTAAAATGTGACCAAGTTTATGGGTGGGATGCTTAACTGACTATTTAAGATTTAAAACAATAATGGAATCTAGGAGTTTTGACGTGTATGATTTTTCCAGGACAGTCAAAGTGAAAGTTGAAATCTACAAGAATAATTAGGTTACCACCTGTCGAATTTCCATACTCTAGAAGATTTGGAAACTGCTCCTATAAGAGAGATTCAGTCAGCTTGTTTTTTCTACTAGGAGGAGGGCGGTAGAGACTGAAAAATGGACTGACCTTTGTTGCAGTTTGAGTGTTGTTTGGATCTGTTCAGACGATGTGTGGCAGAAATGTAAGGTTGTGTTGTACTTAAGGCATTTGATCATGGAATTATATGTCATAACAGCAATTCCATCTCCGCGAGATTTGCGGGAGAACGACTTGATGGAGTAATCGCTGGTTGTTAAATCCGCACACTTAGGTTCATCGCCTGATGATCGTAACCATGTTTATGTCAGAAAGAAGAGTCGATATTCTGGTCGTTTATAAAATTAACTGTTTCTGTGGGCTTTTCCGGTGATCCTGCTGATTGAGCGTTGAATAATGCAATATGTAGTGGTATCCCTGGGACAGTTGACACAACGGTTGACGATTTAAGAGGAATTTGAATCATGTTATCAAAATTAAAGGCATAATTTTTTAATTGTTTATCTGTTTTGGACGAAAGGGAGATAACTGGAATTATTCTTCCTGTTCTACGCCGGCCAGCTTAGAAACAATGTCGTGTTTTCGCTTCCGTTTACATTTAAGTAATGATGAATGTAGTCCCAGTTCGTTCAGTCTTGAGCACAATGTTGTATCTAGAGCCAAGGTGTGGTCATTTAATGCAATTAATGTGGGTATATCATATTGTAAACGGGTTGACTGGCGATCACGTGACGGCGGTTTATTAAGAAACAATGACATCTTAACAATGGAACAAAACAGCTTGAGTAAAATTATAATTGTTCTCGTTTCCAAAACAAGGAGATGAATTAACACATACGAACGGAACAGCCAATACATGACGAAACACAATAATGTAGACGAAGATAGACAACAAGCCCAAATATCATGAAAAAATAGCACAAAACGGCAGAGCCTTTCTCAAGCAGTTAAGCGATGGCGGCCATCTTTCCTTCATATGTTGGTTCTGTCCACGGTAAATTATCGTACGTCCTTAGGAAAATATTCCCACAACGTCAACCTGTTACAGAATTCGCAGTAATTATTTTGTCGTTTAATCGTCATGATAAATGCAGCATCAAGATCAAACTCGCGTATATTTTGTTTTCTTCTCGCCGATAGCCAACTAATCTTTTCGTTATGGTGTCTGGGACTGGCACGCAGTGGATCCCATGGGTCACCTGAGGTTGATTTTAAACTATTTTGGAATTGTTGCGGACAATTGTCAGCAGCTGACACATTTTTGAAGCTCTAGATAATGCCAAATACACTAAATGTTACCATTCGGCCTCATCATCGACAATAGATATGATTTTGTTAGCCCATGTGACGAAGGAATTGTTTTTACATATACTAGAGTCCAGTATGATGGTTGCCGTACAAGAGCCTGCACACGAACCTCAGGACCATAAACTATATTATTAGGAGTGGCACGGTCACTTACTGTAGCTTTTTCAAGATAAATAGCGCGGATTTGATTGTAGTTGAGGCGAATACCTCTAACTCGGCTATTACATTTTATATCCTTGCTTCAGATCTGGTTTTTACACCTGATTTTATCCTTTCCCTGTTGCTTTTTCAAGTTTATGCTTCTATTCTTCCTGATTTTCTTTCGTTTTCTAGTTTAGTCTTGCAGTATGTTTCTTTGCTGTCCAGTCAATGATATGAAACTTATTAATATCTTCATCAGATATGATCTGCTGAATATTAAAAGCAACACATTATAAATATTTAACCCAATAGGCAGCTTTTAGAGTTTTAGTATATTCTGGTTTTACGTATCTTTTGTCTACCCCCGTATCCAAACACGGCAATATCAAGTATTTGGTCTGCATCCCTGCAACAGCTTCATCAGTAAATTTCCATATCATGTTCTAACTTTGGTGGTCGTGGTGGTGGTCGAGCTCCGGGCTGTGGCTAAAGAGGTTAATGAGGTAGTGGAGTGGGTTGAAGTTGACCAGCAATATCCTCTGGTAATGTTTTAAGATCATTTTGTTGTCTCAGTTGCCATAAGAATTTGTTTAGGTTGGTTCGACATTTAATTTAGATAACTGCTCTGTACCTTCTAAAAATTCCACCCGATCTTCCTGACGCTACTATAGTTGCTATTTGATAGAATCACTGACGGGGAGATATTTCATAATTATTTCTATTCAATGTCGAGCTATTTTAGCTGTGAGATATTCCCTAGTTAGCGCAAAGACATTATTATTATTATTATTATTATTATTATTATTATTATTATTAATACAACAACAATTGAGTTACACATCACGGCCTGCGGATATACTTGAATTCACATCTAACAGTTAATGCAGTAAACTCTGCGACATGCGTGAACATAAATTTTGTTTGCACCACGATACCGCATCTGGGCCTTCATGTCACAATTTATGGCTTTTGACTTGTATGGATTTAAAAACAATTCTAATAACTGTTTTTTAAAAGCAAAGTAAGTGTTTATGATCGCAATAAGGATTACGGACTACCCACACGGAGTTGTAAGAAAAAGATTTGTTCACCTTCTTTTCAGGTTGCATTGAGTTGAGAAAATTGTGCAGATTAAGAAAGATCAGTTCTTTTGGTTTACAGAGTACAGGTTATTCACCAACTAAGCTACTTAGACAAAACTAGATTCCTTAATTATATACAATTTTGGACAGAACATATTTGCCCAAATTAAAAGTTAAAGTGGGAATATATAGAATGTTGCAGTTAAACACATACATTGACCGGCTTGTTTTAAAGAAAAATGCAAAACATAACAATGACCAGATGTGTAGTAGTGTGAGACCCATGATCGACATTGACATTACAGACGGGATGAACATCGAGCAGTTGCTGGATATGAACTCAGAATTTGATGCGGCCACCGGAGGGCTAGATATGCCGCCAAAAGCACTGTAGTCAAAGCTGAACAAATACTTCAGGACTACAGTACAGCATTATGTCTTGCTGGCCTTCCATCCTGATAGGTGTCAGCTACTGGATTTGGGGGAGAAAGGCAGAGTGCCACGCCAGGCGGAAATCTTAGCGACACTAATCGATGAAATACTACATTGTAAATATTGACGCCCTCTAGAATGCGGATCTAAACAAATATATGTTGCATCCAAAAGGCCTATAAACACCTTTTATAGCCGTAAAGATGCTGGAGGTAAAAGGTGCAAAGGCTATAGTAGGCCTAAAGGAGGTCCCACCATTCGAGCGAGAGGTAGGCCGAAAGACTGTCGAAGTGCATGTGAACAGACTCCCGCTTGAGATAGACACATGCAAACAAAGTTAGCAAAACCCAGCAAACGTTGAGAGCCAATGTAAACTATCATAAGATGGCAACCATTTGCAACTTTGCACCTACTCAGACTGGAGGCAGAATACAAACAATAACCAGACAAGAGGCTAAGAAAATCCCCATGTTCTTTTACGCACTGGGCTTTAAACTCAAAAGCTGGTACAGGGGGTGCGAGGACAATCGAAAGTGCCCCAGATGCGGGCAAACCGGTCACGGCCCATTGGATTGCAAAGAGGGAACACCCAAACCGAACGACAGCCCCAATACTTATACAGGTGCCGTTGCGGCACAAGTAATAGATTTTTCGCAAAAAAATATACAAAGCCCACCAACAACAGCTTAGGAAATTAGACAGGAGGAAATAACACAGAACCATTCAAGTGCTGATAAGTGGAGGGATATTCTATGTCCTGGCAACACAATGGTTAAGACCCCAGGAAAAGAGCCCATTACTACCAAAAAAAAAAAACAACAACAGATTTGATGTACTGAGTGAAAAGGGAAGGGAGATTGAAGAAGAGGAAGACATTGGAGATCTACTAGGAATGATACCTTTCACAACACCCACACCAATGGCACCAATGAAAAGGAATCTTAAAAAATGAAGGTTAGTAATATATCAACCTCGTTAACATAAAATATTAAGGACACTAAAGAAAGCATCGAGATATGGTAGAAGAAGTAGAAATAGACAGAGAACAAGCCAAGGAAAAAAAAGGGAGAACAAAAGTAAAGAAGGGAAGAGAATGAAGAGTCTAAGGAAAACGGAGAGAACAGAAAATGATAGCGCATCCAAAGGGACAATAGTAACGGAAAACAATACGAACAGAGACACACTATACTAGTCGAACACCACAAGCGATTTTTACCATTCGCGAAGTAGCAATGATACGATATGGAATGACTCGCATTTCCACAGGAAAAAAAAAATATGAACACAAATGGATCACACACACACACAAAAAGGTAGACAATGCAAAAATAAAAAACAACCATAATCTTAAAAAAATAATACGACAACCTGGGATAGACATAAAATGGAGGACAAAACTTCCGTTCACTGTCTATAAACGCAAATGGGATAAATAGGGACAAATTAGAAACATTAAAAACATTAGGAACCCAATGACATGTTATTTATACCGGAGACACATATTGGACTGAAAACTGAGAGGGAAAGAGCGATGTACAGTTTAATAATTACGAACGACTTTATAGGGAAAAATATAAGAGGGGGTGGGGTGGCCGGTTTTATTCAAAATAAAAGAGTGGTTATATGGGAAAGAATAGAGGAGGGAAACCATTTTAAGGGGAGATTAATACACATTGTAATGGGTGGGATAAACTTTCAAAGAACAGGCACAATTTATTGACGAACTGGCCAAATATTTAGAGAAATACACTATAGGAAATTTGAAACTAGGAGAGGATTCAAACTGTGTAGGTTATAACATAGACAGAACAGGACAACTAACAACAGATGACATACGATTTAAGGACAAAATGGAACACATACTGACACGACACAGAAACTGACTGACATACAGGAGACTGCATATGCATAGGGTAGAATACACATTCGATTACACAGATAATAAGGGGAGTAGGATTAATACATTTTTGGGGGGACACTTTCGGGAACAAATAAATATATATATATATATATATATATATATATATATATATATATATATATATATATATATATATATATATATATTCGATCAATTACATAAACAATTGTGAAAATTCCTTTCATTAAGAATATACTCTGCTTTTAGAAATACAACTTCAACGGAATTACAATAAAATTCAAATAAATTTAAATGAACTAGCCGATCTGTTACTGATAGCTTTAGTTCGTCATAGGGTCGAGTTAAACAATCGAAGTCAACGCTCTGTACGAATTCATAACCTGCTTGTCCTCAGCTTTCCGCTTCCTCTGTTGCTGTTTTAGAACTTTAGATCTCAAAGATGATACTTGCTACCATCCGTCTCGTGATACAATCTAAACACGTTAGAATTTTAGCACTAGGCAACATTTCGTCACAGGTATATATGTCTCACTGCACTACCCTCTCTTTCTTTTTCTCAGCATACGTCTCAGGTTACGTAACATCAATACGTCTAGAAAGCTTTTTTCTCCCTTTGTGGTTTCGTCAGCCAGTATTGGCGGCTTGCCTGGACCACACACTTTTAAGAATAAAATCTCTTTCAAATTCCGCTCAGATCCTGTAGTGTATTTTATCTCTTGTCATCTCGCAGGAAAACTCAGACCTACTTCAATTTCAATAAGGGTGATATTAAATCCGATTAATCTTGTGTGAAAACACGTCCTTTATTTAACGTGACGAATCAGTATCAAATATGTTTGCTGCCCTTTCTTTCAGAGTCGCTAAAGTCGGGTCAGCCTGACCTGGCAGTATTAAGTAGGAGAATGTCTGCGGTTTCTCAATTTTGACAACTTTCCCATGAAAATGAAGTCTACCATGTCCCTAACAGTCCGTCTGGCTGATGGACAAACAACGACTCTAATTAGACAGTCACATTATAAAGGAACAATACCGTACGCGGCAGTATAGCATTATGATACGCGCGTGTCTCTGTAAATCTAATTAATGGTTCTCTGGTCTCAACGAACGTATTTTTGATAGATCGCCAGAAACGTGCCTCTTCACATAGGCCCCTCCTTGAAGAGTAAAATCGCTAGTTTACTCTCCAATTTTATGGAGATCTAATCTGGTTCAGTTACACGTCCTCAGGTGACTCCTTCACCTCAGACGTCCCTATTCTACTTAAGCAGTCAGCCCTTACATTCTTGCTGCCTTTAATATACCGTACGTGAATTTGGTATTGTTGCATAAATAGTGACCATCTCATTAATCGTCCATTTGTCAACTTAGCTTGAGCCAAATAGGCGAGTGGTTGGTGGTCTGTTTCCAAAATAATTTTTCGGCCATACAGGTAGCGTTGGAATTTAGATATCTCGAAGATAATAGCCAATCATTCAATCTCAGAGACCGAATAATTACGTTCTGCAGTTGATAATGTCCTGCTACTGTATGCAACTGGGAATAAGCTTCCGTCTAGCTCTTGCAATAACGCTGCCCCATAACCTCTATCACAAGCGTCCGTACGTAAGACAAAATCTCGTGTCATATCAGGCAATTTCACTAATTGCGTCTGATGTTAGTCTGTCATTTAACGTCTGAAATGCTCGTTCACATGCTTCTGTCCATACTAATTTCGTCGGAGCTTTTTTCCAAGTCAAGTCAGCCAATGGGCTTGCAATAGCGCTGAAGTTAGCAACATTTCGTCGATAATACCCTGCAAATCCCAAGAAAGATCGAACTTCCGTCTTAGTGGTCGTCATACTGCGTCCATATGTCTGTCGACCTTCGAACTATCTGGGACCAACGTTTCTTCGCTAAGGGTATGACCTAGGTAGGTTAGTTTCCTAAACCCTATATGGCACTTAGATGGTCGTGTTGTCAGTCCAGTTTGTAGAAGCCGCACTTAAACGTTTTTCAGCAAAATGATATGTTCGTCCCATGTAGCTGTCGCTAAGAGTAAATCGTCCATGAAGTTCGAAACTCCAGTCCCCTTTAATGGTTCAAGTAAATTAAGCATCAAACTGGTGAAGACGCTCGGCGCATTCTGGACCCCGACTGACATGACTGCCCACTCGTAGGTCCCATATGGAGTTGCGAAGGCAAGTCTTGCTCAGTCTTCACTTCGAAATAGAATTTGCCAGTATCCCTTGGTTGATCGATTTGTGAAAAATATTTCGCATTGGTCACTCCGGCAAAAATGGACTCAGCGTCAGGTAAAAGCTCTACCTGGAATTCCGTGATCCTGTTAAGTCTTACGTGTCACTCGCTAACACTTGTCGCATGACAACAACAAAAAAAAAAAAACACAACTCCGAACATCCCCATGCACACCTGGCCAGTAGAACTCCTTCATCAAATTATCTCTGGTCTTCGCCACGCCCATGTGGTTTCCAAGAAGACCCTCACATGCCAGTCTAAGCACTTCTCTATTTGCTTCGCTAATGGCACCAAAACTTGCTTGAACGTATCAGTCCCTTTCTTGGCGTACCATTACAAAATACCGCGTTTCGTCGCGAACGTCATCTTGCCGCCTGACAATTTCCATATGAACCCATCTGTTGCGTACCTGCGTACCTTGTTGAGTGACAAATCTTTCTTTTGAAGTTTCCCCAACTCACCAGGTAGCAAATTGTCTATGGGCGAAGTCATGGGTCTTAGTGCCTTTGATCCTGACCTTCGCTTCATAGCCCTCGTCTAAACTGACCCGATATGTACAGGGATACACGTCATAAGGTTAGGTTGGGGCAATACATACCTACACCCTAATATTACGTCATGAGACAGTCTCGACATACACGCTGCTTGAATTCGTCCCTTTACCTACGGCGAATCAAGGTCAATGCTAACAACTGGAGGCGAACCCTTCGTCCGTTTAGCAACTGGACTTCAACCGCCTCACCTGTGCAATCTCAAGGCTTGACATACCTACTATCTACCAAGGCCGGATAGCTGCAGCCGGTATCATACAGTACTGTCGCCTTCTCATCGTTAACCGTAGCTATCACTGTAGTAGTCAACTCCACTGTTTCTCGCTTCTTAACAGTATTCGGAGTTACCAAATTTATCGTGGTCGGACGATACTTTCTACAGTCCTTAACGACATGGCCTGGTCTGTTGCAGCCGTAACACACTGTCTTCACTTTTCCTCCTCGAGGTATCCTTCTCTAGAGCCTGAGTCTTTCCTGACCCACGGAAATGTCCTTGGCTGGGATTTCCGGCCCCGGCCTCCCACCATTCTGACCACTTCCTCTCTGGGGTGGCAACTCAGTGGTCCTTCTATGCTCACCGTTTCTAGGTTGGTCGTTACAACTCCAAGGGGTTGGACGGACGTCCGCGCTCTCATAGCGCTCTGCCATCACGCTTATTTCACACAAGGTTGAGAATTCACGCTCCGCAAAAATCTAAATTAAGTATTTTCTGTAAATACTTAGGACGTGCGCCTTCAAAATTTCCTTACGTATTCCCTCATAAGTTAACGCGGTGCCAGACATTTTTATCCATTTATAAAAAAATCACGTTTACTCGACTATGAAATTGCGCGTGTGTTTCGGTAGCCCTTAACGAAGAGTCTCTAAAAAGTTTCCAAAAGTGGACTAAAATCCTGTACAGAGACATGAACTCGTTTATACAGGTAAATGGGGCGAGAACATGAAAAATTTATATAAAGAGATCAGTAAGACAGGGATTTCTACTATCTATGCTATTATATGTAATAGCGATATAAATTATAATTATTAAAAAAGAAACTCAATAAAGAAATAAAAGGGATCAAAGTTCCAAATATTAGAGAAAAGGTTAAAATGCTACAAGATGTAGATGATTGCACTAACTTTGTAAAAGACCACAACTCCTATGTAAAATTATTACGGGAATTTGAATTATTTGGAAAAGTATTATTGTCGAAAATAAATCCTGAGAAAATGGAAATCTTACTAATAGGAAACTGAAGAGGTAAACAACACGGATTACCAATCCCAATAGTTAAAGACCAAGAAAGGCAAAACAAAACCTCAAGAAAATCAGGGAAAAAATAAATGAAAATATCAAAACCTGGGCACTTACTGCATTGTGCCTAATGGAACGGGCCCAAGTAACAAAAATATTATATGAATGTGCACTTAAACTAAATTTTAAAATCAATAGACATAACAATCGAAGATCTAAAAAATTTAGATAACGAAATTATTAAATATTTATCGGGGTTTAAAATGCACTACATAAACAAGGACACATTATATAATGACAGAAAGAGGTAAGGCTTGGCCCTCCCAAACCCCGTCCTTATAAAATACACCAACATTCTAAACAGATTTAAGGAAATGAAAGCAGAACCAAAAATACCTTATCATGTTCTATACATATATTATTTCGGATTCTCTATGAAGCAGAGAACTGACATATAAAAACGATAGGTTATCGAAACTACTAGAAGACCCACGAAAATTAAGATCAATAAAATAATTGCTAAAAAAATATAGGGACAATAGAGAACTATGAGAAATAGATACAAAAACAGCACACAAATGGCTTACATATAGCACAATAAATAGGATTAAAAAAACAAAGTCGAACATGAACACATAAACATCAATTAGTTGCTGGGGAAACTGGGTCAAGTTAGGGTCATTAAAAATACAAAGCCTCTGCTTCAAATAAATGTATGACGCGTGGTTGGCGGGAGAGGTTGCAGTGAGATGCCATGTGATCTGAGTATCGCCCAAATGTCCACTGTGTAAAAATTCACACATCCCCCCCCCCAAAAAAAAAATGTCATGGTTGAATGTGATAAGAATAGAAAGAAAAGAGTTGACATAACACTAAAAATAAGAACAACTCAATTATACAAACAAAAAACATACTATATTTAGACGGAAACTTTAGCAAGAAATTAGTATACAACATCACAGAGTTTATATTGGAAACTATGAGGGCAAATCATAATTATTGGAACACATAACTAGGGTAGGAGCACAAGGGGGGTGGTGGACAGGGAACCTTAAGTGGAAAGTACGAGATGAGGAAGTCAAAGGGCTAAATCACATGGCGCTACTCGAAGTGGACTGGTCCGTGAAAGAGTCGGGGGGGGGGGGAATGCACTCATAGAAACATGATGCAGACAGACAACACATTAATACAATAAGTATAGAGTAGTATAGGAGTTTTTAAGTGTTTTCCCAATACGCATGCCCTGAAAGAAAACAAGGTAAAAGTCGCTGGTGAGTACTATTCAAAACCAGGCAATCTTGCATTTTCTCTTTCTCGTGTAGCTCCCGAACTACACAGAGAGCCCTGTTTAAAGGGACTAATAAACGATTTAGAAAAAAAAAAAAACCTAAATATAAATAAATAGAGACGACCAAACTCGAGGCGGTTAATGTACAATTTAAAATAATAAATGTACGGACCCGTCTCGAACATAGTCGTTCTCAAAAGAAATAAATATAAAAAGGACAAAGATCGACACAAATATAATAGCCATTAAAGACAATACGTTTTTTAATTTTGTTTGTAATTGTTTTCACAACAAAATAAGACTTAGTACACCGGGCTTTGCCGTAAATGTATTAAATGGGAGGGGGGGGGGGCATCTATCTAGTGCCTCCCAAAAACAAAAAAAAAAACAAAAAAAAAAACCCACAGGGGTCTTGCCAACTTGGCTTATATACAAGGTTCGGGTTGGCTTTTGGCAACAAATACATCTATTTTTTTTTACATGGCCCGATTGTAGAATCGGGGCTTTGGCAGAAGTGTGGGAGGAGGCTTAACAAAGGTCAGCTGACCCACCAGTTCTAGTCTTTAATCTTCCCCCAATCTACGTATGGGTCTAGCCCATATGGAGTTCAAAACACCAGTTAGATCTTGCAAACGAGGATTTTGGTAAATAATAAATCAACCAGGGCCCAGATATGTAATTGGGGTCTTATGGGAATGAATCTTTGCACCCTCTCCCAAAGTTCGGATAACCCAACCCCCAAGCTCCTCCAACTGTGATGCTCATGGGATACAGTAAGAAATCTGCTATCAATCTTATATGATTTCTAGTCAATACATCTGAGCATAACATAAAATTAAAATCTGTTTGGTCTGAATGAATAAGTAAATAAACGATATGTTTAATCTCGCCGGTGAAAACCTCATAGTTCGTTCCACATAGTGAATTTTTCGGATCTGTAACTCGGCAAATTTCAAATTTAAATGTAACTAAAAGTACCTAATTCGTTTTAAGCACTTTGTGTGACACGAATTGGTAACTTTTAGATGCATTTAATAACGCTGACCAGAAAATTAAAAGAGTTTTAAACAATCGATATTCAATATGAAATGAACTTTTTACTTCGTCAATTGTTAAAATACACTTAATGAGATATATCTTTTATTCACTTGTACCAAGAAAAAAATCATGTCTTTATTTTACTATCGACCGTAGTAAAGTAGGTAAGCTAATGTATCAAAGTTTGTTATTCATAGTAGAGCCAGCACTATGCCAGATAAATATTTACCTTTCTAACACAATATCAATTTATCAGCAAAATGCAAAATTATTGCCCTCTGACAATAAGTTTCGACAAATTATTTGATAGCATGCTACTCAGATATGAAATAACGATCGATTATTTACAGTGTTACTGCTTGACAGTACTATGAGCTGAGTTAATATGAAATTGCCTCACATCTCTTAAATATTAAGATCCATTCAGCTCAGTAAAAGGTATATACACTCGGACACAAGCTAGTATACTTATGTTACATATCAAATTAACTTAATTTATATCTTTTTTATACGCATACGTGGTTGTTAATATATCAAAAACTACCAGGCATATTAAAATGTGTAATTATTTGCTTTATGTGCGTGAAGGACTGCTGTAAATTTAGCTAGATACAAAATCTCTTTAGCGTGGCATGATAACCTTGTGGGAAACTAGTCATATCTTGGCATGGTGACGAATTTAATAACTCTAGTTGCTTCATGGACCATTGTAATTTACCTTCCTCGAGTTTGTGTCCCTTCATACATAATAATGAAATACAATATTATGTTAAGAATATAAACTAATGAAAGAATGTAAATAAAAACTATGTGACACTTAAACACACACAGATATGTAGAAACTAATTTTGCAAATTAATATAGCGAATAAAAAAGGATATAGGCATTTTAATGCATTTATTGCTACACCCTGCAAATGAACATCGAAAGCAAAACTTCACTTAATAAATTAACGTATACCTGAATAATGTTTGGTTTTTGACACAGACACAGAAATGGACATGAGTGCTGTAGAAAATGATTTTCACCATGTTTTAGATAGCTGTTGCGAGACTTAATTTAAGATGCATTATATACTGGAAAAGAAGTGTATTATGAAAGCATACTTTACCTGTTTTAGAAAAAAAAAAACAACAACAGTTAATCATATAATAATGGAAACTGAAGCACTCACATTCAAGTTTTGATATCAGTAATATCGTATGGTTGAGTCTTAGAGAGCACTGGTCAATCTCAAACATTTAAACACTAATTTTCTATCATTGCCTCAGTCTATTTTGATATCTAATGACGATTGGTTATAAGGAAGGTGATGCTAGAGTTATTTGATTTTCATTACATAACATGTGTGCAAATAATACTTTCACGGAGAATCACTGCTTCAGTTTTAAAATCATATCTGGCATTGACAGTTTCCGTATGTAGCGTCGCTGACCATGCCAAGGTAAAACTACACATTCACAGTATCGGAAAACGTTAGCGCAGGGAATGGTCTTTACCTGCACATTAAGATTCAAAGTGTCTCATAAAGCAGGGAATGGTCCTTACCTGTACATTAAGATTCAAAGTGTCTCATATAGCAGGGAATGGTCCTTACCTGTACATTAAGATTCAAAGTGTCTCATATAGCAGGGAATGGTCCTTACCTGTACATTAAGATTCAAAGTGTCTCATATAGCAGGGAATGGTCCTTACCTGTACATTAAGATTCAAAGTGTCTCATATAGCAGGGAATGGTCTTTACCTGCACATTAAGATTCAAAGTGTCTCATATAGCAGGGAATGGTCCTTACCTGTACATTAAGATTCAAAGTGTCTCATATAGCAGGGAATGTCTTTACCTGTACATTAAGATTCAAAGTGTCTCATATAGCAGGGAATGTCCTTACCTGAACATTAAGATTCAAAGTGTCTCATATAGCAGGGAATGTCTTTACCTGTACATTAAGATTCAAAGTGTCTCATATAGCAGGGAATGTATTTACCTGTACATTAAGATTCAAAGTGTCTCATATAGCAGGGAATGTCTTTACCTGTACATTAAGATTCAAAGTGTCTCATATAGCAGGGAATGTCTTTACCTGTACATTAAGATTCAAAGTGTCTCATCTAAAGTACAATGGTCTATGCCCAGTCCCCAGAGTTGCTCTAACCTGTTTGATTAAAAAGGGTTTCACAATTAAACACAAATAACCCTTACCTAATCATAGATTCAAGAACAACAGCTGCATTTAGTAGTCTTTTTCGTCGCTTTCTTGAATTATTACTGTATATATTAGTGATTTGTTGTTGCAAACATTGCTCTATTTAATCATTTCCCCGTCTGATAACAGCATCAATTCAAAATGAATACAATACAATTATAACAATTTAATGGCGAAATGTATCATTATTTTGGCGATGATCGTTTTTTATATATTTTATTTTTCAAGATTTTTATATCCTATAATGAATGCAAAATCTAAATGAAATGCTTACTTCTCAGCCGGTGAATTTAATGACAACATGGTACGACGTTAAGGCACGAGTAGCCTAACAATGGCGCCAATATTTCATTTAATTGGCATGTGTAGTGACCCATATTATGGCATTTGTTGTGATGGCTAGTCACAGGACATTAGTGTCTATATTCAATTTTTATAACATAGAAATGTAATCATCTTTGTAGCAATATGATGCTTGTCATAAGTGGGCTCATTCTCCTTCATCATGTCTTTGCCGGACCGGTGTATCAGAAGAGAATCCTCATAGAGCTATCTCCTGGTATGAATTGTCTTTTCCACTTTAAGGATAACCGTGTTGTTTTAATTCTATCAATATCAATAATGTCGCTAAATCTCTATTTCATTTTTCTATAGCTGACATGTTCAACAAACACTTTGATCAAATATACAACCCGTAAAAGTTCAACGTCGTAAACAGCGCATCGATACTCATGCAAATACTTGTATAATGTGTATTATTATATATAACGTTTAAAAAAGAATGGCTGATGTTAACAATATTAACTAAATAAACGGTGTTAGTTGTTCAACGGCACATAATTACGGATTACTATTTTATTTCATGAAGTTTATATATATATATATATATATATATATATATATATATATATATATATATATATATATATATATATATATATATAGTTGAAATACACACACACACACACACACACATATATATATATATATATATATATATATATATATATATATATATATATATATATATATATATATATATACCACATGTCGTGGTATATTTAAAATTTTTTTGAATAAAGGTTCATTCAGTATTACCTGTATGTATTGCACTTCTTGTTTAGCTTTGCTTTTATTAACCAGGTTTAGAGTCTGGTTACGAGTTCAATGGGGCATGACGAGTGTGTCACTCTTTGTCATACCAAAACAGGAGCGGCAACTGTTTTCTGTAACATGGCTTGCAGATCGTGAGTCACATAATATTTATGAAATTTACTCATATACTTATTATTTTAAAATTTTATTGTATACATAGCAATGATATTTAACATTGAAATCATGCATGGTTATATGCACACAAAGCAAAAAGGATGCGTATTCTCCATACAATTATAATTGAAAGAAACTTTGAGGTTTATTGAGTTGCTTTATAATGTCTTTGTTCTTCTCACAAAATGTTTTTTGAAATAGTGACTTTTAAATTGAATATTTAAATTACATAAGGTGTAAACAGCAGCCGTTAATTAGTTAATTAGTTACCTTTCACTGTCACGAAACGGCAATTTACAGATACAAAATTACAGATTGATGAATACATCTGGTGCTACGTGAACCATATATCATCATCAGTCCTCTCTGCGCCGTCTGATGCTTGAGGCGACAGCAAGGAAGCACCATTATGTTCTGTCGGCTGCAGGGTGAGGCTTCTGGTCTTGAGTTGTCGCTCCACAGTTCGGCGCCAGGTCTCTTTGGGTCCTTGGGTCTGCCACGGTTTATTTTCCCCTGTGGAATCCATCTTAGTGGCACCCTTGGTATTGAGTCAGAGGGTATTCTGCTAACGTGGCCGAGCCATCTCAATCGATGAGTTGCAACGGTCTCAGTGATGATTCTTGCGCCCGCCCTATGCCATAGATCCTCTTTCGAGATTATACTTGGCCAGAAGATCCTCATGATCAGTTGGAGGCACTTGGTTTGGAATACTTCGAGCTTGCGTTCTATGTTAACAGTGGTCTTCCAACACTCCGACCCGTACATCAGGACGCTCAGCATGTTGCTCTTGAAGATACGGAACTTCGTGTGGGCGCTGATGTTTGTTGTCCTTCAGATGGTCGTCAGCATTAGGAAGGCCTGGTTGGCCTTGCTGATTCTTCTATTGACTTCTCTTGTGCAATCTCCATCCGTGGCGACCTTGCTGCCCAGGTACGTGAATTCGTCTACTTCTTGGAGAGTTGATGGTGATTGAATGGTTCGCTCACTCACTCTAGTGTTCTTCCTCAAAACTTGTGTCTTCCCTATATATATATATATATATATATATATATATATATATATATATATATATATATATATATATATATATATATATGAAAAGCATTTATAAATGTAACGGATTATATCTAGCATGTATCATTCAATATAAATCTATATTTCTATTCAGCGTGATGCAGAGTCTGGCAAACTAAACAAACGACAGTTGCATGTTCTACTTTATGATTATAAAATATCCCACTTGCAAGTACTGAATCAAATTTGTGTCTGATAATAATTAAAATACACTGATTGCTTACCTGTTTCAAGTTGTGTTATCATAGAGAAAGACCTGCACATTGCCGAAATTACCGCGTTGAATAACATCTTTGCTAAAGTATGATACAATGTGACTGGAGTTAAATCTAATCATATAAAATATGTATTCTGAACACTAAGCTACATGGTGGGGATATAATGTGATACAGAAATAAACATACATACATACATGCATGTACGCATACATACATACATACATAAATACATACATACATACATACATACATACATACATACATACATACATACATACATACATACATACATACATACATACATACATACATACATACATACAGACATACACGTTGCATACAATTTTCTATTTGTCCGGTAATTTCTTAATCACTTAATTTATGCAAAACTTTTCTGAGGGGGAATTATTCATGAGGTGATGTAAATACAATCAAAGAACTTTGTATTAAACAGATTCATCGGGCATGGAATTCACACAAATCATCAAGTATATACCTCAAACATTTATTCTAACGTCGTTAGTAAAGATATAAGACCCCACCGAACTGAATCATTCTACAAAGATGAGATTTTAGAAGTAGCGATCTCTTCAAATGAGGCAAACAATTAAATTGAAAACTTACAGGAAGGATTACAAAATGTGAGGCAAGAAAAAGAACGACTCTGGCAATGTGTTGAAAGGAAGAGGAAAACCTGGAACAATACCGACGAGACAATCACGACTTATGCTTGCAAAAACTATCACCTCGTCTGGCCCCTCTTACTGATAAGATGATCCTACAAACACAGGTTCTAGAAATCATAACGTATATTGTGGTCGTAGACATAAATGTCATACATGATATCATGATGGTATTTAAAAAAGTACACAAGGACGACGAATCATTATATTCTGGTCTCAGTTGTGTTTTAGACACGAATGACTTGAAAGTTAAAATTCATGTGTTCTAAAGTGAGTTTCAATAAACTCGTGTAATCTTTTTCTTTCCACTAAATATTTGCAGATTATAAAAACAGAGTGACATAATTATCATTGTGATACATTAATGTAGAATGGCGATATTGACATTTTTATATTTGAATAGTAGAATAGGTTTGGTCAGTTAAATATTTAATATGCTGTGTTAATTTTAAATGTTCAGTTTAAACGTCTCATTTTGAATCGCATAATTAAATTTAACATCACATTTACCTGTATATGTGATACATAGTGTGTAATAAATTAATATTTTCTTTTAAACGGCATGTTATAGACTTCAAAAGAAAAACAATCTAGAGCTGTTATTTATTGTTTTAAAAAAACGAAAAATGCTATATGTATTAAGCTCTGAAATTGTGCTTAATATGTCTGGACAGAGAGATACATATACACCAGACAGAACGGAAAGCGCTATAACTTGATTCTATGAAAGAATGCTTGATAGTAGTAGGCAGAATTCATATTTTAATACAAAAAATACTATCATACAGAATTCTTAAATTTTACTCTAAGAAGGTTTGAACCCAGATCCGCAGTTAAACCGTTAATAAACAAAAATGAATAATTAGGGTGAAGTCCTCACTTTTCGTATGCATATATCAAGTCTTATTTATCAACTTTCAAGCACATAATTATCTCGGATCTAACATTTTTTTGTTTTATCCATTACCTGGTTACATAATATCCAATACTAGTAATAATCTACCCAATAATGATTTATATAGTATCCAGTACCCGTATATACTATTAAACACGTCCTGTGTAGTAATCAAGACCACGCTATCTGCTATTGGACGCTGTATATCAAACACTCCACACTATACCACCTCACACTACACACTAATACACACAGTAGGGTAGGGAGCCAATACCAAAACGATTCTTACATATTCACAAACATACTATCACACATTAAAAGAGATATATGTTTTATAAGCAATTTACCTAAATGCAAACTATCACACATAATGGTCAGTACCTTTATCTTAAGTGAAATAAAATCCTTTCAAGATATATCTGAAGTAGTGTGTTAAAACAATTCCGCGACGTTAATATAGTTTCGTCCCAACTGCACCCTACCCTCGTCTATTAAACACAACATGAATCCCTGTCGCTATTCTTATGATGCCAAATTATTATGCAAGTGGAAGTCTTAAACAAATGTAAGTGACACATTTAAATCTCAGACGAAACCTATTGATATTTCACATGGTCCGAATCAGCCCAAAATCTGGTCCGAATAAGCCAGAAATCTGGTCCGAATCAGCCCGTAATTTGGACCGAATCAGCTTGGTCCGAATCAGCCATGGTCCGAATCAGCCTGTTACCATAATACCCAAGGTTTCTTGTTAGTATATAAAACAACGTGTTACCAGTGATCGAACCATCGGTTTGATCACCGGGGCTATATCGAGAAACATTATTGTACGCGGTCACGCCATGAGCCGATTTTGAGTCAAACAACAAGGTGCTATTGGTGACTTGCATGACAGGTATGTAACCCACGTGTTGTTAAAAACGTAAACAATACGTAATTAACGTTGGAAAAATCCTGCTCTTTTGGATTTGATTCTTAAAACTGTAAAGTTCTTTTTCCATTTTTTAAATCTTTTTATACGGAAATAAATTATTTGTTCAATTTTACAAAGCTTGTTGTTTTCACCTTTTCTATGTTACTGTTTATTATAGCCTAAAGACGTAACAATTACCATTACATATGTGCTACAATTTCGCTGAATTATGTCGTGATAAAGAATAATGAGCTGAGAGAGAGAGAGAGAGAGAGAGAGAGAGAGAGAGAGAGAGAGAGAGAGAGAGAGAGAGAGAGAGAATTACTGTTCCCAACATACCAACAAAACACAAAAAATCCTTGATGTGGTTTCTTTAAAACCAATTGGTGGAACATTACCAGATAAATTTGCTAGTACTATGAATTGCATCGCATAATAAACGACGGAGTCTTTGAGCAATTTTACCGTAAAACTATTGTGGTTTGGTAGGTCTAACGTTCTGTCAATTGGAAACCGCTTTGTGTCCACATTCTTCTTTATTTACTTCTAGAATGTATCATTAAAACCACTCTGGAACATAGGGCTGATTCCATGCTACCACACACACTACCCATTACACCAGACACGGTATCAATTGACCGATACCTTTATTTCTATGTGTTACTGTTGCTGTTTGGGGTTTAAGGACATTTTCAGCGCATGATAGACAATAAATGGAGTAAAGAGTCCCTGAGGACTTTATTCGCCACATGCAGAAAGACGAAGTGCAGTTAAGTCGAAATATGTCCGCCATACTATTGATAGTAGTGTCAAAAACAAAATCTTTACTGCAGGTGGGGTAATTAATATTTTCCAACAATCGCTACCTAACAATATAAATAAAATTTGTGCAAGAATTTTATGGACTGGACCAATCACAATCACATATTTGATAGGTAACGTGTTGTAACATTTATAAAAAAAAAAATTATACTGCACTTATTATTTGTATTACTACTAATAATAATAATGAGGACTTGGTATAGCGTCTAATCCTTAGAAATTCTAAGCGCTTTACATGTATAATGATATGACTACAAAAACCCAAAACAAAATACCAGAAATAACAACCAAATAAACAAAACAACAAAAACAACAAACCAACGCCATCAAATTAGAAGGAAAAATTGTGGAAAATGTTTAAGGTAGGAAACATTATTAGGTCTTTAAGTTCGTTCTCGCAGTCGAAAAAGGTGAGTTTTAAGAGCACTCTTGAAAGGGATCACTGTGTCTATGTGTCTAATTTCAATAGGCAATTCATTCCAAGTTTGCTGGACCCTGGTATGCATAAGAATATGACTTCATTTTCATGGTGGGAATAATGAGTATGTGATTGTTAGAAGAGGAACATAAGTATCTTGCTGGTGTGTACACATGGGTGAGGCCAGAAAGGTATGTTAGAATGAAGTCCGTCAGTTAAACGTAGCACAGAGAAAAAATAAATGTGTTTGATTCTAGATCAAATGGATAGCCAGTGTAAGGTACAGAGCAGTGGGGAGGTGTGCTCTGATAGTGTTACTCTAAGGATGATCCGAGCAGCTGTGTTTTGAACTTTTTTGACATTTTTGGAGTAGATATTGAGACGAATCAGACATAACTGAGTTACAATAGTACAGTCTTGAAAGTACAAATGAGGACACAATGTTTTAGTGACACAAACTGAACGATATTTGGGAATGGAGCTCAAGATACGCAGCAATGCAAATGTTCATGACATATTTATGCAACTTTAGAGTACTGTCCAGGTTTCGTACTGACTGTGTAGGGGCCTCGAGTGGCTGAGTGGTCTAAAGCGCTTACGGTTTACTGCCGTCTCACCTCTGTCTGCGTGTGTTCGAGTCTAAGATTCGGCTAATGTAGTTATGTGAGAAAGCTTGCCAGTAGCTTCTCGTGGGTAGGTGTTTTTTTCCGGGGGGTTTCCCCGGGTTCTTCCTCCACGAATAATACTGGCCGCCATGTATAGCCAATCGTGTGCTGAAAATGGCGTTAAACCCTAAAACAAACAAACAAAAAAATACTGACTTTATAAATTTAATGTTGGTTTTACTGATATTTATTGTTTGAGGTAAAGGACGTGGATATGTAAGTGGTAGTGTTGTGATCAGAACGGCCTCAGTTTATAATCATTCGTCTACAGCTTGTTATATGCGATCCATGATTTCACATCAGAAATGCACCTCTCTACTCCTTGGATGGTAGCATCAATTTCCGTTGGTAGAGAGATTTGTATATTTTGATGTCGTCAGCGTACAATTCGTAATACACTGGATGTTGATCTATGACATTCGACAGCGGCTGTGTGTATAAAATGAAGAGATCAGGTCAAAAAACAGATCTCTGTGGAACACCACAACATAGATCAACTGGGCAGGAGTGTATTCCATTTACAGATATATAAAAAATAAGCCCTGTTGACTAAGTAGGATTTGAACCACAATAATGCTTTATTGTGAATGCCAAATACATTCTGGAGACATTGAAGTAATATGTTATGGCCTATTATGTAAAATGCTGCAGACAAATCAAGGAGGACAATAACTGTAATCTTTCTGAGCAGAGCAGATGGAACATCATTAACTACTTTTAGAGGAGTAGTTTCAGTACTGTGACAAAGGCGATATGCAGACTGTACGTTGCAGAAAAGACTGTTTGAATTCAGATGAGATACATGTTTGGTTAGAGCTTTTTTTTAAAAAGATTTTTTTTTATGAAAGGGAGATTAGAAACTGGGCGGTAGTGTTTTAAATCGTTATGGTCGAGTCTTGGCTTCTTCAGCAGAGGCTTTACAATAGCAGTTTTGAAAAATGATGGAATTCCCCGTATGAGAGAGATATTAATAACATCAGTTAGTGAAGGCAATATTGGATGTAAGCACTTAAGCAACAGTGATGTTGCAATTGGATCATGTTCACACGACTTTAGTGCTGTCTTCAGCACAATTGTCCGTACTAAATCCATAGAGACTGGATCAAATGCTGATAACGGTTGTTACTGAAATTCTGTATCGCAACTGGATGGTGACAACGAGTTAGTTGGAATTGTGTTGTCAAGCTTATTTCTAATAGTTTGTACCTTGTCACGGAAGAAATTTGCAAACGGGTCTCAAATGTCTACTGGAGACACGGTAGTTTGAAGTGGTGTTAATAATCTCGAAGAGCTATTTTAAGCTGAAACTTTCCGTGATCTTAGTACTGTAGTGGGATAATTTGACTAAACGGATTATGTTTGTAGCGTTCTTGCGGCTTCATAGATTTGTATATGAATAGTGATTCTGGTGGAAACCGAAATCCTCTCTGTTTTAACGTATGTATAGTGTACATAGTATATATGTTAAATAACAAATTATAAGCGAATCTGCTTTTCCTAACAGTATGTTTCCTGAACTATTTCTCTTCAATTTTTTATATATAAAAATAATCATTGTTACCGTTACATTTTGTGATCGATCGTACTTCTATAGATACGGATTGATGTTCGGGATCTTAACTTTCTTATGTAACAATTATAA
Source organism: Unio pictorum (assembly GCA_030141615.1). Lineage (NCBI taxonomy): Eukaryota > Metazoa > Mollusca > Bivalvia > Unionida > Unionidae > Unio > Unio pictorum. The sequence continues at coordinate 700,737 of JARLTB010000074.1, read as the reverse complement.
GATTTATCTCCCTTGTAACAACGGAAGTATTATTTGTAGTGTGCACCACGTGGAATCACATCACAATTAATACTTCCAGTTCAGTACGAATGTAGTTCTAGTCTATTTTTAGAACATTTTTTCCTCTCTCCTTTTGGTGGTGATAGATGAGTTATATTGATGCATCTTTGGTATGGATTTAAAGTTAATTGTTTATTCTTGAGAATAGGAGCTATGAGAGTGGCTGTCCGTATGTATTTTGGCGACAGTGCACACTGTGTAATTAGGCCTTAGTGATGATCCGGAAGTGAAATCAGTGTTCTGTGTACATGCTGCTCTGTTTACAGTGCAGCCACTCAAAAATATGCCGGTCAACCCTTGACAAGAATTTCACGGTGAAGTCATCTTTGGGGGTATTTTAGATTTTCATATGATTTGTATTGATTGTCACACTGTGGAAAGGTCAGTGCTGAGAAATATATGTAGAGAACATATAGTAAAATTAATTGTGGTGTTTCGCCACGTGTGGAAAATATAAATCAAGAGTATATCTCCCTAAAGTTTGGACTTACACTAGGGAAGAATCGCACAATGGGGAGACCAAAAAGAAAAGTTAATACGATTGTACTTTTACTTTTAATTCGCGGAGGTCACAATTTAATACGGTTTAGCTACCTTTTAACAAATCGACTAGCAGTTTGTACATTTATAGATATGGGTTGGGTCGGGAATCCTTCATCTGATGACTGAGGGGAAGTTGGTGGCTCATAGTCACTGTCTGACAAGTCATTTTTCACTGGTGATGAGAGTGGTTCTTCAAATCGGCTGGCTGATGCACTTTGGTTGAAAATGTTTTTAGCTGTTGGTCTGGTATCAAACTCAAAGTAATGCTGCATGACCTTTATTAAATATCAAGTCTGTAAATACTGAATAACATATAAATAGGGAAATGTCGAAAGAAAATGTCGAAACCAATTCATTGTTAGGTATACTTTTCAAGAATGGTGAATATGGATGCAGTTTTAGGTACAACATATAATTTAATGAAATTTATCATGATATTCCTAGTGATTATATCATTTGTTTACAAAAGCATATGTTTCACGCTTTACCTGCCCATATGGCCGAATGAGGGCATTTTGAATGGCCCAAAGGCCGCACTACCTATATTATCTCTCACCTACCTTCTGATGCCAAACAGTTTGTGGGCCACTTAATACGGCTTGGCGGGCCACATATTGGCCACGGTCAGCTTCTTTGAGACTCCTGCATGATAGCATATAACTGCACTAAGATAGCCTAGCATAAGTCCATTTCCTTTGATTTTAAAATGTTAATACGTTTTGACACTTTCGTCCAGATTACAAGCTTTGAAAGCGAGATTCAAAACAAATATATTGCATAAAAGTACAATTTTAGAGTAACATATATACAGAAAAGTATCGACTTTTAATTTGGATATTGGATAAAATCGTTACATTGATCATGGTAAATACTTGCAAATTCCCATTCTACTTCGTCTATAACTAAGGTTCTCTGTTATCTTTATGTTATAAAATCGTCATCCTTATTTTTGATGACATGATGTATCTTACGTTTGTAAACATGCCGTACAGAATCAACTCCAACATTGTGAACCATATTGAATGTTTTAATAAGATCACTTTCAAGCGATGTCATGTGCGAGTTGTAAATAATTCACCATGTAAAATGGTCCAATTACAAGGAATCCTACAATGTTTGATTTCAAGTCATAAACAGCATATGTGAGACGTGTTAGAATACATGTTTTAACATTCATGAGTAAAGACTGCGTTGTTTATTTGTATAGTGACTATACATCATCATAATTAGAGAGCCCAAAAAAGGGATAGCCTTATAAAGACTCATTGATATTGGGGGAGAGCCATATCTGCCGAGAACGCAGATATATAAATTAACCGTTATCAGCTTGCGTGCTTTTTGGGGAAAATATGCAAACACATTGTTTTGGGGTAACGCAAGACAAAAGAATGGTATTTGTCTTTAATTAAGATACTAAAATTCAAGGTTGAATTATAGTGTTATGAATCCAAGTGGTAGCACCTAACCGCACATATTTTGATTAAAACTAGCATGTGTACCTATGGAAACTTTGGGCGAAACTTTTACATCCTTGCTTGACAGTTTTTTGTTAAAGTTTCGAATATACAGCTTGGTTCAGTCATATGTTCATATGTACACTCCATCAACTCTTCTAGATCTTATCTGTAATGCAGTTCCACCCTAATCCATCGAAATGGCTGCTCATATAGCGAGGAACATTACAATGAGTGAACAATACAACTTTCAAGAAAGTAGAACATTATTTGAAATCACACCTAATCTGCAGACACCAAATTTATACAAAGTCTTCTAAACACTTTGTAATCTTTTTAAGAACGTTATTCCAATCGCCGTATTCAGGACACTGAGGGATTTGATTTACCTTTCCTTGCCGTCTTTAAACTAAAACTTCTTTTATCATATTCGGGGTACTGAGTGATTTACCTACTGATGCAGTTTTGAGACTAACACGCTCTTATTCCTAGCCACGACTATTTGTATATGTAGAACAAATAAATGTACGTGTCTCACATACATGGCTTATGTTAAGATCATACTGTAGATCACTACGTTCAGTCAAGTTGGGTTGTGGATAACATTCAGAGTATTATCTCTCACTGCTAATATCAGGTCGGTATATACACTTGATAATCCTAAAATTTACTTATAGGGTGCAAACATTCAACGCTCTTTTTTGTACTTTACACGATAGTATATGTTGATCCAGATTATGTGATGTGGTTGAATAATGGCCCATGCTTACTTTTCCAAGCGGATTCATTTCCGTATGAGAGGCTAATGATTAGAACGATATACATTAGATCTGACATAAAAAGGTTTATTAAAGTAGCAAAGTTTGTTAATATACACTATTCTGCTGTGTGTATGACTGCAAGTCGCTTCATAAAACTTTGAACAAATACTCTTCTTATAAAAACAGTTAGAGATTTCTCAGGACTTTTCTCTGACACGAAACTAAAGTTGTTCATTTGTGACCAAATTAATTATATTTTGCTTTGGAAATGTTTTACAATAATGGCTGAGGGAATGGCAAATATTATTTATTGAACAATACAATTGAAGAGTATGCATTGTTTAACGTAGTACACACGGTTTCGCCAAATTCGAACTAATGTTTGATGCTGAATTCAACAATACAGAAATTGTCCTCGGTTATCTTTGTAGTGATCTTAAACAGGTGTGCACATTTTGGAGAGTGTTTCTGAAGACCTAACAAAGCGGATTCCATACCGTAACATAAATGTGAAAAATTAAATTATATCTACACTGGTTTGCTCTGTGGTGGAGTGAAATATCCCTCATACACATTTTGAACAGATGCACTTCATAAACGAAACACTGTTCTTTCAGGACAATTTTATAATGATGGACTAAATTAGCTATTTAGTGCAGACATACATTAGTTATTGTTCAATTGATTTTACGTTTCTTGTTTATGTTGTTCGCCGTTTTTACGTTTCTTCGTGATGCACATTACTTTTAAGTAAACGTTTCGAAGAAATATGCTGTTTATATATTGTTTAATGAGCTGCAAATTAATACATTAATACTTCGTGCTAATGTTTCACTTTGAAGAAAGAAAGATTATAATACTTTTCCTATCTTAGCTTTGAAGTGTAAAGTAACAGAATATGCACACTTTCGACAATCGCTCTGAACATATAGTACTACTAATACTATTCCGATTCCTACTAGTACTACTACTAGTGCTAATAATAATAATGTGTACTTTGTATAGCGCCAATTCATTAGAAGCTCTAAGCGCTTTAGAAAATATATAATGATATGATAAAAAAAAAAAACGTAAATACCATGTAAAAAGAACACAAACAATGTTTAAAATATTCAAAGTAGGGAACATTATTAGGTAGACAAGTTTGTTCTTGCGGTCAAAAAAGGTACGTTTTAAGAGCGCTGTTGAAAGGAATCACTGTCTTTCTATAGAAGTTTAATGGACAATTCAGTCCACTTTGATGAACCCTGTTATGCAAAAATATGTTGTCCATAAGAGATCGCTTTCATAGTGGGATTAATGAGTATACGACTGTCAGAATAGGATCGCAAGTATCTAGCAGGTGTGTACACGTTGGAAAGGACTGATATGTATGTTGGACTCGAACCCGTTAGTAACATGTAGCACAGAGACCACATTTTGTGTTTGATACAGGATCTAATTTATAGACAGCGGAGGGTACAGGTGGTGTGCATTGATTGTGGTACTCTAAGGATGATCGGATGAGCTATGTTTTGAACCTCTTGAAGATTCTGGATTAGATAATTAGAAAAACCAAATATAATTGAGTGACAGTAGCTCAGTCTTGACAGTATCTATGAATACAGAAGTGTTTTAGTGGCATCACATGAAAGATATATGCGATAGCAGCCGATACGTCTCAATTCAAGATATGCAGCCTTCAATATGTTCATGACATATTTTTCCAATGTGAGAGTACTATACAGAGTAACATCTTGGTTTCGCACTGACTGCATGAATTTAAGGTAGGTGTTGCTGATATTTATCTTTTGAGGCAAAGGATGTGAATGAGAAATTCATTGTAATGTGATCAGAATGGCCTCAGTTTCATCATCATTATTCTGCAGTAGTTATGTAAATCATTATCGTTTAGCAGAGGGTACTTTGTTTTTAAAACGTGACTGAAATTTCCCGGCTTAGAGACAGGTATTAATACAATCAGTTAGTGAAGAAAATATTGAATATATGCGCTCAAACAGCAGTGATATTGGAACTGGATGAAGTTCACAAGACTTTGATGCACTCTCCATCATTATTGTCCGTACTAAATCCATATAAACAGCTTCAAATGCTACTATTGCTTGTCCCTGAAATTCTGTATCGCAACTATATGGTGTCGACGAGTCAATTTAAATCGTGTTGTCAAGGTTATCTCGAATAGTTTGTACATTGTCACGGAATAAATTTGCAAACATGTCAGAAAGATCTACTGGAGAGAAGGAAGTATTGTTCATTTGTTCCTTGACATTAGTTTGTTAGTAATCTCGAAGTGCTGTTTACAACTGGAACTCTCCGTGATCCTAGTACTGTAGTCGCATAATTTGGCATCATTGACATGTTTGTGACTGTGATAGTGAGCCTGGTGGAAAGCCAAATCCACTCCGCTTTACGGAGGTCTCTTTTAGCAGTGCGAAAGTTGTCCCTAACATTGCTATACCACGAAAAACACTTTTGAATTGATACTCTGCACTTGGTGCCTAAGTCATTTTTGTCCAGCAATGAACGTAGGCAGTTATTGAGTTTTTCATCTTTAAGAGTTGGGCAAATGGTTGGGTTTGCTTTAATTTCAGGCCTTAGTTTGGTTATATTTATCATATGGAAGTTTCTTTTAGTTGGAAACACAGGTGGAGGGTTAGGTACTAATACGTTCGGATTGCATATAAAGCAGTGGTTATATGATGATAGTTCATGGGATACAAGGGTGGACTAGATAATATAATCATCAGGTCTATGAGGAATCCTGTCTAAAATGTGACCATGTTTATGGGTGAGTTAGTTAACTGACTATTTGAAGTTTAAAACATAAAAAGACTCGTTTGATGTGTAAGGGTTTCAGGAACAGTAAAAGTTGAAATCTTCAAGGAAAATCAGGTTGCCACCTATCGAAGTCTCATACTCCATGAGATTCCGAAGATACTCTAAAAAGAGAGATTCAGTCTGCTTGTTTTGTTATACTTGAAAGAGGGCAGTAGAGGAAACGGACTGACCTTTGTTCCAGTGTTAATGGCGCTTGGACTAGTGTGCCCTAAATTTAAGGTTGTGTTTTGTTTACGACATTTTATCATGGAAGTCTTTGTGATGACGGATATTCTACCTCCACTAGAGCGGTGGGGAAACGGCTTAACGGAATATTCGCTTCCTCAATCAGCTGGTATTTTCATGCCTCCACTTTGTCAGAATTCTTGCAGTTAAAATTTATTTTTATGATTTTCAATGATTTGGAGTTAATTAGTATAGATGTCCATACGGAAAAAAGTTAATTGCTATATTTATAAATACGGGAAGAGTTAATTTGAATGTATGTCAAAATGGGAAGATTCTTCAAAAGTAATGAGCAGTTTTATAGGATATCTAATGTTCATAACAAATGCATTATTATTTAAATTGTATGGGTGATACTGGTTGTAAAGATAAAATGGATCTGGACTATTCAGAACTCATGTGCTGTAAATATAATATTTGCAACTTCTCATCAACTCACAACATAGATTCATAACTTCAAGGAGGCTGTTGCGTGATAAATATATTCAGTCACTGAAACGGAGATTATTTCGTCATTTGCGTATTGTACCCGAATGAAAGCTAGGAAAGAGTTAAATACTCGGGCAATGGTACTGATCGTCTTGTCCTGTAACTCAGCAGTAACATACCAACTTTAATGTTTGGTTTGTTCACGTTAGGATAGTTCTTATAATTTATTAGGTAGTTATACACAAATACATTAACGATGATACATTTGTTGAGATCTAAAATCAATTTCTGTATGACTTTTATACAACAAATAAGGTCACCTTTCACACATGTGTTATTTGTATTTTTGATGACTAATATTATCTGGTTTGAGAGACAGAGTGGACATGCTCGACCATTAAAAATGCATCAAGCGGGTTTCTTTAAAAATCAGCTCACTCCTGCCAATATAACAGCGTTTTTTGTTTACCACACCGGAACCTACCATTAGTTACACTTCTATTTTCACATATGTTATAGGTGCATGAAGAGTTTGAATTTGACGTATCATTCGCTACAACCACGCGTTCTTACGCATACTGTTTTGTATTTCATCGCTCTGCTTAAATGTCATTATTCCTTGTTCGTTCAAATTAGTTTTCTATTTATATATATATATATATATATATATATATATATATATATATATATATATATATATATATATATATATATATATATATATATATATATATATATATCAACAACAGAAGGATTGACTGGTTTCTCGCATAAAGGTTATTTTCCTTTATATCCGACTCCGCAGCTTGGGATCAATTTAATGCTTGACATAAATGCATCTAGCGGGTTTCTTTAAATTTCAGCTAACTCTTGCCATGACAATATTGTATTTTTTTTGTTTGTCAAATCGTAACCGACCATTAAGTACACGTTTATTTTCACATATTTTATAGTAGCTGCATGTAGAAGTTGAATTTGACTTAAGATTGTCTAGAACCATGCGTGTCTTATGCAGACATTTGCATTTCATCACACTGTGCATTGTCATTATTCATTGTTCGTGCAAATTAATGTTATTTTTATTGTTCATATATTACATATAAAAGACATCGTTTTCCTATTATATGTATGTATGTATGTGCAGCAGCGAGGTGGAACCCGCCACATGTTAGAAGCGTCCGTGAGTTAAATAAAGGCGTATTACAAAACCGAAACAAATAATTACAAAATAAATGTATACCATTCTCCATTTATTTAATTAATTGAATAACTATTTTGTTATCATTTCATTTTTTACCATTCTATTTTGTTTCTCGTTGGAATCATACATGTGACGTTGTTCCGCCTTGATACTCAAGCAATTATATAAAACTTGTGTCGTCCTTTATTAACTTCGTCTTCTCTCTTAACGCGCGCTTGTTTATTTGATGATACTGTTTCCAAAACTAGCTGGCATATAGGATATCGAACTTGCTACATACTACGTTTACAAAGCAAAGTTGCTTATTGTCCTAGCAATACATGTTTTCCATACGCACCAAAAGCGATATTTATTCACGATGTTTTTGAAGTTAGTATGGCGTCATCAGACACAACAAAAAACATCATTTGATATGAATGACATAACGTGCAAAACATCATCAAACTTGATTAAACTATAGTAACTTCTATTCACGGGTTTTGAGCTCATCAACATTATATCCATTAGGACATTACATCAACATAAATAGATTAATATAATATTCATACTGATTTCGGATTGTATAGTAAGATTAACGGTCTATACTAACTTGTTATATTACTATTTACACTCAAATAGCATATGCTCTATACATATGACAGCAAAGTATTAGCTGTATGTATTTAAATTAGGTACAATATGACCACACGATCACAGTGCAAGATATTAAAACTGAATTTAAATGATTATACTTTAAAACGGCATGTTACTCAAGTTCACATAACTCTCTTCTTAAAAAATTCATTCAGCAATAGTCACTAAACTAACCTTGGAGAAGGAGAGTGAATAAATTTAATGATAAATAACTAAATGGAAACTATTTATATTCATGGAAACATTATATTTTATTCAGGCTTCTATTCTGTAGATGTATGCAAAGCAAGTGGAATCTTCCATTTTTCTAGATGATTGTTCTTTGCTTGCCTTATCTTTCGAACATATTTCAGAATTTTAATACAGGTCTAAGTGACGTATTTTTATATTTAGTTTATTTTCAATCAGAACATTCGGATATCGGCAGCGATTAGTTCTTGGCTCTTCGAATGGAGGCGAACTTCGCTGTTTGTTATAAATATGCATTGCTCATCAGGTGAACAGATGTATAAAGACATTTTGTGTCCACGAATAAACAAAAAAGCACTGAACTAATAATACAATTGCAACAATGAAAACACATGAATATCCCGTAGCATCCATCTGAACATGCTAGTATTTCATCAGTGGTAAAGATGTGCAGACGTTTGGAAATTTAAACGCTGTTCAAAGTAGGAAAGTGAAATTATTATATTTTCTACGAATGTATATGCATCGATCTCGATGATGAGTGCATTGTGCTACTTTCACTTAGTTATTTATGTTTTTGTTTTTTTCTCGTATAGCCGTTATTCAAAAGAGGCTGCGAACCACAATACGAGACAGTTTATGTTCTTTGTCGACGTCAAAAGGTTTTTCTTTCATATATTTGACAAGGTTATCTTTCAAAAGATTCAAACAAGGTTTAACAATATGTGTGAAAACGAAAAGTTAAATAAGCAAGAAATTCATGGAATACTCAGAAAATATACTACATTATGCATAGCTATATATATATGATATTCTCCATTTTCCATTTAGCTTCGAGTTATCTATGCTTGGTCTTCGTAAAAAGCTTGAATGCTACTTTTCAAAAATTCAATTGTAAACAGTTTTACAATGAGTAAAAGAGAAAACGTAAGATAGATGTAATGACCTGGCAAAGCTCATCAGATCGAATATCATACACAAATGATGCCAAAGCCTCTTACGTTGAACGTATGTTGGCTTTTGTGTTGCTACAATTATTTTCGTGAGCAAGAGGCATATTTACAGACAGTAAGTGTTGTCCGTTTTTAGTTGTGTATATACCGTTCACTTGTTTCGATCAGACTTCATTGGTATTTATTTATTTTAAAAAGATTCAACAACGTATATTATGTATGGGTTAGAGCAAGTATTGTTTCTAAAGCATAAGCCTTATAATAAACTTTTCAGAAATGGTATAGATTAGTGGAAACAATAGATAAGAAGGTTGAACTACACATTGTTTTTAATGACTTCATTCAAACAACTGTTGACATAGATAAAGGTTTATCGCATATTTTTTATTTATTTTTTTGCATTAACGTATTATTATGTTATCATCGTATTCTGAAACTGCACTAAGATTGCAACTAATTGAATCAAAAGTGAAACTGAAATCCGAAATCGACTTCTAGATCGAAGGTTTTCCCTCCCGTGCCAAACAGACACACATAATTGATCATGTTACATATAATGTGTCTTTCTTCCAGGAGCGAAAAAGTGCAGACGGCGGCATATGTTAAAGTATGAAAATATGGATGCTAAATGAACACAGAAATGCAGTTCAGATTTTTTTTTTTTAAAAGTGAGTTATGTTTGAAAGCGTGATCAAAAAGAAGTATATAGTCAGATTATTAGGGACTTTGTCAATTGTAGCATGAAGGCAAAATCATAGACCGGATTCCATGCAATTCACAAGCAGTAGTAGATACATTGTCTAAATCAGAAAGTCAACGAGATACCGAGAACAATGATATATATGAAACGGGAAGAATGTTTTACCTGGAATTATTGCAGTTTGTTTCTATGCTGTATACATGATTGTGTAAGCTAACATTTGGAATGTCTACGTATAGAGGGAAAAGAAACATGTAAGTTTAATATGATATCCATGACAATATAGACTCACATTTAAAATGGGATTTAATTTCGTTGAGCGCGTTTGTGTCCGCGAGATATAAAAATAGAAAGACAGAGATAAAAAGTAAGAAATAATCGGATTAACGTAACGGGTGTGTAAGGTAATCAGCTTTCTGTTGTAGAAAGTTAAGGTGATCGGCTTTCTGTTGTAGAAAGTTAAGGTAATCAGCTTTCTGTTGTAGAAAGTTAATGTGATTGGCTTTCTGTTGTAGAAAGTTAAGGTAATCAGCTTTCTGTTGTAGAAAGTTAGCTTTCTGTTGTAGAAAGTTAAGGTGATCAGCTTTCTGTTGTAGAAAGTTAAGGTAATCAGCTTTCTGTTGTAGAAAGTTAAGGTGATCGGCTTTCTGTTGTAGAAAGTTAAGGTAATCAGCTTTCTGTTGTAGAAAGTTAAGGTGATCGGCTTTCTGTTGTAGATAGTTAAGGTGATCAGCTTTCTGTTGTAGAAAGTTAAGGTAATCAGCTTTCTGTTGTAGAAAGTTAAGGTGATCGGCTTTCTGTTGTAGATAGTTAAGGTAATCAGCTTTCTGTTGTAGAAAGTTAAGGTAATCGGCTTTCTGTTGTAGATAGTTAAGGTAATCAGCTTTCTGTTGTAGAAAGTTAAGGTAATCAGCTTTCTGTTGTAGGAAGTTAAGGTAATCAGCTTTCTATTGTAGAAAGTTAAGGTAATCAGCTTTCTGGTGTAGAAAGTTAATGTGATCTCAGTTACTATGTCAGATTGAAAAATTCTCTCACTAAATGTGATAGAGATTCTATTATCTGTATTATGTGAAAAGTTGATGAAGTTTTAAAAGACTATTTCAGGTATTATTTTATTGGTAATAACCAACAAGGTACTTTCTCCGTGTGACTACATGGGAAATGTTGTTCAGCGAGAAACGCAAGAAAATAAACACAAACTTGCTTTATTCATTTTAAACCCTTGACATGTCAAAGAAATTTTCAGAAATGTTCCATATTCCAGCATTGCACAATCTTTTCCTTGATACGTACTGTATATGCTCCCTTTGTAATTTGAGTAGAAATGCATGGACCAACATGTGCCTCTGCACAATGCGCCAGCAGTTCTGAAGCTATGAATTTGTTACAAGTAATCAATATAATAAACAACACAGATCCTGATATGTCAGTGCATTATGGTAAAGCAGATCTGGGCTTATGAAGCTAGTTAGGACTAATTAGCAATGCTATGTAGCTAGTTAGTACTAGTTAGCAATATTATGTAGCTAGTTATGGCTAATCAGCAATGTTATGAAGCTAGTTAGGACTAATTAGCAATGTTATGATGCTAGTTAGGACTAATCAGCAATGTTATGTAGCTAGTTAGGACTAATTAGCAATGTTATGAAGCTAGTTAGGACTAATCAGCAATGTTATGAAGCTAGTTAGGACTAATCAGCAATGTTATGAAGCTAGTTAGGACTAATCAGCAATGTTATGAAGCTAGTTAGGACTAATCAGCAATGTTATGAAGCTAGTTAGGACTAATTAGCAATGTTATGAAGCTAGTTAGGACTAATTAGCAATGTTATGAAGCTAGTTAGGACTAATCAGCAATGTTATGAAGCTAGTTAGGACTAATCAGCAATGTTATGAAGCTATAGCTAGTTAGGACTAATCAGCAATGTTATGAAGCTAGTTAGGACTGATCAGCAGAATAGCATAAACCTTGATCTGCCAGCATATTATGCATTGGCAGGTTAGAGTCTATGTTCCTTTCAATTGGACTTGACTTTTAAGTGAGTATATATGGTGACTATTTTCAAATGATTCTGCTGCTTTATACATTGACAGGAGGAAATGTTATTAGGCTTGCATAATTTATAAGCCAGGACTTTGTTATTGATTTTTACTGCAAACAATTCAACTAGTTCATCAGTAAGTCCAGATCAATTATTGAAATATATATAAGAAATGATTGGATAAACTTCCCCAAAAATCTCAGGCAATCCTTCATCAAGTTGATAATATATCATTGCATCTCGGTCCCCATCTGTCAGTCTGTCTGCATTAATGAGTTAATACATCAAATTACTCAATTTAGTTTTTACAACATAAAAATTCAAGAAAATATTCTGATGCCCCTTTATTATTTTAATTACCAGGTTAAATTTTAAAAAATCTTCCAATGACACTACTCCGTACTTTCTATTAGGTCTGATGTTGTATGTGTTGTTGTTTTTAACATCACTTTGTTCACATCAATGGCTTTCTCATTCCAATGAAGTGAAAGCAAAGTGCCTTTCTCAAGGACACATTATGGCACCTGATACCTGGGTTGTTCTGGATGAGTACTGAACCTGCAACCCTTAATTTTAAGTCATATGTTCCACCAAATGAGTAACCATAGTTCCACACAATCTAAAAGTAACATAACTGTCCAATGAATGGGTTTTATGTTGTTGTTGTTGTTGTGGGGTTTAATGCCATTTTTCAGCACATGATATACATGGCGGCCAGTATAAATGGTGGAGGACAAACCTGGGGAAAACCTCCAGAAAGAACCACTGACCCACAAGAAGCTAATGGGCTAATGAAAAGCTAAATGCTCGGGGAATTGTACTAATTGTACTGAAGATTCAGCTAGCAATAAACTAAATGCCTAGGGTATTGAGCTAATTGTACTGAGTATTGGACTAATGATAAGCTAAAAGTGCAGGGAATTGAGCTAATTGTACTGAGGACTGGGCTAATGATAATCTAATTGCCCAGGAAAATGAGCTAATTGTACTGAGGATTGGGCTAATGATAAGCTAAATGCCCAGGGAATTGAGCTAATTGTACTGAGTATTGGGCTAATGATAAGCTAAATGTCCAAGGAATTGAGCTAAGTGTACTGACGATTGGGCTAATGATAATCTAATTGCCCAGGGAAATGAGCTGATTGTACTGAGGATTGGGCTAATGATAAGCTAAACATATAGAGGACTGAATTAAAAATAAACTAAATACACCAGGGACAAAGTTAATGGTGAGATAAACCTACAATGACACAGTCAAAGTTAAGGTAAACCATGACTACACTATTTTGAGTACTATACATCCAAATCAGATGCTACAGGAGTTTTCCTGTTTTAATTATTGATTCACTTCTTACCTAAATCCTATATAAATCTAGATATCTGTATATGCCATTAATCAATATATATTTCATGAGACCAAATATGCCCAATTAAAAGTTACTGAAGAATTAAAGACCATAAAATGTATGATTGTTTTCTCATTACCTTTTCCAGCTTTGTATCTGCAGTCAAACCTGACTGGAGTGACCACTATTTTTGAATACCAAATATAATGAATGTCCAGTTTTGCACAGTTTTAATGCATGAATCAAATATGTTGATTGATGTAATGATTCTAATGATAGACTTACTACTAGTAGTTCGAGACAACTCTATGGGATAGTTTCTCAAGACAGTATCACTGTTTAATGTGATAACCACTAATATCAGATCACCTGTCTTGACAGACCACATTTTTGGAGACCTCTAATGAAAAATCATGTTTTTCGAAACCACTTTTGTTGGCAGAAGGGGTGGTCTTTCATATAATAACTGTATAAATTGATGACCTCAAATGAGAAATCACCTGTTTTTCGAAACCACTTGTGTTGGCAGAAGAGATAATCTTTAATAAAACAACTGTATAATATGATGACCTTTAATGAGAAATCACCTGTTTCTCAAAACCACTTTTGTTGGCAGAAGGGATGGTCTATTATGACTAATTTCAAGGTATATATTTCAACTTCAAATATTGCTAGTGCAGTCAAACCTGTGTTGAAAGACAACCCTTTTTATGATAATATTTCCCTTTAGGAGACCCCAAAGTTGATGATATGATAAAATACTTCATTAGATGCTTCAAATCTAGTATCTTAAAAACACCTATCGTTAGAGAGCACATTTGGATTTCCAATGACATGACCACTGTTTTATTTAACTCAAATTCCTGACCAATTTCCATTCTTAGTTGCATAACAGAATTTCACTGCATGATTTCAACGAATGTGGATTATATTGGTGCTTTAGGGAAATAAACCTCGCATATCAGTCCTCACTGTAACTTTGCTTATTCTAATTTTTTGCTGCAAATTAACACCCTGTTGAGTACTGTTATATTGGTGTGTCATGCTCCCACCTGATATGTATACATAGGTAAATCAATCAATTACCTGATCAGACCTAAAGCTTACTGTTGCTGAGATTGCTAGTGGCTGATATTGACCTTAACATGTCCATTTAACAATACTTACAACGGCCATTGGAAATTTTACAGAGCGCCACAAGACATGTTAACAAAATAGCCATTGAAAATTTTACAGAGCGCCACAAGACATGTTAACAATGGCCATTGGAAACTTTACAAAGTGCCACAAGACATGTTAACAATGGCCATTGGAAATTTTACAGAGCGCCACAAGACATGTTAACAATGACCATTGGAAATTTTACAAAGCGCCACAAGACATGTTAACAATGGCCATTGGAAATTTTACAAAGCTTGGAAGTTTACAATTTCTAGGTGGAAAGACCTGATTTATATGGATTTCATGTTCTATAAGGGAAGATTCAATTTCATAATGTTATTTATTATTCATTTGGGAAAACTAACATGAAATGAAATGTGAAACAGCTTGAATATCAACAAAACCATATGGATGAAAGACACAATGAATTCATTTTCCGAGATTACTGTTTACAAGACACAATTCTATGTAAGTGAATTATGAAATTTTAAATTTTAATTAAACTATTACTGTATATACACATGTATAATTCTGGTAAAACATCATACAACCAAGTTCCTGATCTGCCATCGCATGCAGTGCCATGGACAGGGTAGGACAAACTAGATCAAAATTCTAGAGGTCATGGGTTCCATCACAATTTACAATTTGTATTCTCTGTACCACTCCATAGGCCTAGTGGTTAGAGCATCTGCCATGGGAGCCGGAGGTTGTAGGTTTGATCCCCAGCTAAGTCATACCAATGACTTACAAAAATGGTACTAACAGCTGACTTGCTTGGCGCTAAGCATTAAGAGGGACTGGTTGGCCTGGTGTGAGGATAATGTGACTGGGTGGGACATCATGCTACATGTCTGTGGCATGATGCCCCAGTGCTAGACATCACTATAAACTGCCTCTGCAGACATAATAGCGATATGACTGAAAAATTGTTAAAGCTATATTAAAACATATCAAACAAACTGTAAAGTTTTTCCTAGGGCCAAGTAATCCTGTCCACTGCCCAGATGCATTGTCAGATCAAGGTATATGTTGTTTGTTCTGATGAATACACTGTAACATAGACTCACATCAGCCAGCAATGTTAGGCTGTTAGTTCTACATTTCTAAGTCTTTCTATAGCTATCAAGAAGATTCAAAGTCACAATTATCTTCACTGATCAATTCAATGATTTTCCTTAGATTTCCATACCTGATGCAAAGATATTAAGTGAATATCTTAATATGACAAGTATATTTCTTTTAAATAAATACATTTTTCTAATTACTGTTGCTCATTTTTCTTCTATTTTCAGAAAACAAATTTTCTCTTATAAATACTCAAAATGTCAAAGTCTTTGAGAAGCTCAGGTTACAGATCCTATTCAGCCAGAAGCTGTTTTCCTGACAGCGTTCACCATAATAACAACAAAGAAAATGGTGAAACCCAACATTCAGAGCTTCATATCCATGTGTCAATAAATAGACAAGGCTACACAGAGTTAAATCTCAGCAATCAAGGATTAGCAGTGTTTCCTAACCAGATTTTCTCTTTAACCAGATTAGAAGTGTTGAAAATATATGTCAATGAGCTGGATGAGATTACACTTGCAATAACCAGACTAAGAAGTTTACGTCAGCTTCATCTCGAAGAAACTTTTCTGACATTTCTTCCTGAAACGCTGTGCAACTGTACACACCTTCAAGAGCTGAATTTAACCAGAAATAGATTACGATCCTTACCAACTAACATTCTGATGCTAACAAATCTGCGTACTTTGCGTCTTGGACAAAACCATTTTGAATGCCTCCCTCATGAAATGTGTTTTCTTGAAAACCTTAGAGTTCTAGATCTCCATGGTAACATACTCTGGTACATGACATTTTCAATTGCAAAATTACAGAAACTGCAGCAAATTAACTTGGCCAATAATCGCTTTGAACATGTGCCCATACCAGTATGCAGACTTACCGCACTTAAATGCATGAACTTACGTGGTAATTGTCTCACAAGCCTAATTCATGATATTGAACATGTACAAAACCTGCAAGAGTTGAATCTGTCCAACAACAGATTTGAAGATTTTCCTCCTGCCATTTGCAAACTCCGAAACTTGATGTATCTCAATTTGTCTGGGAACAATTTTAAACAGCTGCCACCAACAATTACTTCTCTGAAAAATCTGAAAGTTCTTCATGCGCAAGGTAACTGCATTGAGTTTCTACCTGATTCCTTCCTAAATTTACAATACCTGAACATCGCAGAAAACAACCTATACAATTTCTCAGTAGCCAATATGAAGCAACTGAAATATCTGAATGCCAATGGAAACTACTTGGAGAATATTCCACTGGGTACTTCCAGCTTGACAAGAATTGAGCATATCCATCTGAACAGAAATAGGATACAAGATGTATCGCCCGACATTGCAATGCTGAAAAAACTTCGAAATTTTGACCTCGGGAACAATCTTTTGACAAGAGTTCCTACAGTGTTAAAGAAATTACCAAAGCTTGACTTTTTCAATATCAAAGGAAAAAAAATAAATGAAAACATTTCCTTTGTCCATCGCCCAGACATACCACCAAAAAGATTTCATCCAGAAAAAGAACATTGCCAAAAGGTGCAGAATGACACAAAATCCAGACGAAAAAGACAGCAAAGTCAAAGAAACTATCAAAGCAGGTTTTTCTCGCCAGAGAAAGTGTCTCTTGATGCCGAGGGCTACAAAATGTGGGATTCTGCAGAGTCTGACCTACTTGAAAATGGACTTTCTCAAAATCATCTGTTTAGCAGTTCAAACAGCTCTTCTCTGAGTAAAAATGGGGCAATTGAAACTCGGGACATGAGTTTAGACAGAACCATGATAAATTCCAGTCATGTTTCGGCTCATCAAGCCGCCCTATTAAGCGAGGATGATGATGACGTGATTTCCAGTGATCTGCCTTTAAAAATAACAGACTATAAGCTGTTAGGAATCTGTAACCAGGTCGAGATGCTGCTCAACAAACAACTACTTCAGCCAGTTCTGTCTCTTAAAGGCCATGATACTGGTAAAAGGTTAGTCTTGGTTACCAGCTTTATCTAATGTTTGGCAATTGACTATTGTGACATAGATTATGACTGTAATGAGAAGATGTTAGGCAACCACGACTTCCATAATATCAAATAAAGAACAACACATACGTGGCTGACACCTCTCTGATATCCAAAAATAAGAGCTATTAGGCAAAACGAACTATGCTAGTATGTCTTCTGCAGAAATATCTTTCAATGCTGTTGACTGAATATGTTATTAAATTAAATGTTTCAAGGTTTTTCAAGTTTTTATATTTTCATCCATATTTCATGGCACATAAACTGGAAGTCTCAATGGCAGGAAATTTGGTGTCAAAGTTCTCAATGACAGGAAATTTTGTGTCAAAGTTCTCAACAGCTATCTTTATGATTAAACTGTCTACATGTTTTTCTATTTTCAGTAATGGTGACCATATTTTGGATCATCATTTGCATAACTCTGAAAGACCTTCAAGCGAGGACATTTCCTACCAATCTGCCATCAAATATGGCATCTGTTATTGCAAATAAAAATGCCTTGATTAACTTCTTTAAAACAGACTGCTAAACTGAATTTGACCCAATCGGATAGCATTGTTTGTATAAGCTTAAAAGCCCTTCATGTTTTCTTCCAAAATTTATTCATATTCTCTTGAATGGTTTCTGTGAATAAATTCATTTAGAGGATTGTTTATTGTATGCAATGGCAGCTATATTTGATAAGAGACTGAGAGCAGGCCTCATGCACTCCTGCATGTCTTAAGAAGCAAATAATAGAGGCACAATTCACTGGATCAGTTGTTAGCCAGTGTCCACATTACTCAGTCTGCCATGGTATTAAATAGCCTACGTATCTTGCTTGTCCACATAACACCAAAGCAAACTTCAAATCTGATGGAGTGAATAGCATTTACTCAATTTACAAAATTTATAACAAAATACCAGATGTTATCCACAAGAGGTTATATCCAATATTTCTTCCTTTGTGATATGTGACATGTGACATATCCAATATTTCTTCCTTTGTGACATGTGACATATCCAATATTTCTTCCTTTGTGACATGTGACATATCCAGTATTTCTTCCTTTGTGACATGTGACATATCCAGTATTTCTTCCTTTGTGACATGTGACATGTCCAATATTTCTTCCTTTGTGATATGTGACATATCCAATATTTCTTCCTTTGTGACATGTGACATGTGACATATCCAATATTTCTTCCTTTGTAAAATATATTGTCAATACATACAACATAAAATTTGGTGATATGACATGTAATCTGTTGAAACAGACAAACAAGTTTCTAAATATGAAAAGAAACTGGCTATGGCCTTCATATCAGACCCTTTTCCTGAGTATTGTATGAACATGCTATAAACCATGTAAGTAACATGACTCCAAGGCAAACTGTACTTTACAAACTAACCACAAATAAACACCAAGTGTAATCTAGATTATGAACAGATTCATGCCACTGTGATTGCAATATCTTCTGCCAAGGTGGGGATTGACGGAAAGATAACATACAAATTAACTTGGAGTATTCATTTGTTTTATCCTTCTAGTTTCTCTATGATGAGTATTGTTAAAACACCCAGTGGGCTTTGGCGTCTCAGTGATGATCATGAGAATGATGTTCCTGGAATAACAACGAGCACATAAGAGAGTTTCACAATTACACATAAAGGCGGAAAGATGACTTCATCTGTCGATCCCAATGTGACTGTGGCCATTCCCCCAGGAGCCCTGTCCAAAACTGTCCATGCCAAAATGAAGGTAAAGAAAACCCCAGCCTACATCTCTTTGTATACACTAACTGCCCATTATTCTCATTTTCAGCATGTCCACTATTACAATTTAAGTTGCATGTATCTTCAGTGACCACAACTCTACTCTGCGACATGATGTCCCAGCCAGACATCACTATAAACTGCCACGCTGCAGCCATCAAAGTGATATGATTAAATTGTTAAAGCAGCATTACAAATCCAAAACACACAGGTTATACAATAACAGTACTCTACTAATAGATTTATGGATAGGTTGTGAAAAAAGAAACATTGCTGTAGTACACAGACAAATTTAATGTTAGACGATTATCAAATACTTACATGCTATTTCAAGTAACATAACAATTTATTTCAAGTGGTGATAATTATTTCCTTGCCTAAAATTTGAAAATTAAACTACCATGCTCTGAAAATAACAGGATACATTTTCTCTGAACTTCTTTTTTAGATAGTAAATGTGGAAGATGGCAAACTTCAACAGGTATGTCATGACAACAAGATTATCAGAAACATTATCTCCCTTGGACCAATCATCTTGCTGAAAATGGAAGAAGAAACCAACTTAACCCAGCAGGTTGTTATAACAATACCAGTGCCTGCTACTAACAAAAAGGGACATTTGTACCTACTGACAATCATGGAAGATAACTCCTGCATTCCATCATCTAGTGGGTACAGACTTAACAGCAATCACATTGAAATACACACATGGAATATGACAGGGTAACTCTCTTTCTCTCAGTCTTTCTATCTCTCTTATTTCCTCATACATACCATTTACATTAAAACCAATACATAGGACATGAACATGCAAAATAACCTTCTACAAAATATCCATTATATTCACGAACAGCCTTTATGACACAAATCTTTAGAAAAAAAATAATTTTAATATCCAATAAGGTCTCCATCCACACATGCCACATAGGAATGAATTAACTACCATTGATCCTTGCACATTAAACTTTAAAGTTAAATCAATCTAAGAATGTATCTTACATGCAGTATCACCAAATGGGGGATAATACACCTCCAAAGCAACGAACTGATATCATATCTAATGCTTCTGAAAGGTATACAGTATTAGCCATACAATATAAACATGTGTGACGGAAACATCATTGGTGTGCACTTATTCAAAACCTTAATCTCAGAAAATTTATACAAAATAACTAGATAATATTATGTCAAATACGGTGTCTATTACCACTGCAATTAAATATGATACAATTTACCTGACTTCAATATTCAGCCTTGTTTCAACTCAACAATAAGAAACAAAATGTTGTCAATTTTGTCATTGAAAAACATAAATCATAACTGCAGAAATACCTTCATCCATCTAAATATCAACAAAACATTTGTAATCCCTCTTCTCTCTGTCCTGATAAATGATGTACAAAACAAATCATACATGTTTCTCAATAATGTCAGGAAATGTAATACTTTTAGTGTCATGATTGTGCCAGCAAATACAATGTCAAGGTAGGTAACAGATTATATATTTATACTTGCACGCCAATGAAGAAGATTTGCACGGTAATGTTTCCATGTTTTATAATGTAGCAAATTCCAGCAACATTTCTGTTGTCTACTGTTGTTGCATTTCTAACAATATGATAGACAGTTCACTGTGTACATAACTGACATTGGAGATAAGTCGCCCCAAAAAATTCATATACAAACGTGACCCAATATTTTTGAACAATTGAAAAAGAATTAAAATTGTGAAAATTGTGTGTAGAAAATTGGAGAGTCAAGTTATTTGGGTTAATTAAGATAGATGTAATTGTGATGACCAAAAAAATGAGACATCATAACTCTTGAAAATGCAGTTTCCAAATGCTAAAATAAGATGTCATCAGTCTTACGTACGGATGCAAGTTAAATTTTGCTGAATTTCACTAAATGTTGGTCCATTTATGCGGCTGACACTAAAGACATGGAGACTGGCAATCTGGGGTATAACCAGGAGAATGAATAATGGGGGTGTAACCAGAAGAATCAATAATGGGGGTATAACCAGAAGAATGAATAATGGGAGTGTAACCAGAAGAATGAATAATGGGTGTGTAACCAGGAGAATAATAATGGGGGTATAACCAGAAGAATGAATAATGGGGGTATAACCAGAAGAATGAATAATGGGGATATAACCAGAAGAATGAATAATGGGAGTGTAACCAGAAGAATGAATAATGGGGGTATAACCAGAAGAATGAATAATGGTGGTATAACCAGGAGAATAATAATGGGGGTATAACCAGAAGAATGAATAATGGGGGTGTAACCAGAAGAATGAATAATGGGGGTATAACCAGAAGAATGAATAATGGGGGTGTAACCAGAAGAATGAATAATAGGGGTGTAACCAGAAGAATGAATAATGGGGGTGTAACCAGAAGAATGAATAATGTGGGTGTAACCAGAAGAATGAATAATGGGGGTATAACCAGAAGAATGAATAATGGGGGTATAACCAGAAGAATGAATAATGGGGGTATAACCAAAAGAATGAATAATGGGAGTGTAACCAGAAGAATGAATAATGGGGGTATAACCAGAAGAACGAATAATGGTGGTATAACCAGGAGAATAATAATGGGGGTATAACCAGAAGAATGAATAATGGGGGTATAACCAGAAGAATGAATAATGGGGGTATAACCAGAAGAATGAATAATGGGGGTGTAACCAGAAGAATGAATAATGGGGGTGTAACCAGAAGAATGAATAATGGGGGTATAACCAGAAGAATGAATAATGGGATTGTAACCAGAAGAATGAATAATGGGGGTATAACCAAAAGAATGAATAATGGGAGTGTAACCAGAAGAATGAATAATGGGAGTGTAACCAGAAGAATGAATAATGGGGGTGTAACCAGAAGAATGAATAATGGGGGTATAACCAGAAGAATGAATAATGGGAGTGTAACCAGAAGAATGAATAATGGGAGTGTAACCAGAAGAATGAATAATGGGGGTATAACCAGAAGAATGAATAATGGGGGTATAACCAGATAAATAAGTCACTGTACAACGTGGTTTGGGTAACGAAGGTGTTCTAGAGGTAGTATGTTTTAGCATGAGAGATTATTCAACAGAAGCAAGAGATTATTCAACAGAAGTGCTTGTGTTAGTATGAGAGATTATTCAACAGAAGTGCTTGTTTTAGCATGAGAGATTATTCAACAGAAGTGAGAGATTCTTCAACGGAATTGTTTGTTTTAGCATGAGAAATTATTCAACAGAATTGCTTGTTTTAGTATGAGAGATTATTCAACAGAAGTGCTTGTTTTAGCATGAGAGATTATTCAACAGAAGTGAGAGATTCTTCAACGGAATTGTTTGTTTTAGCATGAGAAATTATTCAACGGAATTGCTTGATTTAGTATGATTGATTATTCAACAGAATTGCTTGTTTTAGTATGAGAGATTATTCAACGGAATTGCTTGTTTTAGCATGAGAGATTATTCAACGGAATTGCTTGTTTTAGTATGAGAGATTATTCAACAGAAGTGCTTGTTTTAGTATGAGAGATTATTCAACGGAATTGCTTGTTTTAGTATGAGAGATTATTCAACAGAATTGCTTGTTTTAGTATGAGAGATTATTCAACGGAATTGCTTGTTTTAGCATGAGAGATTATTCAACGGAATTGCTTGTTTTAGTATGAGAGATTATTCAACAGAATTGCTTGTTTTAGTATGAGAGATTATTCAACAGAATTGCTTGTTTTAGTATGAGAGATTATTCAACAGAATTGCTTGTTTTAGCATGAGAGATTATTCAACGGAATTGCTTGTTTTAGTATGAGAGATTATTCAACAGAATTGCTTGTTTTAGTATGAGAGATTATACAACAGAATTGCTTGTTTTAGTATGAGAGATTATTCAACAGAATTGCTTGTTTTAGTATGAGAGATTATTCAACGGAATTGCTTGTTTTAGTATGAGAGATTATTCAACAGAATTGCTTGTTTTAGTATGAGAGATTATTCAACAGAAGTGCTTGTTTTAGCATGAGAGATTATTCAACAGAAGTGAGAGATTCTTCAACGGAATTGTTTGTTTTAGCATGAGAAATTATTCAACGGAATTGCTTGATTTAGTATGATTGATTATTCAACAGAATTGCTTGTTTTAGTATGAGAGATTATTCAACGGAATTGCTTGTTTTAGCATGAGAGATTATTCAACGGAATTGCTTGTTTTAGTATGAGAGATTATTCAACAGAATTGCTTGTTTTAGTATGAGAGATTATTCAACAGAATTGCTTGTTTTAGTATGAGAGATTATTCAACAGAATTGCTTGTTTTAGTATGAGAGATTATTCAACAGAATTGCTTGTTTTAGCATGAGAGATTATTCAACGGAATTGCTTGTTTTAGTATGAGAGATTATTCAACAGAATTGCTTGTTTTAGTATGAGAGATTATTCAACAGAATTGCTTGTTTTAGCATGAGAGATTATTCAACAGAATTGCTTGTTTTAGTATGAGAGATTATTCAACGGAATTGCTTGTTTTAGTATGAGAGATTATTCAACGGAATTGCTTGTTTTAGTATGAGAGATTATTCAACGGAATTGCTTGTTTTAGTATGAGAGATTATTCAACGGAATTGCTTGTTTTAGTATGAGAAATTATTCAACGGAATTTCTTGTTTTAGTATGAGAGATTATTCAACAGAATTGCTTGTGTTAGTATGAGAGATTATTCAACAGAAGTGCTTGTGTTAGTATGAGAGATTATTCAACAGAATTGCTTGTTTTAGTATGAGAGATTATTCAACGGAATTGCTTGTTTTAGCATGAGAGATTATTCAACGGAATTGCTTGTTTTAGTATGAGAGATTATTCAACAGAATTGCTTGTTTTAGTATGAGAGATTATTCAACAGAATTGCTTGTTTTAGTATGAGAGATTATTCAACAGAATTGCTTGTTTTAGTATGAGAGATTATTCAACAGAAGTGCTTGTTTTAGCATGAGAGATTATTCAACAGAATTGCTTGTTTTAGTATGAGAGATTATTCAACAGAAGCAAGAGATTATTCAACAGAAGTGCTTGTTTTAGTATGAGAGATTATTCAACAGAATTGCTTGTTTTAGTATGAGAGATTATTCAACAGAATTGCTTGTTTTAGTATGAGAGATTATTCAACGGAATTGCTTGTTTTAGCATGAGAGATTATTCAACAGAATTGCTTGTTTTAGTATGAGAGATTATTCAACAGAAGTGCTTGTTTTAGCATGAGAGATTATTCAACAGAATTGCTTGTTTTAGTATGAGAGATTATTCAACAGAAGTGCTTGTGTTAGTATGAGAGATTATTCAACAGAAGTGCTTGTGTTAGTATGAGAGATTATTCAACAGAATTGCTTGTGTTAGTATGAGAGATTATTCAACAGAAGTGCTTGTGTTAGTATGAGAGATTATTCAACAGAATTGCTTGTTTTAGTATGAGAGATTATTCAACGGAAGTGCTTGTTTTAGTATGAGAGATTATTCAACAGAATTGCTTGTTTTAGTATGAGAGATTATTCAACAGAAGCAAGAGATTATTCAACGGAATTGCTTGTTTTAGTATGAGAGATTATTCAACAGAATTGCTTGTTTCAGTCTGAAAGATTATTCAACAGAATTGCTTGTTTTAGTATGAGAGAGACTTCAATCAGAATTGCTTGTTTCAGTATGAAAGATTTTTCAACAGAATTGCTTGTTTCGGTATGAGAGGGACTTCAACAGAATTATTTGTTTTTAGTAGGAGAGATGATTCAACATAATTGTTGGTTTCTGTATAAGGTGAGGAATTATTGAACAGGATTTCTTGCTGCAGCATAAGGTCAAGAGGAAATATGCAAAGGAGTAATCATCATGTCCTCTTTCACAGAAGGCGAGTTAGACATGATGCAGTTCCAGACTGACATCAAACACCTTATTAATGGTGTGTGATTTACTGTATTTATCCAATGATAAGCCCATGCTTGATGATAAGCATGTCCCAAATTTACCATATTTATTCATTCACAAGCCCACATTTAATAACAAGTAAATATTTAATTGACAGTTTTTGTGCAATAATAAACTCATGTTTGGTGATAAACTCATCTTTAATTCACAACTTTTATCCAATGAGACAATGTTTGACAATAAGCCTCTTCCTATTTTAACATATTTATTCATCAAGTCATTCCTTTTTTTCAAAAAAACATTTGACCAATATTTATTAAAGATATCTTTGTTAGATAATAGCCACCCCCCACCCCCATGCATTTTGACATACTTGTTGATATCACCCACCCCTTCTCCTGGTCTAATCATGGAAGGAATACTTAAAGAACAGTCCAACCTGTTTTTAGGTAGCCACCAGTATGAAGTACGTAAAATAGCCTCCTAAGATAAGTGGTTGCTTAATAGAGATACATTTTAACAATCAGTTGGATGAAAATATCTGATTAAGACAGGGTTATTGGCTAATGGAGATGATCTTGCGGGCAGGTTTGATTGTAATGTGTTGTATATTGGTATGTAATTTCATTGCATGTTATGGACATTTGACAAAGATGCTCTTTAAAGAAGATTTGACTGTTATGTAATATGCATTTGGATTTCAGGGCATGCTATGGACATTTAACAAAGATGCTCTTTAAAGAAGGCTTGACTGTAATGTAATATGCATTTGGACTTCAGGTCATGCTATGGGCATTTAACAAAGATGCTCTTTAATGAAGGCTTGACTGTAATGTAATATGCATTTGGATTTCAGGTCATGCTATGGGCGTTTAACAAAGATGCTCTTTAAAGAAGGCTTGACTGTTATGTAATATGCATTTGGATTTCAGGTCATGCTATGGGCATTTAACAAAGATGCTCTTTAAAGAAGGCTTGACTGTCATGTAATATGCATTTGGATTTCAGGTCATGCTATGGGCATTTAACAAAGATGCTCTTTAATGAAGGCTTGACTGTTATGTAATATGCATTTGGATTTCAGGGCATGCTATGGGCATTTAGTATACTGGCTGCTGCAGTACCATTTCCTATCAGCAACACAACGACGGTGAGTTCCTCATACTTTTAGTCATAAACTCAGTACATTTCAAAAATGGAAGTATTTATGTGGATAAAATGATTTGGTGATAAATAGATGTTTGTGGGAATTAAATTTGACAGTCATAATTTTTATATTAGCACTCATTCAACAATACTTGTGGTTGATTTTAATTTTGTGGATATTTCTAACCTTAATTATCTAGAACTGTTTGTACAGTTAGAGTATATATTTGTTTAATTTTGTTACTTTGAAATGGATGATAATTTTTCTGGTAATTTTTCTCATATTTCAGTGCCTTCCATTCTCAGATAATGCATATGAACCCATATACTCCTGTAACATGTCATATGAAGCAGCACTTCTTGGACTTGTCAGTCTTTGTCTTACAATCCTGAACATCATCTGCATCCTCATTATGGGAGTAGTAGTTTTAAAGGTAAGAGCATCAGTCTTCATCAACATCATCTTCATCAACATCATCATCATCATCATCATTATGAGCATGATATAAATAGTATAAAAATGTCAAGTGGCAATAATTAATTTTTAATTGAGAGTGGAGATTCATTTTAGGAATGAGCAAAAAAACTGTAAAAATATCCAGATGTCCTTAAGCAGTACGGTATACTGCAATGATTTATCATGTCTTACCTTAATGCAGTAGCACAATATTGGCAGGTGTTTTAAAGAATTATATTGGATAGCTGATCATTTTGTCTTTTGTTCTCCTGATTACTCCTAACAAACTGCATTGACTTAAATCTGCCATTGTATTATGGGATGGCAGATCATTGTCTTTTGTTCTCCTGATTACTCCTAACAAACTGCATTGACTTAAATCTGCCATTGTATTATGGGATGGCAGATCATTATGTCTTTTCTTCAGCTGAATACTCCTATCAAACTGCATTGACTTAAATCTACCAGTGTATTATGGTATGGCAGATCATTATGTCTTTTGTTCTCCTGATTACTCCTAACAAACTGCATTGACTTAAATCTACCAGTGTATTATGGTATGGCAGATCATTATGTCTTTTGTTCTCCTGATTACTCCTAACAAACTGCATTGACTTAAATCTACCAGTGTATTATGGGATGGCAGATCATTATGTCTTTTGTTCAGCTGATTAGTCCAAACAAACTGCATTGACTTAAATCTACCAGTGTATTATGGGATGGCAGATCATTGTTTATGTCTTTTGTTCAGCTGATTACTCCTAACAAAATGCATTGACTTAAATCTGCCATTGTATTATGGGATGGCAGATCATTTTGTCTTTTGTTCAGCTGATTAGTCCAAACAAACTGCATTGACTTAAATCTACCAGTGTATTATGGTATGGCAGATCATTATGTCTTTTGTTCTTCTGATTACTCCTAACAAACTGCATGTCTTTTGTTCTCTTGATTACTCCTAACAAACTGCATTAACTTAAATCTACCAGTGTATTATGGGATGGCAGATCATTATGTCTTTTGTTCAGCTGATTACTCCTAACAAAATGCATTGACTTAAATCTGCCATTGTATTATGGGATGGCAGATCATTATGTTTTTTGTTCAGCTGATTACTCCTAACGAAATGCATTGACTTAAATCTGCCATTGTATTATGGTATGGCAGATCATTTTGTCTTTTGTTCAGCTGATTACTCCTAACAAAATGCATTGACTTAAATCTGCCATTGTATTATGGGATGGCATATCATTATGTCTTTTTGTTCAGCTGATTAGTCCAAACAAACTGCATTGACTTAAATCTACCAGTGTATTATGGGATGGCAGATCATTATGTCTTTTGTTCAGCTGATTACTCCTAACGAAATGCATTGACTTAAATCTGCCATTGTATTATGGGATGGCAGATCATTTTGTCTTTTGTTCAGCTGATTACTCCAAACAAACTGCATTGACTTAAATCTGCCATTGTATTATGGGATGGCAGATCATTATGTCTTTTGTTCTCCTGATTACTCCTAACAAACTGCATTGACTTAAATCTGCCAGTGTATTATGGGATGGCAGATCATTATGTCTTTTGTTCTCCTGATTACTCCTAACAAACTGCATTGACTTAAATCTACCAGTGTATTATGGTATGGCAGATCATTATGTCTTTTGTTCAGCTGATTACTCCTAACAAACTGCATTGACTTAAATCTACCAGTGTATTATGGTATGGCAGATCATTATGTCTTTTGTTCTCCTGATTACTCCTAACAAACTGCATTGACTTAAATCTACCAGTGTATTATGGGATGGCAGATCATTATGTCTTTTGTTCAGCTGATTACTCCAAACAAACTGCATTGACTTAAATCTACCAGTGTATTATGGGATGGCAGATCATTATGTCTTTTGTTCAGCTGATTAGTCCAAACAAACTGCATTGACTTAAATCTACCAGTGTATTATGGGATGGCAGATCATTGTTTATGTCTTTTGTTCAGCTGATTACTCCTAACAAAATGCATTGACTTAAATCTGCCATTGTATTATGGGATGGCATATCATTTTGTCTTTTGTTCAGCTGATTACTCTTAACAAACTGCATTGACTTAAATCTACCAGTGTATTATGGTATGGCAGATCATTATGTCTTTTGTTCTTCTGATTACTCCTAACAAACTGCATTGACTTAAATCTACCAGTGTATTATGGGATGGCAGATCATTATGTCTTTTGTTCTCTTGATTACTCCTAACAAACTGCACTGACTTAAATCTACCAGTGTATTATGGGATGGCAAATCATTATGTCTTTTGTTCAGCTGATTACTCCTAATAAAATGCATTGACTTAAATCTGCCATTGTATTATGGGATGGCAGATCATTATGTCTTTTGTTCAGCTGATTACTCCAAACAAACTGCATTGACTTAAATCTACCAGTGTATTATGGGATGGCAGATCATTATGTCTTTTGTTCTCCTGATTACTCCTAACGAAATGCATTGACTTAAATCTGCCATTGTATTATGGGATGGCAGATCATTTTGTCTTTTGTTTAGCTGATTACTCCTAACAAAATGCATTGACTTAAATCTGCCATTGTATTATGGGATGGCATATCATTATGTCTTTTGTTCAGCTGATTAGTCCAAACAAACTGCATTGACTTAAATCTACCAGTGTATTATGGGATGGCAGATCATTATGTCTTTTGTTCAGCTGATTACTCCTAACGAAATGCATTGACTTAAATCTGCCATTGTATTATGAGATGGCAGATCATTTTGTCTTTTGTTCAGCTGATTACTCCAAACAAACTGCATTGACTTAAATCTGCCAGTGTATTATGGGATGGCAGATCATTATGTCTTTTGTTCTCCTGATTACTCCTAACAAACTGCATTGACTTAAATCTGCCAGTGTATTATGGGATGGCAGATCATTATGTCTTTTGTTCTCCTGATTACTCCTAACAAAATGCATTGACTTAAATCTACCAGAGTATTATGGGATGGCAGATCATTATGTCTTTTGTTCTCCTGATTACTCCTAACAAACTGCATTGACATAAATCTGCCAGTGTATTATGGGATGGCAGATCATTATGTCTTTTTTTCTCCTGATTATTCCTAACAAACTGCATTGAATTAAATCTGCCAGTGTATTATGGGATGGCAGATCATTATGTCTTTTGTTCAGCTGATTAGTCCAAACAAACTGCATTGACTTAAATCTACCAGTGTATTATGGGATGGCAGATCATTATGTCTTTTGTTCTCCTGATTACTCCTAACAAACTGCATTGACTTAAATCTGCCATTGTATTATGGGATGGCAGATCATTATGTCTTTTCTTCAGCTGAATACTCCTATCAAACTGCATTGACTTAAATCTACCAGTGTATTATGGGATAGCAGATCATTTTGTCTTTTGTTCTCCTCATTACTCCTAACAAACTGCATTGACTTAAATCTACCAGCAGTGTATTATGGTATGGCAGATTATTATGTCTTTTGTTCTCCTGATTACTCCTAACAAACTGCATTGACTTAAATCTACCAGTGTATTATGGTATGGCAGATCATTATGTCTTTTGTTCTCCTGAGTACTCCTAACAAACTGCATTGACTTAAATCTACCAGTGTATTATGGGATGGCAGATCATTATGTCTTTTGTTCAGCTGATTAGTCCAAACAAACTGCATTGACTTAAATCTACCAGTGTATTATGGGATGGCAGATCATGATGTCTTTTGTTCAGCTGATTAATCCAAACAAACTGCATTGACTCAAATCTGCCAATGTATTATGGGATGGCAGATCATTATGTCTTTTGTTCAGCTGATTACTCCTAACAAAATGCATTGACTTAAATCTGCCAGTGTTTTATGGGATGGCAGATCGTTTTGTCTTTTGTTCAGCTGATTACTCCTAACAAAATGCATTGACTTAAATCTGCCATTGTATTATGGGATGGCAGATCATTTTGTCTTTTGTTCAGCTGATTACTCCAAACAAACTGCATTGACTTAAATCTGCCAGTGTATTATGGGATGGCAGATCATTATGTCTTTTGTTCTTCTGATTACTCCTAACAAACTGCTTTGACTTAAATCTGCCAGTGTATTATGGGATGGCAGATCATTATGTCTTTTGTTCTCCTGATTACTCCTAACAAACTGCATTGACTTAAATCTGCCAGTGTATTATGGTATGGCAGATCATTATGTCTTTTGTTCTCCTGATTACTCCTAACAAACTGCATTGACTTAAATCTACCAGTGTATTATGGGATGGCAGATCATTATGTCTTTTGTTCAGCTGATTACTCCTAACAAAATGCATTGACTTAAATCTGCCAGTGTATTATGGGATGGCAGATCATTTTGTCTTTTGTTCAGCTGATTACTCCTAACAAAATGCATTGACTTAAATCTGCCATTGTATTATGGGATGGCAGATCATTTTGTCTTTTGTTCAGCTGATTACTCCAAACAAACTGCATTGACTTAAATCTACTAGTGTATTATGGTATGGCAGATCATTATGTCTTTTGTTCTCCTGATTACTCCTAACAAACTGCATTGACTTAAATCTACCAGTGTATTATGGTATGGCAGATCATTATGTCTTTTGTTCTCCTGATTACTCCTAACAAACTGCATTGACTTAAATCTACCAGTGTATTATGGGATGGCAGATCATTATGTCTTTTGTTCAGCTGATTACTCCTAACAAAATGCATTGACTTAAATCTGCCATTGTATTATGGGATGGCAGATCATTATGTCTTTTGTTCAGCTGATTACTCCTAACAAAATGCATTGACTTAAATCTGCCAGTGTATTATGGGATGGCAGATCATTTTGTCTTTTGTTCAGCTGATTACTCCTAACAAAATGCATTGACTTAAATCTGCCATTGTATTATGGGATGGCAGATCATTATGTCTTTTGTTCTCCTGATTACTCCTAACAAACTGCATTGACTTAAATCTGCCAGTGTATTATGGGATGGCAGATCATTATGTCTTTTGTTCTCCTGATTACTCCTAACAAACTGCATTGACTTAAATCTGCCAGTGTATTATGGGATGGCAGATCATTATGTCTTTTGTTCAGATGATTAGTCCAAACAAACTGCATTGACTTAAATCTACCAGTGTATTATGGGATGGCAGATCATTATGTCTTTTGTTCTCCTGATTACTCCTAACAAACTGCATTGACATAAATCTGCCAGTGTATTATGGGATGGCAGATCATTATGTCTTTTGTTCTCCTGATTACTCCTAACAAACTGCATTGACTTAAATCTGCCAGTGTATTATGGGATGGCAGATCATTATGTCTTTTGTTCAGCTGATTAGTCCAAACAAACTGCATTGACTTAAATCTACCAGTGTATTATGGGATGGCAGATCATTATGTCTTTTGTTCAGCTGATTAGTCCAAACAAACTGCATTGACTTAAATCTACCAGTGTATTATGGGATGGCAGATCTGGGTATGTGCAGAGTGCAGTTGAATTCCACTTGTAGCTGAGAACATGTGGTAGTAATATTTAGTGAATGTTCTTACCATTTTTAGAATTTCTTAAATATGAACATATTGGCAGACATATATCTTTTTTTTCTTGGGGTGGGTGCATCTTTTTGTGTATGGATATTGTAATTGAGTGTGATATTTCCAAGTTTTATTATATTATTTTTTTATAAACGTTGTCACATAGTTAAATTCTATCTACATATATAAACTTGCCAATTATAGACCCTGTTTTCCTATGGAATATGTATTTAATGGGTTACCATGGAGTAAATCTAAAGATAGGTGATCCGTTAAAGGCATACAACCTAAGTAAAAACGAATGAAATTATATATTTAGTTTTTTCAGTTCACGATTACTTAATTAGATGAATAATTACGATTCAGGCTGTTTCTGAGGCCGAAATCAGGCTAGTATCGGACATTTTGTGATAAAAAACGCGATTCTGAATTATTGTCTGCAGACAAAAATTCGCTGTTTGCCACGCCTATATTCATGTAACCTCTGTGTTGACCTCTCCCGAAGATTAAGAATTTTAGCCATGCGCAAACACGTGTTTACAAAAATAATGGCGTGTTCACAACTAGATCGAAAACCAAAACTTAGATTCTGAAAGGAGTGGGAAAAAAAGCTCTTTGGGCAAATTATGGCAGCACACGCATTTGTATTGGTGACCAGCATGAACGATGGAATAAAAAGAAGTCCACTTTGAGCCTGGAAACTAATCCAGAGGTCGCCAAATTCTTGCTGGATACTGGTGTCATGGTGAGTCTCAATTTTGCAATGAACAGTCAAGTTTTTATACCTCTATTTTATATCTGTATTGTTAACTCTTTATCAAAACTCTTAAAATAACATATTTTATATAAACTGGCATTATTCCATTTAGCTTGAAATAAAATGTCACAGCCCTGCAACAATATCGCTGAAAACCGCATGTACGTACACCACTGCTGCTATTTTTGAGGCCATCAAAGGGGTATTAATGATCATCATTTTCGCTCGCAACCATGACTTTATTTAGAGGCAAGCAGTCACTTCTGTTTTTTTTGTTGTTGTTTTTAAATAAAAAAAATTATATATAATGTAAATGGTGATGGCTGTAAATGAAAGTAATGCAATACAGTTAAGTATATATTATGCATACTATTATTTGTAAAGTATATAATATTATTGTGTCTAATAAAACATTTATTTTCTCTTGCTATATTAGGTAATGAATTGAATGGCAGTGCAAGGAAAACATCAGAAAAATGTCACAGAAGACATGGCCACAACTTCTACACCTGGGCCAACAATTCATAGGATACAAATTCCTGCTGTGTCTGATATAACCACATCATAATCAGATATGGCATCTCTGTAAGTATTACTACATTTTTTTTAAAAATTTTATGTATATTTACTTGTTTACAAACATTTTGGTAGATGCACATCTAAGGATTTACCTGGAAATGTATCATTCTATATTAGTTTAATAGTTTGCAGTTGGTAAAGATTGTACATTTTGTTAAAATCTGGCTTGTTTTATTTAGAATAATATTTTTGTTGTAAATTGTTTGTTGGCATATGTCTATTTTTTGTTATTGATATGTTCCTCATCATGCTGTATGTATTTTAGTTAAAGGGCCTGAAGGGAGAATAGTCTTTGACTAAATTAGTCACCCCCTTAAATAAGTTATGATTATTATTATTTCTTGAAGCATTATCATTCAGGTCATAATAACCAAGATAAATGATAGTTTCTTTTGATACAAAACTAAAGATTCCCATGTTCAACATTAGTATTTACACATTTCACAATTTTATTTTAAGGGATTCAGTCTTGTCTGAAGTTGATGGAAAAGTCTAAAAGTTTTATCAACCCATTTGAGAAAGTATACTAACAAAAAAATTTGTGATACATACATAAAAGGGAATATTTGAGTTAAGTATCCTAAAAAAAACAACCATTATGATACATGCATGATATATGTAACTAAACTAAAAGTAATGTATAGTATTGTATTGGTATTTGTGGATGGTATTTGTGTATGAAAAAGAAAGTTGCTCCCACAAAAGCTTTCTTTTCTGTGAATTATCAAAAAAGTAAAAATTGGGTATTTACAATTTATCTTAAATATAGTATCAATGCATAATTGAAATAATGAAGATATACTGGTTATCACAGAAAGAAAATGAATACATTGTATTATAAATACAAACCATACTGAGGCCATAGCTATGGTTTGTCCATTTAATACACATGGAGAGGGCAAGGGGGGTTTACCCAAATGCATATGCTTGTGTATGGGGGTGGGTGGTCTACTGATAATATACATACACATATACCTCGATAGTAATTTGTCTAATAAGTAACCTGCTTGACTGGGTTCAGTTGGTATTTGAGTTTTAGTGGACAATAGACAAACTTTGTAAAGTTATGATGCTTATTTCTTTGATGCAGCCAGACATTCAACATTGGTGGACTATCTGTTACATTAAATACATATTATTGTTAATCCTTGATCTTTTCTGTGTGGATTAAATATTGGCTGTTCTACAGAATGGGGAGGGCAATCGCATGTATGCAGATGGTGTGTGTGTAAATAAAAAGTATGCATGTGTACAGGGAGGGAGGGGTCAAGCTTTGCCCGATTTTTGCACACATGTCCATAGTTGGAATCAGATTTTGTTTCTGGACTTTATACTTTTTTGCTTGCAATCTAATTCACACCGGTCTGAGCTATACACATACAGGTGAACAATTGCAAAAGTAGGATAAATTGGGGATGGAAGTAAAAAGTG
This sequence comes from Unio pictorum, assembly GCA_030141615.1. Taxonomy (NCBI): domain Eukaryota; kingdom Metazoa; phylum Mollusca; class Bivalvia; order Unionida; family Unionidae; genus Unio; species Unio pictorum. Next base: position 665,522 of record JARLTB010000074.1, on the reverse strand, counting down.
GCCAGGAGGAAAATGATGGGTCAGAAGAAGGAAAAACTCCCACTTTTACCCTTATGCCGAATGATGTTTCTAGCACACCTAGGTGTATATCTAATCAAATCTCTTTGAAACAGATGTATTTCAATATATTCAAAATTAGTCCACAAATGCGCTCCCTACCCCCAGGTGACAAGGAAAAAAAAATAGTATGGGTGGAATGAGTTGATTATTCTCTGCCTGTATAATGATACTGTACATTGGCATTTTCATCGAAACAGATTAATGGGGATTTATAAATGTTAATAGTTCTCTGCATCTGAATCAATTTATTTATTTGGTCATTTTACTTTATTTCAGAAGTACAGCAGAACTGGAGAATTTCCAGAAGTTTGATTTTATTGTATGCCTCCAAAAGACATTCATATAAGCCATCAGCTTTCAGAGCTAGGAATCTGTTGGCAGCTCTTGATTATAACAATCATATTGACAGATGTGATTGTAAACACAGATGGAACAATAAGGTAATAAACTTTATTCTTGTTAACGTAATAATTCATCTTTGTTAAAATATTAATGCTTTATCTGAAAGTTGATAAACCATCTGTTTGTGATATAATTTTATCTTTTACAGAAGACATTTTTTAAAATAAATTTCAAAAACCAATTTTGGTTAGAATTAGTCTAATGTAATTAGAAAAGTCTGTAAAGAATCTAAACATTTTTAAGATATATGGGTAAGATACAGATTTGCTATTTTGACATTTTCATCTGTAGCAAAATGATTTGTTACATGTAATTGTATGCAGTTTTTATTTGGACTTTTGAGAATTAAAAAAATATAAAATGACATTGTCAGTGAAATGTTTGCATTTTCTTGTCAGATACCAAAGGTCATTCAACAAAAAAGTGAGAGATGGTCTGCATACCCAAAGAAAGCTGATCAACAGTACCTGTATATTCCAGAAATAAATATGAAAATATTGAAATGAGGTTAGATGATAGAGTTGGCATGAACCAGCCAGTTGTTTTGGACATAAATGATCCTAGGTGAATATCTGATGTACTTGCTCCAATACCACCACCACCTACAGAAGAGATTGTTACAAAGCAGAAATCTCATTTTAAGTTAAAATGATTTAGGCCTTTTAGTCAGGTAATACCTGTTGATATCAAATTCTTATGGAGAGACTATTCTAGTGATTGTATGGTAAGAAATGTTCCCTATCATGGACCCATATAGACTTTGACTGTCTTTTTTGAAGTGCCTACCATGAGCTGAAGTCCAGCATCTGTTTGATTTCCAAGTAGCAGTATATCTTCAGACCACTGTTGATTATGTTCTTAAAGCTTTTAAAAAAAACATGCATTTTAACAACAAGATGTAAAACCTTTTCTAACTTTTCATACCCATTGCATTTATACTTGTCTTATATGTATGTTTAGATTGAGGTAAATGCAGTGTATTTTGGCCATATGATGTATAAAAAAAGCACAGCAGAGGCTATACATTGTAAATCATTTAATCTTATAGAAGTAACAAGATTAAAATCATGTAATTACAAGTCTGTATTATTGCATAATAAAGTACTTTTTAATAATTTTATTTTCTAAATGTTTTGTGTAAAATTGCAGTCAGAAAGATTTCTAGTATACTTTGAAAAAGAAAAAAATGTACATTGGAGCAAATGACTTCAATCCATACTCTTCATCTTGATTTAATTGCTCCCGCTAAACATGCCATTAAAGGTTCACATACAGTTTTAAACTGATTTTATAAAGAAAATAATGCTGTTAACTTCTGTCTTTTTTTAATTAAAAAAATAAATAAATTAGAAATGATATTCACCGACTATATTTGTTAACAAATTACTATTTACATACTGGTGTTGACCGTTCCAGTGGCCTAGTGTTAAGAGCATCCACCTCATATGCAAGAGGTTGGGGTCCTTGATCCCTGGCCAAGTCATACCAAACACATAAAAATGGTATTAACAGCTGCCTCATTTGGTGCTCAGCATAAAGAGGTTAGTGTATGGACTGGTTGTCCTACCGTCAGGATAATGTAACTGGGTGGGATGTCATGCTACATGTCTGCGGCATGATGCCTTAGTGCTAGACATCACAATAAACTGCCACACTTCAAACATCATAGCAATATGACTCAAAAATTGTTCAAGGTATGTTAAAAATCCAAATCACACACACTGTTACAATTTTGAAACAGAATTTGGCATATTTCTATCACTGTATAGTAGGCCCAATTTCGTGAACTTGAGCAGTGATATATTGTTGCAAACAGGGTTAATGGTCAGTTAGCAATTAAAACACCCCTGTGAATGTGTAAGAGTTTGTTTGTCTGTGTAGGCTAATTAGTATCAACACTGGTAGCATGACCCCTGCATTCCTGAATTTGATATGTATATCTGAGCCAGTTTTGCATTGTACTTCGTACATTATATATACTAATCAGTATATGTGTGTGTGTGTGTGTGCCTAGCTACCCTAATTTTAAAAGAAATGCAATAGGAAACATACATGGGGGTGAGGGCATGGGCTTAATTTCAATATTTGTTTCTCTGCAGTAGTTTGTTTAGGTGATGTACTAAAGTTTGGCATTGAGTAAATGGTAATCACTTTTGTCAAAAGTATAAAAAAAACAAGCACAAGATACTAAAACATCAATGTAATTTCTATAGAACTGTAGTATTTTGGAATGGGATGACTGTAATCAATCTGTTATAGTAATGGTACACTAGTTTCTCATATAAAATGTCTCTGAGAGACAAAGAGAAAGGAAGAACGGAGGCAGACATTAGACGGACTGGAGGCAATGGGACTACCAGTCCAGAGAAAGATCATACAGATGAGTAGGAACACAGGACAGGAGGAAAATCAATTACAGTCAGATGATAAAATAGACCATAACTTGGTCAAGTTAAAAACGAGTGATAGGGTTTTAATTTGAGTTTCATTTGAGAGATGACTGTTATTTAATGATATTAAATTGTTGTTTATTTGACTTTCACATTTTGTGTATTCATTAATTTAACTGTTGGCACCACTGACTGGGAGCTCTGAGCATTGCATCTCTCTATCACTACTTCAATTCCTCATAAAAACAAGCAGGGAGGTCTTTTGTAATAATTTAAATAATATTGGGAGCAACCCTCCCAACTTAAATAACACGGAAAATCTCTATATGTTATATGCCATAATTATTCTTAGATGATATCCTTCATTTTTATGCCTGACTGTACTCTTGAATTAAAGTTATGTCTGTACATGCACATTTGTACATATATAAGTTTAGTACATTACATAATATATAACAGTTTTATAGTGTATGCAGCTGTGTACATTCATCTGGGTATTTATATAAAGGGTATAATTATTTCTATGGTAAATGAAAACATTCAAAAAACTGAAAATTTGATGCATTTAATTGGTGTCAGGTATATTTGATTTAGTTGTAATAAGACGGCTGATGATGCACATATTATGTGATATAAGTATTCGATGTTGCTTTTGATGAACTAGTATTTAAGTCTTAAAAACCTTATTCTGTTTCCAGAGCCAATTTTTTTCAAATGGAATTGAAATTAATGAGCAGTATCTGGATAGAATAGTATCCTAGTGTTTGTAGTTCTGTTGATATTTACAAGCCAATCTTTATTCATGAAACACTGCAACAAGTTTTGCTTTCTCAACTCATGACTATGCGTTATTTATCATTTAACTTAATGTGTTACTGTATATGCACAATTAAAATCATGTTCACCAGTGTACTTTCGTTGTTTACATCCTTTGTATCCCATGACAATGCTAGTCAACTTCAATTCATGTTTTTAATAATCAGTCTCCTCACAGTTGCTTTCAAAACAGCCATACATATAATCATTCTTTAGTGGATAGGTAGCTAAAACAATTTTTAACAAAACTTGTTCATGCAAAATAAAAATTGCATACTACAAAAGAAATGCTTTATACAACTTAAAATAAACATAAATTTCATTATTCACACATCATATCATTGGATAGATCACCCAAGTCTTCCTTGAGTAAATCCAAAATGGTACTGGCCAAAATTATTTATCCATTATACGCCATACACAACAGCTTGGAATGACATGTCTGTTGCCAGTACTTAGGTATCCATCAAGTCCATAAAATAAATTGCCTATTTGCAGTATGCCATTTCCTCCGGTGGTATTATCATCTTCTGCTGCCTTTTAATAGTGGTTCTGATTAAAATGATACAAATTATCACATTTTTAGTTGGTTTATCTTACAACGTAACACAATCTCACAAACACGACAAGTACAAGTAAACACTTTCAAGAATCGCCCCTTAAAGGAACCTCTTATTGTCAGGATTTTCCATTGTATTGACTTTTTTGCCTACTTCTTGTAATTTATGATATATAATGAGAAATCTATAAGCAATACATATATTGTGGGTGACTATAATGAACTAAGGAGAAGGACAGACGAAGAATAGGGCAATAATTACTCAAAAGCGAAACATATGCTTACCTCGACTTCATGTGACACTACGACTACGGAGAAGATCGGTAAATTTCGTTTCTGCATAATTAATTAGCAATCCGTACAGAAAATCGTTATATTTTCATTGATTAAACTTACAGATGTACATTTTTTGAAACTGAATGACCTGTAATTACTCATTATTTCTACTATACTTTTCATAATATCATGCGTTTGCAAGAACAAAAAAGTCGAAAAACTTAGGTTGTATGCCTTTAAAAAGGCAAAGTCTAAACACAATATTCACAACTTTAAAATTAAAAAAAAAAGACAAGAATTAAAAATTCTTAGAGAAATACAGGTTAATGAATGTATATGAATGGGGTGGGGTAGAAACAAAATGCTGGTCATACGGTAGTTAATAATGTTACTTTATGTCAGTTTAATTAATTTTTTTATATCATGGTATTTGTTTCATAAATTTTATCAAATCTTTTATGAAATAAAGGTATAATATTACCGTGTGTACTCACTTATAAGTCAGATCCAACTTAAGACAACATAGACCCAGATCGTCCATTTCATAATCTACCAGCAAATTGGCATCTGTGTTATTTGTTCTACAGATTTGTCCTATTAAATTTCATAAAGATCTGCCATTACATAATATGCCAGCATATTGGCATCTGTGTTATTTGTTTTACGATTTGTCCTATTAAATTTCATAGACCCAGATCGTCCATTTCATAATCTACCAGCAAATTGGCATCTGTGTTATTTGTTCTACAGATTTGTCCTATTAAATTTCATAAAGATCTGCCATTACATAATATGCCAGCATATTGGCATCTGTGTTATTTGTTTTACGATTTGTCCTATTAAATTTCATAGACCCAGATCGTCCATTTCATAATCTACCAGCAAATTGGCATCTGTGTTATTTGTTCTACAGATTTGTCCTATTAAATTTCATAAAGATCTGCCATTACATAATATGCCAGCATATTGGCATCTGTGTTATTTGTTTTACGATTTGTCCTATTAAATTTCATAGACCC